>PVJD01002033.1:39670-223831 GCA_004026545.1 Mormoops blainvillei
CCCACAGTCCCTGGAGCCAGAGCAGAGCCCTGCAGAGACACACTGTGTCCACGAATGGCACCAAGCAACAAGGGGGTGACTGGATGAGGAGAAACCAATCCTGTCCCCAGCACTCCCTTTTCACCTTGCCCTGCTAAATCTTTTTCTAAAACACTTATCACCATCTGACATCTTGTATATTTAATTGCCTGCTTATTATCTCCTCTCCGTATGAGGATATAAGCACCTTGCGGACAGAGAATTGACCTCTTTTATTTTCTGCTCCAACAGCCAGAGCTGGGCCTGGCACCGACTTCCCAGTAAACACTTGGCGAATGAGTAGATGATTGACTGATTAAATGATTTTACCCACATGCTCCGGTTTTACCTCAATCTTTCTTGATTTACATGTATGAGAACCGCTAAAATGTAAATGGATTTCACAGATCATATCATTTATATTCGGCAAATCTGGAGTTTAGATTAGCCTTCTGACCCCAATGTTTGAGTGCTTGCCACAACCCCAGAATACCTCAGGCCCTTCGGCCCAGATACTGTACCTTGTGAAAGCTGCTTCCAGGTTGGCTTCCCACTCTTAAGGTCACCTGAAAAATTATTCTTTTTAAAAAATGGCTTTGTGTGGTATGTAAAAATAAAGTTCGTTATAAAAATATCGACAGCATAGAAAAGCTCATGGATAAAAGCAGTACTACCCCCGCCCCTCACCAGCCAGGAACAGCCACCGTTCATCAGTCCCACTGGGATTACGCTTGAAACCTGGCAGACGGCCCGAGAGTATTACCGAACTGGCAGGGATTATTACCGTGATTGATCCAACTGGAGGCAAAATTAAAAACATTAAATCAAATTACTTCCACTCTCAAAACATTTCAATGACTTCTCACCACACTTAGAATAAAATAAACAATTCTTGCCATGACTTCCAGGCAGGGAAAGCAATAGTCACAATGTCCTCGCTGTTCTTCGATCACACCAAGCTTGTACCCGCCCCCAAAGCCGTGACGTTTGCTATTTTCCCTGCCTGGAATGCTCTTCTAAATCTTTGCATGACTTTTCTCTCTACATCGTTTAAGCCCAAGATCAAATGTCACCATTTTAGGGCGGCTGGCACAGACTTTCCTGCCTTTCCTACCTAAACAAGCACCGGGCAGCTACCCCTTATCACCTGCTAACCCCTCACTCCATTCTTCTTCATGACACTGATCGCTGCCTTCAGGTGTGCTATGTAATGCCTACGCACTATGCTGTATAGTTCCTACATAATGCCACGTAGTTCCTTCTTTTGGGTGTGCATTCACCACTGAAATGTAGGCTGCATGGAGGTCATGTTCTTTTTTTCCACTGCTTTTGTCCTCAGTGCTTAGAATGATGCTTAGCACACACTAAGTGTTCAATAAATGTTTGTTAAATGAATCAACTTGCAGACAGAAGGCCAGGTACTAATTTTACAGAAAAGTCTTTATGCTTTTAAAATAAAAATTATGCCATTATTTTTATACTTAACAGAAGAAAAAGAAGTCACAAGGAAACGAAAATAATTACTTACCTTTAGAAAACTGTCTCTTCAAAAGATGCAATAATTGTTGCCAACTAAGGGCCCTAAAAAAGAGGCACATCTCATCAAGAGACGGTGATTATTATGCACCCATGTGTTTTCAACCACATATTTTATCTTTAGATGATAATATTTCAATCCTTGCTCAGCAACAAGACACCTAATTCCAGTTAAATTGATCTCTGTCCCAGAGTCTGCAGGAATGTATTGGCTCTGTGCTCTCACAGACTTCGGGTCAAAATTCTCCTTATTTGACAGCCATTCTGCATAGTTTTGTTCTTGTAGCTTTTACTTGATCTGTTGAGGGTGGAAGTTTCATTTTTCCTTTTTGATATTTTATTTTGTTTTCAGTTGGTTTCAAAAGTTAGAAGTCAATTCAGAATGCCGAGTTCCCACTATCTTCAACCAGAACAAATATTCTTTTTTTTAAAAGATTTTATTTAGTTATTTTTAGAGAGAGGGGAAGGGAGGGAGAAACAGAGGGAAAGAAACATCAGTGCATGGTTGCCTCTTGTGCGCCCCCTACTGGGGACCTGGCCTGCAACCCCAGCATGTGCCCTGACTAGGAAATCAAACCAGCGACCCTTTGGTTCACAGGCCAGCGCTCAATCCACTGAGCCACACCAGCCAGGGCAGAACAAATATTCTTGAACATGTTTTTCTCTAAATGCAGCCCTTCAAGGATTTCCAAAGAAGAAAATCCTTCTGGGGTTTTCCCTGTTTTTTGAATCCAGATCAACCTCTAGGATTGGATTTTCAGTGCTCTATAAACGGGCTGTTTCTCCTATCCAGATAAACTCATTTTAATCAGAGAAGATAAAAGAACAAGCCAACAATTATAGCATAGCGCTGTTTGTTGAGAAGTATGCACAGAGTTTTGGTTTTTTGTTTTTGTTTTTGAAACACGAGGACCCATCCCTCTCATTGTCTTCACTAATAATGCCTCCCTTTTCTCTTCTCTTCTTTTCTTTTCTTTCTTTTTTTTTTAAAACAAAACAGCTTCTCTCTGTTCTTTTTTCCCCCTTAGAGAGAGAGGAAGTGAGGGAGAGAAAGAGGGAATGAAACTTCGATTGGTTGTCTCCTCTTGCTTTGCTGGGAGGACGAAGCAGCTGAGCCGCACTGGTCAGGGAAATGCCTCGCTTTTCAGGAACAGTTTTGGATACGTTGTAGAGTGCTATGTATATATTGGTCATTTTATTATTTTTTACTACCTTGACTAGGATGCTCTTTCCCCTTCGACCTATTCCTCAGGGACCTGACATGCAACCTGTCTAAACGCAGCATCTCTTCCCCCAACCAGCTCTTCTTGGGAAATGGCACCACCTGTTGCCCAAGTCAAGAACATGGGAGTCGTTCTAAATTCTGGTCACTTATTACCCCAAATCCCTTGGCCTCTAAGCCTGCTCAGTTTCCTTTCTTGAGCAGCCTCATCACTGCTCCTTACTCCTCGCCTCCACTGCCACTGCCTCAGTTCCCCTCCCGTTCACCCTTGTCCGGATCGGTGCTCCTTCCTGGGTTCCACCCCTCCCACCGCACGCCACACAGCAGCCAGCTGCTCTTCCCTCAGTGCCAACCACAGCCACCCGCACTGTGTCTCCAGCCTGCCCCGTGCTTCCACTCTTCCGATCTTTTATTGGCTCTCGTTCTTCTTACCTAAGTCCAAACCTCCCTCCCTGTCAACAAGATCCTCATGGCCCGATGTTTATGGGCTTTCCAGCATCAGCTCGCCTCTCTTCCCCAACATCCTTTCCTCCTGCTCCCCACACCAAGCAATTTGCAACCTTTCAAAAGTCTCTGTATATGTTTTCTCCCATTTTCCATTTGGAAGCTAACTCCTATTTGTGTTTCCAAACTAAGTTCAGGCATCATTTCCTCTAAACTTTTCCTGTCACTTACCCTGGGTCTGACTTCACCGTTCCTCCCTTGTGTTTCACAGAAAACTGTGCACATACTTCTCTACAAACATAGTGTTATGCTATAATTGTTGGCTTGTTTTTTTGTCTTCCCTGATTAAAATGAGTTTATCTGGACAAGAGGGGGAGCCTGTTTATAGAGAGCATTGAAAATATAATTAAAATATAAGGTCTTTATGGCCAGAGAAATAGCTTATTTGTCTCCAGACTCCCTGTCCCTCCTGTCCTTGGTATATAACATGTATTAAATACATGTTGAAAAGCTATAACAAATGAACTATCTCCTCTGCATTAACATTTTGTTGGCTTCAGAACAGGACAGGAAATGATTAAATGGAATTCCAGTAACCCTGGCTCTTCCACATGTCCCCACTAACCCTACTTCCAACAGGGCAATCGTTGGTTCAGTGACATGTTGACTCAGACTTCCCCCCAGCCCATGGAAAGCATGAACGGCATGGACTCTGAATCCATTCTGTGTACCTGTGTTGCCTAATTTGTAAATAGCCTGTACCTGTGTCAGCCTCCTTGTTGGGATCCTCTTTCTGAGTTTGAAAAAACTTACATAATGTGTGTTTACTGATATGATGTCATATGAGGTATCAGTATCAGGCAGGAGGTTAACTGGAACGGAAGAGCCTGACTCAAAGCGATCTGGTCCTCTGAAATGAAGGGGCTCACATAATTCACACTTTGAGCGGCCCTGTTAAGTGGACAAGTACTGGATTCTAGGTCCAAATGTAGTAGGGGCAACCATATTGCACTAATTCTAAGGTGCTGTTTATTTCACATTTTAATGTGTCTGAAACTGGAATGTATCTTAAAACAGATGACATCTTAGATTCAGAGAAATACAATGTTATAATAAGAAGTATAAAAGAAATCCAACGTGTCACTATTACGTCAGAGAAATATAAAAACAAATATTAATCGATTGAATAGTGATGAAGCCTGGGATTTTACACATTAAACCATGAAACAGACTAAAAAAAGCAATGAATGACTTAAAGCTTAAAACTTGAATTTGCATTGACTGTGGTAGAATTTTCAATGACTTGATAACAAAAAAGCATCATTTATGAGCCCCTCCTAAGTGCCAGGGAAAAGACATACATCCTCAACTCCCTAACCCTAGAAGGTAGGTGTCATTCATTTCATTTCTTAGATGAAGATCAGAGAAAGTCTGGACTGCCCAAGGTCACAAAGCTAGAAAACATCAGATATAACTAGCTTTCAAAATCTAGTAGTGTTATTCTGTCCGACGTTCACTCCTGCAGTAAACACTGGCCCTGAAGATAAAGATAATTGCTGTCTAAGATGAAAAATTTCTTTTCAGCTGGAGCAACTGGATCATCATTGAAGATCAAACATATTCTTACGTGTTAGAAACTAACTGAGAAGAGTAACAGGAAAGAGAGACCTGAGCAAGCTTCTATAAGACCCCTGAGAGCTGGAAATCTATGGGCGCTATTTCATCCCAAATGATCATAAATATGAAGTTGAATGCAGCTTCACCAGAAATTCAGAGGTAGAACTGACCACTGAATACTTTATAACATTTTTGAACTGGATTATGTTAGATAAGGTCTTTGAGACAATATGTGACATCACTGAAGTCAAAGATATTTATTCTAACATGGAACAGACTGATAGATCTCAGAGGAGGGGAGTGGGGGTACTGGAAGAGATCAGCCAAAAAACATATATGTATATACGCATAGCCCATGGACACAGATAACAATGTGGTAAAGGCGGGGTGGGGAGAGGGGGAGAGAGGGAGTCAGGGGCTGGGTGTAGGGAGGCAAAAGGGGAGAAATGGGGGGCATCTGTAATAGTGTTAACAATAATATTTTTAAAAAATTTAAAGATGTTGTCTTAAACCTGTCTTTCTGTGATTGCAAATTTATATCTGTGGATATATCTACTATTTACCAGGTAGGACCTATGCATGAAATTCAATCCACCTCTCCTGTCTTTCTCTCCTTTCTTAGTATCAGCCTCAATCTAGCCTGAGTTTGCCCCGCCCCCTTGGAAGCTGGACTGGATTGTTTGCCGCACATAAGTGGCCCAGCTCCCTCCAGTCTAGTCATGCCCAGTACTAGGCCCTTCTCCTCCTTACTGGCCTGTTCCAGTTCCACAGGGATGTCCCAGAGTGCCCTGAGCTGAGATGCTGTCTGGAATATTGAGTTTTGACTGTTGCATGCCCTGAGGCAGGGTTTAAAAGATGCCTATTAGCCATAAAGCTCTTACTAGTCATTATGTTTCTAGTTCTCAGGACAATTTGTGCTAATAATTAATGATTTTGTGCTTGCGTATATATTCTTTTAAAATAAAAAGATAGCTTTAGGTAGTTCCAGTCAAGATGGAGGCGTAGGTAAACACGGCTCACACAACCACATCAAAATTATCAAAATTACAACTAAACCACTGAACAACCATCATTCAGAGCCATCAGAAATGGATTCGAATTGAAGTGCAGCTATGGAACTAAATTTCTTTCCACATTTATCCAGACTAGTAGCGGGGGGCGGTAACACGGAGACATGGAACGGGCTAGTTCCACACCCACATGTGGCAGATAAAAATTCAGGAGGGATAACTCAGGAATGAGGGGATCCCAGCCCCATATCAGGCCCCCCCAGCCTAGGGTTCCAGTGCCAGGAAGATAAGACCTCATAACTTCTGGCTGTAAAAACAAATGGAGATTGAGTCAGTGGAAGAAACTACTAGATTCCCAAGCAGTTCCACACATGAACTTACTCAGACTCACTCCCTCTGAGCTCCAGGGCTAGGATAGCAGCTTGAAAGGCACTAGTGTCATACAGGGAGGAACTGAAGTATCCAGCATCAGGGCGAGAACTGGGGGACAGCTTTCTCCCAGACAGAAAGACGGGCAGAGGCTATTATTCCTTTTCTGAGCCCTCTCCCCACAGAACCACGGAGCCAGCAGGGGGGTGCCATATCTGACTCCATCAACCTGGCTCACACAGTTGGTCCTGCCCTGGAGATCCCCTGAGGCTCCACTCCACCAAACTTACAAGCCCATCCAAACTGATAACAGTGACTTTTCCATATGAATGGCTCATGTTTCACATCTTCCTAAATCCTATCAAACAAGCCGCAGCCCCCCTCTGCAAGCCCCCAGCCCCCACACCTCTTGCTAAGTGGCCCTAGGCCCAGCACGAGCAGCAGCCAGCCTTAGATCACAGCTTGGCTTCACCTGCAAACCCCTAAGACCAGCATAAGTAGCAACCATCTCAGATTGCTTTGTAGTTCATGCTGGGTGGCCCCCTGCAGAACACAGGTGGTGGCTGACCTTGGCCTGCACCACCCAGGAAACCCCAGAGCCTGCACACTCAGGGGACAGTTACAGACCATGTCAGAGCAACACCACCCTGCCCCTGCACTGCTGACCTTCCATGGAGGGTACAGGTTGGGGGTCAGTGGTCATAGCCAGTGATTTCCATTGAGTGGCCTGGGTCAATCTCTCCCATTGGTCTGCCAACAGCAATCAAGACTCAACTACAGGAGGAGGGTGTACTCAGCCCACATGAAGTGTGCACCTAGAGTACCTAGCTTGGGCACTAGAGGAGGCTGTGCCACGGGACCCTATAGGACACCCATTACATTAGGCCATACTACCAAGACAGGGAGTCATAGCAACTCTACTTAATACATAAAAATAAACACAGAGAGGCTGCCTAAATGAAGAAACATAGAAACATGGCCCAAACGAAAGAACAGATCAAAACCCCAGAAAAAGAATTAAACAAAATGGAGATAAGCAACCTATCAGATGCAGAGTTCAAAACACTGGTTATAAGGATGCTCAAGGAACTTAGTGAGGGCCTCAGCAGCATAAAAAAGACCCAGTCAGAAATGAAGGATACACTAACTGAAATAAAGAACAATTTACAAGGAAACAACAGTGAAGTAGATGAAGCCAAGAATCAAATCAATGATTTGGAAAATAAAGAAGCAAAAGACATGCAATCAGAACAACGAGAATAAAAAAAAGAATTCAAAAAAGCGAGGATAGGGTAAGCAGCTTCTGGGACATCTTCAAGTGTTCCAACATTAGGGGTGCCAGGAGGAGAAGAGAAAGAGCAAGAAATTGGAAATCTATTAGAAAAAATAACAAAAGAAAACTTCTTTAATTTGGTAAAGGAAATAGACATTAAGCAAGTAGAAAAAGAAATAGACAAATAGGCAAGTCCAGGAAGCGCAGTGAGTCCCAAACAAGATGGATGCAAAAAGACCCACTCTAAGACACATCATAATCAAAATGCCAGAGTTTAAAGATAAAGAGAGAATCTTTTTTAAAATATATTTTTAAATTTATTTTTAGATAGAGGGGAAGAGAAGGAGAAAGAGAGGGAGAGAAACATCAATGTGTGGCTGCCTCTTGCACGCCCCTACTGGGGGACCTGGCCCCCAACCCAGGCATGTGCCCTGACTGGAAATCAAACCAGCGACCCTTTGGTTCGCAGGCCAGTGCTCAATCCACTGAGCCACACCAACCAGGGTGATAAAGGGAGAATCTTAAAAGCAGCAAGAGAAAAGCAGTTAGTAAACCACAGGGGAATTCCCATAAGACTGTCAACTGATCTCTCAAAAGAAACTTTGCAGGCTAGAAGGGACTGGCAAGAAATATTCAAAGTCACAAAAAGCAGGGACCTACAGCCAAGATTGCTCTACCCAGCACAGATACAATTTAGAATTGAAGGGCAGATAAAGATCTTCCCAGACAAGAAAAAAAACTAAAGTAGTTTATCATCACCAAACCATTATTACTGGTATATGAAATGTTAGACACTCATTTAAGAAAAAGAAGATCAAAACTGTGTACAATAAAATGACAATAAACACATATCTATCAACAATTGAATCTAAAAAACAAACTAAGCAAACAAGAAGAACAGAGAATCATGGATACGGAGAGTATTTTGATGGTTGCTAGATGGGAGGCAAGTTTGGGGGAATGTGTAAAGAGGTGAAGGGTTTAAGAAGCACAAATTGGTAGTTACAGAATAGCCATGGGGATGTAAAGTACAGTATAGGAAATGGAGCAGCAGAAGAACTTACACCCATGGACATGAACAATGGTGTGGGGATTGCAGGAGGAAATAGGGGGTGCTGGCTGGATGGGGGCCAAGGGAAAAATTGGGACAACTGTAATAGCATAATTAATAAAATATAATTAAAAAATTAAAAGACAGCTTTATTGAGATAACTTAGATACTATAAAATTCACTTAAAGGTACAGTTTAGTATTTTTTAGAATACACAGAGGCGTGCAATCATCACTTCAACCTGATTTTAGAATACTTTTATCACCCCCCATAAGAAAATCCTGTGCTCATTTGTAGTCACTCTAGCCCTCAGCAAGCACTAATCTACCTTCTGTCTGTATGGGTTTGCCTATTCTGAATATTTCACATAAAGGGATCATGCAACCTGTAGTCTTTTTTGTGTCTGGCTTCTTTTACCTAGTATATAGTGTTTTGAAGGTTCATTCATACTGTAGCATGTGTCAGAATATAAATATCCTTCCTTTATGAGGCTGAATAATATCCCCGCAGGCATATTCTTGGGCACCAGAGCCCAAAAAGTACACAGGTAACAGCCAGCTGCAAAAAGCGCAACAGGGTTGCTCTCTGCCAGAGTCAGGCGGCTGGAGACTGAAGGAGCTGATGAAAGGGCCAACGCATAAATTTTCGTCTGCAGCCACTTACCCTGGGCTCCAGCAAAGGCGGGGGCAGAGTGGGCTGGAGACGCCAGAGGAGAGACTGGGGATGGAGGCTTTGGGGAGAGAACTGAGGAAGTAGCCACCAAGATCCCAGTGCCAAGCCATTCCCCGCAGGCAGCAGCCATCTTGCTCAGGCAGACCACTCCCCTGAGTGGTGTGATTGATATATATATATATATATATATATATATATATATATATATATATATATAGAGTCACAGTTTGCTTATCCATTCATCTGTCAATGGACTTTAGGGTTGTTTCTACCTTTCCTCTCTTGTGAATAATGCTGTATAAACATGGGTGTACAAATATCTGTTTGAGTCCCTGCCAGAGGCAGATTTAACAGTGGGCGCACCAGGCGCACACCCTGGGCCCCCACTTCTGAAGGGCTCCGCAAAACCCCAGCTTTACACTTTTTTCTGATGACACCAAGTTTGGTTTCACATGTGCAATTTTAATTACATACAAGTTTACAATCGGCGGTAAAACCTGATAGTATGTTTAAATATTTTCTTCTGTGCCTGGGGCCTCAATGAACCTTAATCCACCTCTGGTCCCTGCATTCAATTCTCTGTTGTATTTACCCAGAAGCTTAAGTCTACTTTTAAAGCTCCCCCCTCCACCCCACCCCACCCCCTACCACACTGTCCCTGGAGGCGGGACTGCCTGCCAATATTTGAGCCATCCTTTTGTGGCAGCCGCTGCTCATAGCTGGGCCACTGCTATAGTAGTTGCAACTATCTTCTGGGTCACTGTTCTCTTGGGAATGCTCAGTCTTCCCTTGCAAGTCCTCTCATTCTTCAACCCCCATCCCCACCTCTCACCTGTTTCTAAATAGGATGCAGCTGTGCATGTCTGAATCCTAACTGTGGACATGGTTTGATATCTTATCCAAGAATGCTCTTTGAGACCCATGCCAATCAAATGTTGCAAATACATGGGGTGGGGCAGGGAGAGATTTGTGATAGGGGATTATCATTTAATTTCATCTATTTATCATATCCTAACTGTAGAAAACCCATAACTCAAGGAAAGGAATTTTTGAGATTTGAAATAAAGTCAAACATACAAAAACAATCTATTGTGGAAGTAAGGATTTATTTAATGAACGTGGCACAAATCATACAGGTGTTTTCAACTGGAAATAGAAATCATACATATAGGCTATTATATTCATTTCTCTGTTTTGAAAAGCTACAGAAAATCAGCATATCTTCAAAGCCACAGAAAGAGTGAAGGCTCAACTACATTGCTGATCATCCCTGACCCAGGCCGTCTGTGGGCCTGGTCTTGGCTCCGCCAAAGTGTGGTTGATGAAGAACTCTCCAGGGGATAAATACATTGTTTGCACCCTTGGAGTTTTCAGGACCCAGCTCCTTTTTGTCAAGGAATTTGTAGATTTAAACAAATGTCCATCAAGTTTTTAATGAATAGTGTTTCTGTCCTATGCAGTGTTTAAAATGAAGAAAAAGACTATTGGGATGGGGGTGGGGTACAGGGAGTAAGAGGAAAAAGCAATTACTTTGAACTTTTTCTCTTTTTAAATAATATTTGTTTTTAGAGAAAGGAAGGGAGAGAGAAAAACATTGATTTGTTGTTTCATTTATTTATGCATTCATTTGTTGATTCTGTGGGTACCCTGACCTGGGATCGAACCTGAAACCTTGGTATATGAGTACGACTCTAACTGAGCTAGTCAGCCAGGGCAAAAAGCAATTACTTTGATTTAAGTCGTTAAAAGAGCAAAGTTCTTTTATCTAGGAATAAGGCACAGCTTGAAAGGTGGAGGAGTGGCAAGAAACCCAGTAGTAAGGGGTTTGGTCTTTAGTTCCTTGGGCTCCACCAGAGGCTTCAGGGAAAAGTTTTGCAGAATGGTGGTGAGGAAGAGGAACAGCTCCATGCGGGCCAGCCCCTCCCCAAGACAGGCCCGTTTTCCTGGAAGGAGGAAAACTTTCCATTAGCTTGTTCCAAATTCAAATACAATAATTCATATTCAGATACAGTAACTAATTCAAATACAATATCCCAAAATTGAACAAGCAAACAAATCAAGTACAATATGCACCAAAGAGCCATTTGAAAATGCTGATCAGAAAAGGGAATGCTCAGAGAATGGTTGGGATCAAGATGGCCAAGGAGAGAATGGAAGTCACATTGGCCTCCTCCCAGGACCAATCTGGAATTACAACTAAGTGGTGGAGAAATCACCTGGAACAAACAACTGAACAATAGTGAGAGAGAATCCTCATAACCTCAGGCAGACAGAAGAATCAGCTTCAGCACAACCTGACTGGTAAGGAGTGTGGTGGAGACTCCAGAAGGCTGGCTGGGCACCCTCAGGTGGCAGCGCCAGAGGGATATTTAAACAGCCAGTTGGATCCCCCTAAGAAGAGTGGGGTCTAAACCATAAGCAGGGATCCTCAGCCTACAGCACCAGAGCCCAAAAAGTACACAGGTAACAGCCAGCTGCAAGAAGCGCAACAGGGTTGCTCTCTGCCGGAGTCAGGTGGCTGGAGATTGAAGGAGTTGATTAGAGGGCCAACGCATAAATTTTCATCTGCAGCCACTTACCCTGGGCTCCAGCAAAGGCGGGGGCCGAGTGGGTTGGAGACACCAGAGGAGAGACTGGGGATGGAGGCTTTGGGGAGAGAACTGAGGAAGTAGCCACCAGGATCCCAGTGCCAAGCCATTCCCCGCAGGCAGCAGCCATCTTGCTCAGGCAGACCACTCCCCTGAAAGGTGGCAGCCTGAGAAGAAACAACAGCCTGGCACCCAGGAGGGGCTCTGCCCTGGCCCTGTGGTACTTAAGCCTGACTGCTGAGTGCAGAGTGGCAGCCACGGATAGTAGACCCCTGCAAAGCGGGAGGCAGAGTGGACTAGAGACGCCTAAGGAGAGGCCGTGGACAGAGACTTTGGGGAGAGAACTGAGAGAGGAGCCTCCAGGATCCTGGTGCTGAGTCCTCCCCTGCAACGCAGCAGCCATCTTGCTCAGGCAGACCACTCCCCTCTGAGCAGCAGCAGCCTGAGGGGAAACATTGGCCACAACCCCAGGAGGGACTCTGCTCCGCCTTATGGTGCTTAAGCCTGACTGCTGAGCACAGAGTGACTAGATTAACAATGGAAGCAGACAGCCACAGACAGTAGGTCCCAGGAAGTCTCAAACAGGCTGCCTAAGGTCGGATGGTGTCAACATCTGACATCGCCAGGGGTGGATCCCAAAAGAAAAAACAGCCGTAAATACTAGAGGCCACCGAGAGGAAATTCACTGTGGTCTTCTCCATGATTTGTGATACTTTCTTTACTACATAGCTTTTTAACATTCATTTCTTGTCCTTCAAGTTGGTGCACATTAAGTCACTAGATTTTATACTATAGCTTATTTCTCTCCTTTCTTATAATAGCCTTAATCTCTTTACAGCTTTATTAAGACTGGTTCATTTGCTGTCGATAGTGGGATTGCAGGGGGACCTATTTTTGCAGTTGTGGGTTTGGTTCCTGGGCTTTGTGGTTTTGCTCTGGCAGCCAAAAATGGGAAGAAACAACCCCCAATCGAAAGGAAAGGAGGAATCCCCAGAAATACTACTAAATGAAAGAGGGGCAAGTAAGCTATCAGATATTGAGTTCAAAACAATGGTTATAAGGAAGCTGAATGAACTCAATGAGCACAAGATACTAAAGGGGCTGCTTTAAGAAGATGAAGAAAAAGAGTGAGAGAGAGAGGAACACAAGTATAAAGGGAAAAAAATGAATAAGTGCCTATCAATGATACCTTTAAATGTAAATAGACTAAATTAAAGGACATAGAGTAGCTGGGTGGGTAAGAAAACACGACCTGCACATATGCTGCCTACAAGAAACCCACTTCAGAACAAAAGACCTACACAGACTGAAAGTAAAGGGATGGAAAAAAATATTTCAAACTAATGAATAGGAAAAAAGCCTGGGGTAGCAATACTTATATCAGACAAAATAGACTTTAGAACAAAGGCCATAAAAAGAGACCCAGAAGGACACTTCATAACACTCAAAGGAAGAATCCATCAAGAAGACATAAACATTGTAAACCTATATGCACCCAACATAGGAGCGCCCAATTATATAAGGAAAATCCTGGAGGACTTCAAGAAAGATATAGACAGCAACACATTTATAGTAGAGGATTTTAACACCCCACTGTCAACAATGGACAGATCATCCAAACAAAATATCAACAAGGATATTGTGGAACTGAACGATGCCTTAGATCAAATGGACTTAACTGACATATATAGAACCTGTCATCCCAAAGAAGCACAATACGCATTCTTTTCAAATGCACGTGGAACATTTTCAAAGATAGACCACATGATAGGACACAAAACAAGCCTCAAAAATTTTAAGAAAATTAAAATTGTATCAAGCATTTTCTCAGACCACAAGGATCTAGTTTCTTAAAACTAGAAACCAATCTCAGGGAAAAAACTCAAAAGCATTGAAACTCATGGAGAATGAACAGCATGCTATTAAACAATGAATGGGTCAATAATGAGATCAAAGAAGAAATCAAACAATTTCTGGAAACAAATGAAAATGAACATACAACAGGCCAAAACCTATGGGTCACAGCAAAGGTAGTCCAGAGAGGAAAGTTCATAGCAATACAGGCCTACCTAGAAAAGATAGAAACATTTCAAATAACCTAACCCTATGTCTACAAGAACTGAGAAACAACAATAAACAAAGCCCAGAGCGAGGAGAAGGAAGGAAATAATCAAGGTCATTCTCTATGAATGACATAGAGACTAAAAGAAAAATTCAAAGGATCAATAAATCCAGGAGCTGGTTCTTTGAAAAGATAAACAAAATTGACAAGCCTTTAAGAAGATTCTTCAAGAAAAAAAGGGAGAGGATGCAATAAATAAAATCAGAAATGAAAGAGAAGAAATTACAACTGATACCACAGAAATGCAAAGGGTTGTAAGATATTACTACAAACAACTATATGCCAAGAAATTTGAAAACCTGGGTGAAATGGACAAATTTCTAGAAAAAGAGTCTTCCAAAACTGAATGAAGAAGAAGCAGAAAGCCTGAACAGACCAATAACAGCTGGTGAAATTGAAGCCGTAAACAAAAAACTCGAGGCACATAAAAGCCCTGGACCAGATGGTTTCACAGGAGAATTTTACAAAACATTTAAGAAAGAGCTAACCCCTCTCTTTCTCAGACTATTCAAAAAAATCCAAGAAGAGGGAAGACTCCCAAACTCTTTTTGTGAGCCCAGCATCATCCTAATCCCAATAGCAGATAAAGCCACAACAAAGAAAGAAAACTACAGGCCAGTATCACTGATAAACAATGATGCTAAAATCCTCAACAAAATATTGGCACACCGCATCCAGCAATACATTAAAAAGATCATACACCATTATCAAGTGGGATTCATCCCAGGGATGCAAGGATGGTACAATATTCACAAATCAATAAATGTAACACATTACATAAACAAAAGGAAAGACAAAAATCACATGATCATATCAATAGAGGCAGTTAAGCATTTGATAATGTACAGTGCCCATTTATGATAAAAAGCGCTCAGTAAAGTGGGAATAAAGTGGGCATACCTCACAACATAATAAAGGCTATATACAAGAAACATACATCCAGCATTATACTGAATGGGCGAAAACTAAAAGCTTTCCCACTAAGATGAGAAACAAGACAAGGATGTCCGCTTTCACCACTTCTATTCAACATAGTATTGGAAGTCCTAGCCACAGCCATCAGAGAAGAAAAAGAAATAAAAGGCATCCAAATTGGAAAGGAGGAAGTAAAACTGTCATTGTTTGCAGATGACATGATAGTGTACATAGAAAACCCTATTGACTCCACCAAAACACTACTCAACCAAATAAATGAATTTGGCAAAACAGTAGGATACAAAGTCAATATTCAGAAATCAAAGGCATTTTTGTACACCAACAATGAAATATCAGAATCGAAAATCAGGGGAAAAAATCCCATTTACTATAGCAACAAGAGCTTAAACAATAAACTTAACCAAGAAAGTTAAAGACCTGTACTCAGAAAACTACACAACATTGAAGAAAGAAATTAGGGAAGACACAAATAAGTGGAAGCATATACCATGTTCATGGATTGGAAGAATTGACATCATCAAAATGTCCATACTACCCAAAGCAATTTATAGGTTCAATGGAGTCCCTATTAAAATACCAATGACATATTTCACAGATATAGAACAAACATTTCAAAAATTTATATGGAACCATAAATGACCCTGAATAGCTGCAGCAATTTTGAGAAAGAAGAACAAAGTAGGAAGGATTACTATACCTGACATCAAACTATATCATAATGCCACTGTAATCAAAACAGTCTGGTACTGGCATAAGAACAGACACATAGATCAAGGGAACAGAATAGAGAGCCCAGAAATAAACCCATCTCTCTACGGTCAATTAATATTTGACAAAGGGGGCAGAAACCTAAAATGGAGTAAAAATATCTTCTTCAACAAATGGTGTTGGGAGATCTGGATGGCTACATGCAAAAAAATGAAATTCAACCACCAACTTACACCACAGACAAAAATAAACTCAAGATGGATAAAACACTTAAATACAAGTCACGGCACCATAAAAGTCCTAGAGGAGAACATAGGCATGAAAATTTCAGATATTCCATGCAGTAATATTTTCACTGATATGCCCTTAAAGCAGGAGACATAAAGGAAAGAATAAACAAATGGGAATTCATCAAAATAAGAAGCTTCTGCACGGCTAAAGAAAACATCTGCAAAATGAAAAGGGAACCAACTGTATGGGAAAAAATATTTGCCAACAATACCTCGGAAAAGGGTTTGATCTCCAAAACATATAAAGAACTCACACGACTCCACTCCAGGAAGACAAACAATTCAATTAAAAAATGGGCAAAGGACCTGAATGAAGAGACACTTCTCCAAGGAGGACATACATAGGACCCAGAGACATATGAAAGGATTCTCAGCATCACTAGCCATCAGAGAGATTAAATTAAAACCACAATAAGATACCACTTCAGACCAGTCAGAATGGCCATGATAAACAAATCAATAAACAACAAGAGCTGTCAAGGATGTAGAGAAAAGGGAACCCTAGTACACTATTGGTGGGAATGCAGACTGGTGCAGTCACTGTGGAAAACAGTATGGAATTTCCTCAAAAAACTAAAAATGGAACTGCCTTTTGACCACTGCTGGGATTATGCCCTAAGAATTCTGAAACACCAATTCAAAAGAACCTATGCACCCTGATGTTCACAGCAGCACAATTTACAATAGCCAAGAACTGGAAGCAACCTAAGTGCCCAAAAGTAAATGAGTGGATCAAAAAACTGTGGTCCATTTACACAACGGACTACTATGCAGCAGAAAGAAAGAAAGAGCTACTACCCTTCTCAACAACATAGATGGAACTGGAGAGCATTATGCGAAGTGAAATAAGCCAGGCGGTGAAAGACAGATACCTTATGATCTCACCTATAAGTGGAATCTAATCAACAAAATACATAAGCAAGCAAAATATAACCAGCAATATTGAAACAAAAAGCAAACTGACAGTAACCAGAGGGGAGGAGGAGGGGGGATAACAGAGGAAAAGGAGGGGAAGGGTCATCAAGGAACGTGCACAAAAGACCCATTGACAAAGCCAAATGGGGGAAGGATTGAGGGTGGGTGGTGGGGATGGGTAGGGGTGGGGAAAGTGGTTAAAAAAAAAAAAGGAAAAAGAAAAGGGAATGCTTATCAATAACCAAGGACAATAAATCTGTATAGGGATATTTGTCAGTAAAAATCAAAACTCCATAAATAAATTTTCACTCTTTAATTAGGTAATTCTTCTGGGGATTTATCTGTAGGAATGAGAGATTCACCTATTAGGATGTCACTTGCATCATTATTTATGATATTGATGAGACAGATAAAAACTGTCTATCTACCTATAATAAATTAATGAAATAAATCCTTCTGCATCTATCATACAATGCAACCTAAATATATTTATGTGGAAGATTATTTAATACCACAGCCTACCTTTTATCACAACAAACTAAGTGAAACAAATTATCAAAGATTGTACAGAATGCACCAAATTTTATTTTAAAATATACATCTACTATGTATACTTAGACAATTGTTTGAAGTATACACAGTAAAATGTTAACAGTGATTATTTCTGCAGGGTGAAATTGCAGATGGTTCTTTCTCTTTTTTGCTTTTCTGCATTTTCTATCTTTTATGCTGAATACATCATAAAACAGTTGAAACTGTTACAGTTTCTGATGTAACTGTATGTAACTGTAACTGTAATTAGAAACAAAACATTGTAACTGTTATTTTTAAAAATACTTATCAAAGGATTGAATAAGACAAGGAAAAAGAATGTGCGCTGACTAATCCTTAGTTGTCATCATGACCGTGTGGGAAATATCAATAGTAACTGCAAGGCAAGAGATCTCAGAGGGGAAGAAAAAATGTGACATAGCCAAGGTCTCTTTGATGAACACTGATTCTAAGAATCAGAAAAGTTCATAATTATTATTAAATAATAATAATTAATTATTTAAAAAGAAGAAAAAAGCTTGTACATTTGTTTTGAAAAAGTCAGTATTACAAAGGGGAGATCAAAGATGAGAGTTTGTAAAAGTAGGTCCCTTTGTCATCTGGCAATATGTGACATTTGAATTGGATTGACTCACTTTGGTTTTTTTTTTTAAACTGGTATCATACTCAGTCATCCCACAATAAAATAGTCCCTGGGTGACTTACCTTATCTTATTTGTATATGGATTTAATAGCTTTATACAGTTACATCAGAAGCTGTATCAGTTTCACCATTGCCTTTGCTACCATTAGTGGATTACTTGGTTATGCCACAAATTCAGTGAAGCTAAAAGTTGTTCAAAATGAGCACGTGTATGGTTTGAATGCATTTATTTGTATTTACCAAGGGAGAAAGGTATGAAGTAATCTGTTTTCCTGAGGCTGCCATTTTTATCCAAAAAGTGGCCTGGGTCGAACTTCTCTGGATTGGGGAACTCCTTGCCATCATGCAAGACCGAAGATAATACTGGAAATACACTAGTGCCCTGGAACAAGACACAAGGGCAGAATTGTACGTTATCATGTCTATCTTTGCTTTATAAACAAGGCTAACACTCTTAATTCCAGTGAACTGAATAGGACTGAGCACTTGTAAGCTTGCCTGGTGAGCGACTGTCGAGCTATAGCTAGTTTACACACAATTATCATACAATATGTTTTATCAAGTAATAAGATGTATCTTTGGGAAAAGTGAGGTTATGGTCAACGTCCAATGATCAGATGTTGTTGATAAGTGCAGATTTGCCACCCACATCATCTAGACATGAGCTTTACTGGAATTGCTGCCTCAAAGGGAAGAGCCTACTTTTTCACAATTTGTTCTTTTCTAAATTCAGGTGTGAATGGAAGAAAGTGAGATATGAAAACTTGAATCTATTGAATCAGACTTGATTCATGTGTAAAAGAGGGTGGAATTAATAAAAACACAGGCTTTCCTCCTAATTTACCAAAGATTTTTGTGAGGTCTAAATGACAAAATAATATTGATAACTACCATTTTTATTGGATGCTTCACATTTACTGAACTCTGTGCTTAGTTAACTGTTTATAAGTTGAATTTAATTCTTACTTCAACTGTATCCATTAGGCTCTCTTTTTGTTCTCTTTGTATAAATGAGGAAATTGCTATTCAGAGAGGAAAAATTACTTACTTGAGGTTATACTTTTAGCAAGTGGCATGTTCACAATTTGACCCAAGTTCTATCTGATCATAAAGCACCCTTGTTTAAGTGAAATCTTCCTTTTTCCATTTTTACTTTATTCTGTACATCCTTAAATATAATTTTAGAATTATTGCAGTACATGCACATGGAATAAAATACCAAAAAATGTACAAAGGGGTATAGAGTGAAAATAAGTGTCTTCTTATACTCAGGTCCCCTGCTTTTATTTCTCGATGTAATTACTGTTACCATTTTATGATATATATTTTTGGAAGATATCTTATGGATTAAAAGGAGGACACACATACATATCATCCAGTATTTTCACACAAATAGCGTGTTGTAGTTTGCTTAGTATTCCACCTTATAGAAATAAAGGAACTTTTAAAGTCCTTTGTAAATGAAAGTTTGGGGATTTTCTAATCTTCAAATATCACAAATATTGCATCAATAAATATTCTTATTTTGAAGAAAATACACACAAAGGATAAATTCCTAGCAGTGGAACCACTCTTTAAATTGTATGTGTGTTTTGAATTTTGGTAGAAATTACCACATTGCCTTTCACAGAGGTTATAACAAGTTATAGCATTAGCAAAACTATATGTTTTTTTACATTCCACCAACATACTTTGATAAGTAAAATAATTTTCTCTATAATATTTATTTTTAACATATTTCATTGTGTGAGTATATTTTTACACATTTAAAAACCATTTTCAATTACTTTTACTCAAATTTTAATTTTTATTTTGAACTGCATCTGTTGGTTTTTGGGTTTGTTCCCACTGACTGTAGGAGTTCATTTTATTTTTCTAATTAGTCCTTTGCTCTTATGAACTATGCAAAGCTCCCTCTCAGTTTGTCATTTATCTTTGACTTGGTTTCTTTTTCTAGGCAGATTTTTCATATTTACATACAGCTAAATTTATCATTTTTAAATACATGGCCCTCTTATTCCTCTTTTCTTTGGGGGTGGTCAATGTTAGAAGTCTTTTGAAACTCTAAAATTCTCAAAAAAATTATTACTTTTATTCCTGTACATCTACAGTTTAATATTCTATGTGTATATATTTGAGCCACCAAGAATAAATTTTCATGGAAGGTGTGAAGTAGGGATCTGTTATTATTTGCCAACTCCCTAGGAGTTTTCTAACCTCTATTGAATAATCCATATTTTCCCCCTAGGGGGAAGGCACTGTTGTGATGTACTAAGTTTTCATGTATAATTAAGTTTATTTCTCAACTTTCTTCATTTGATCTGTCTTTTCAAGAAGCTGTATTACACTGTTTTGATAACTGTGACTTTATATTATAACATTTAGTAGGACCTATCCTTGACTATTTTTATTTTTTAATTTTTCATATCAGATTTGGGATCTGCTATTTTATTTAGTTCAAAAAAAATCTGGTTGATATTTTTATTGAGATCTCATAAATGTATAGATTGATTTGGGAATAACTGCTATTTTTCTACCCAAACATAGAATAAGCCTTGTAATTTATTCGACATTTTATCTCTCATTAATATTTTAAAATTTTCTTTCTATAAATCTTGGATTTTTATTCCATTTATTCCTAAGTATTTTATCCTTGTTTGTATTAATGAAAACTTATCTTCCTTATATTTTCAAAATACTTTTTATTTTATATAGCTGGCAATGATTTTTTAAGTAATAAATTTGTACCTAACCACTGAATAATTCTATTTTTGCACTGGTGTATCAGCTAATTTTCTTATATTTTCCAGGTACAATTATATCATTTTAAAAGTTGCTTTTTCCTCTTAAATGTTTTAGCTCATTAGTTTTTTTCTAATGCTACTTGAATAATATTAGTAATGGTAGATAGCCTTGCTTTATTCCTGATACTAGGAATGCTTTTAGTCTTTCATCAATAAGAGCGATTTGGGAAGTATGTTTTTTTCTGGCTAAAGAGTTATTCATCTATTTCTATTTTATTAAAGGTTAAAAAATTAAAAACTAAGTACAAATTGGCTGTTACGAAATAATTGCAGTGATGTATAAAGTACAGCAAAGGGAAGATAGTCAACAATATAGTAATAACTATGTATGGTGTCAGGCGGGTATTAGATTTATTGGGGGAATCGCTTTGTAAGTTATATAAATGTCTAACCACCATAGTGTACATCTGAAACTAATATAATATTGAATGTCAACTGTAATTAGAAGGTATATTTTTAATTAAAAATGGACATTGAATATTATCAAATACAATTTCTGTACAAATGAGATTATCGTGTGATTTTCTCCTAAATTCTATTTATATGGTAAATTTTATTAAACTAGATTTCTTGGTGTTAGTTTTCCTGTGTTCTTGATTATCTCCAGTTGTTGGTGGTACAGTGTATTTAATGTGATGCTAGACTTCATGTGCTAATAGACTTTTGCACTGATGTTTTTAAGATTGGTGGCTGTTTTGTAGTATTTTGATTCTGTTTTGAAATATTTTGATGAGGTTTGACACATTTTCTTCCTCCTCTATCCTCTGGAACTATTTAAATGTAAAATCGAAGGCCCTAATCCCAACAGAAACCTGACTACCTTCTCAGTGTGCATGTAAAGGTTTTGGTAAATGCTAAGTATTCTACAAATGTTAACTGTTAATGGGCAGCAATATCTCAAATGTCCTGGTAGTTAAGTCCTGGGAGGAGAAAGTTTGGGTTCAAGAAGCTTGACACTTGGCTTGATTACCTTAGAGCTACAGACACATTTTCCACTTCCCCCTTTTGATAATCCATCTTGAAAAATCAGATTTCAGTTCCCATAAGATTCTCGTTATTGGAAATCACTGCTCCCTTAATACATCTATGTGAGAGTGGCAGGGGGCCTTGGAAGCCCCAGGTCAGCCTCCCCAACTCTAGGAAGGCAGAGACAGGGTTACAGATGCGACGGAATGACATGAGGGTCCACCACAGGCCACCTGACTCTGACCTTGTGGGCTTTCAGAGGCGGATTAAGGTCGGTTGAGGCCCCGAGCACAGAAGAAAATATTGGGCCCCTTAAGAAAAGAGAGAGTGACAGGGAAAATAAAAATACACGCCTTCAGAAGTCGGGGCCCAGGGCATGCACCCAGTGCGCCCGCTGTTAAATCCTCCTCTGTGTGTTTTCCATGATGCTCGACTGCCTCTCTTCCTGCAACACAACTGAGAGCCCCCAAGGGACCCCACGGAGGGATTGTGCTGCCCCTTCTACCCCAATCAGCTTTCCCAAACACATCTAACCTTAGGGATGATGAATTGTCTGAATTTCATGTCCTGGGTCACAGCATGGGGTAAACTAAAAGGAAGGAGGTGGATGTATCTTTGTATCTCATTCAACACAGCCTCTGTGTAGGGCATGTCCATCTTGTCCTTCATGGAAGGGCGCTGGCTGCGTCCAATCACACGGTCAATTTCTTCATGAATTTTGGCTGCAGAGACATGAATCAAGAATGTTACCCCAGAGATGTGTTCCCTGGGCACCTGGAAATTACTTGAAATATTTGCAATGTGCAACAGAAAGTGGCCTGCGAAAGGCTGCCAAGGTCAAAGAGATGTTGCTAAACAGCCCGCTGCTCTGCACTTGATGGATTTTTATTTTCTATTTTGCTATAAATACCAGAGACTTTGATGAAGGAAGCAGAAAGGCTGGGTTAACTATGTTCTTGGCCTCCTGGCTTCATTGGTTTGTTCTCATGTACAGGTGAGGCAGAGCCTTTGTGGCCAGGATTAGGGCTAATCCCATGATTCCTGGCAAAGCAGCCATAGAGGAAAAGTGTTTAATCTTCACTCTAGTGAAAGTATCTCCTTTGTCATCTTCACCCAGTCTCCCACACATTTTGTGGGGGTAGTAAAACCATTTTGTCGAGCATTATAAGCATTGGCTTTGTAAGGCCTGTGCTCTGAGAATGTGCTTGAGAAAATTGAGCTACTACCATTTCATTTTTGAATATTAAATTATATCACAGCTAAAAAATCCCCTTTGAGGAATCTGGTCCATTTTTAAGATGGAAAAATAGAGGCCTGAAAGATGAAATAACTTGTTTGAGGTCACAGAGCCAGGAATTTACAGGCCTAGGATAAGAATCCAGTATGGCAACCCACAGGTCCCTCATCTAAAGAGGGCTCACTCTTTGGCATTGCACCTCATGTATGAGAGTCAGGATTCAGAAGCTCCTCTGTTTTCAACTTAAATAATAGCCTTTGTGTTCCTAAAGTTGTCTCTTCCTTATCAGCATCATTAGATAGAATTCTGATCTGCGAAAGCAAAACCACATAGATGGCTCTTTCCATGACGCTCTACAAGGTGGTCCAGAGAAAGTGAAGCAGTCACTGTCAGCAGTGTCTTCCCACCCTCGTCTGGTGCCTGGGTCTCATTTCTTGTTTGGTCTCTAGAACATTGCTGTACCTTCCACCTCTGGATGTTTCATTAGGAGCAGGAGCCCATATCTCATGGTAGAGCTGGTTGTCTCTGTTCCTGCTACAAACAAATTTGATGCAGAGGTTGCCAAGTTCTCCAAGTGAAATTCAGACAACGGGTTGTATTTCTCCTGTAGATGGTAGAGTTAATGGCTACATGAGTTAAAATGAAGGCAGTGGCTTATCAGAGCTCCACAGTCACACCCCTTGACTATGGACAGGCTTCACTTTGTGCTCTGCAGTGTAGTGGGTTAAAAAAGAAAAGTCAGTCATGAAATCGAAACTCCCAGGTTCAATCCCAGATTAGTCAATAAACAGATGTGCACCCTCGGCAAGTTATTTTACTCTCAATTCAGGTTCATCATCTGTGAAATGGGGATAAAAAATAGAACATACCCCACGGGTTTATTATAAAGATGAAAAGAATCAAAGGGTGGAAGTTCTTGGAACAATGCCTCATATATACAAATACTCAGTGAATGGCACCTTCTTATATTATATTTAATGAAAAAGACCAGGTGATAAACTCTATGCAAGAACAGAGAGAGACCACTGTTTCATAACTAGCTGTTTCCTTCACATAAGCTACTGAGAGGCTCTCGGCCCCACCTTCTTATATATGACATTCATCATTATAATGGCATTTCTAATATGAAGACTGTACTTGTAGGACATTCTTACTCGTAATTATTTACATGAGATCTATGAAGTGTTTGGAAATAAAATGATCCAGGACTTAAAAACAGTGAGTAAGCTTTCTATTTTGAAATTATTCTACCCAAAATAATATGGATTGTCTTCTTTGAAAAAAATATTTTATTTATTTACTTTTAGAGAGAGGGGAAGGGAGGGAGAAAGAGAGGAAGAGAATCAACATCAATTTGTTGCCTTTTGCACACCCCCAACCGGGGACTGGACCCGCAACCCAAGCATGTGCCTTCGATGGGAATCGAGCCAGCGACCCTTCGGTTCGCAGGCCGGCACTCAATCCACTGAGCCACGCCAGCCAGGGCATTTTCTTTATTGAGGTATCTCCACATCTGACATAAAAATGGGCACTAAGCATTTGTTGAATAAATGAATGTTTAATGCTATTACACTAATTAGTAAAATTTTCTATAGTTCTACATATTTAAATGATTCTATTATATTTAAATTATGTTCATTGCTGATTATTTTTTGGTAGACTTTTAATACCACTGGTTTTTAAAAAATTTTTATTTTATTTTATTGTTGTTCTATTACAGTAGTCCCAATTTTTCCCCGTTGCTCTCCCCTACCCTGC
Organism: Mormoops blainvillei; assembly: GCA_004026545.1. NCBI lineage: Eukaryota > Metazoa > Chordata > Mammalia > Chiroptera > Mormoopidae > Mormoops > Mormoops blainvillei. Next base: position 64,402 of record PVJD01002033.1, read on the forward strand.
CCACCCCTCTCCCTCCCCACTCCCCCTGCTCCCACAGTCAGTTTCCACCCTTTTGTCCATGCCCATGGTTCCTTTATACAAGGAGCCATGGGTTCCTTGTCTAGTGTTTTTAAATTTGAGGAAAGTACTGGGATAGTTGTTTTTAAAAATCATTTCATTTTTAAAGCTCTGAATCAAGTTTTTCTTTACTCAGTTTTTTTATATTTTGTCTCTCCTATTTATTTCAAAATGGGATTATTTCTGCAAGTGGAGATCCAAAATTTTAGGCACATTGTCACTTCCTACCTATAGTCCTTATTATTTTTATCTGGAATTAAGAATATTAAGCATTTAAAATAACTCCCTCGAACCACAAAGGGCCCCTAATAGCAACAGTGATCTTGAGAAAGAAGAATGAAGTTGGAGGAATCATACTAACTAATATCAAACTATACTATAAGACCATAGTAATCAAAACAGCATGGTACTGGCATAAAAACATACACATACATTAATGGAACAGAATAGAGAGCCCAGCAATAAATCCACACCTTTATAGTCAATTAATATTTGACAGAGGAAGCAATCACATACAATGGGCTAAAGACAGTTTATTCAATATGTGGTATTTGAAAATTGTACCGATATGTGCAGAAAATGGAACTAGACCACCTTCTTATGCCACATACAAGAATACATTCAAAGTGGATTACAGACTTAAATGTTGAACCCCAAACCATAAAATTCTTAGAAGAAAACATAGGCAGTAAAATTTCAGACATTGCTTATAGCAATATTTTTTCTGATATACCTCCTCAGGCAAGGAAAACATAAGAAAAAACAAATGGGACTACATCTACCTAAAAAGGTTTTGCACAGCAAAGGAAGCCATCAACAAAATAAAGAAGACAACCCACTGAGTGGAAAACATGTTCACTGATATATCTGATAAAGGGTTAATAGCCAATATTTATAAAGAACTTAAAAACTCAACACCAAAAACACATACAATCCATCTAAAAAGTAGGCAAAGGACCTGAATAGACTCTTCTCCAAAGAGGACGTACAGATGGCCAACAGGCGTATGAAAAAATGCTCAACGTCACTAAGCACCAGAAATATGTGAATTAAAACCACAACGAGATACCATTTCATATCTGTTAGAATGGCTGTTATCAATAAATCAACAAACAAGTGTCTGCCAGGGTGTGGAGAAAATGGATCCCTCATGCACTGTTGGTTGGAATGCAGATCGCCAAGTTAATCAGCCTAAACACATCATGGGGTTGCCTATAGCCAGTGACTAATGGGTGCAGGGGTACAAAAGCCCAGCTCCCTCCCCTCGGGGCCTAACAAACACTGCACTGTGATTTATACTCTGCCGTCTCCTATAGGATCTGGCAGAGACTAGACTTAACATGAAACTACATCAGTGTTTAACTTTCTCTTACTCCCCTCCTGTTTCTCTCATTCACATACAAGTTTCTCTAAATGGAATTCCTTTAAGAAATCACTTTCATATAAATCCGTATTTCAAGCTGTGCTACCTAGGAAACTGACCCTTGGACAACTCCTGGTCTCTCTGCATCTACTGTTGACCCCTCCAGCATGTCCTTCACATCACAAGTATGATCGTTCCTTACATAGTGTTTAAATCCTGCAAACAATTTTCACTGTGTCATTAGGATAAAAAGTAAACGAATTAATATGGCTGCCAGCCCTGTGTGAATGGTCTGCCTGCTGACCTACTGCTGCTTCAGCTTCTCTCCCCCGTCTCCTGCTCTCTCCCTTCCAGTCCCACCGGCTTTCCTTCTATCCTTAATATTCCCATGCTTCTTCTGCCTCAGGGCCCTTGCACATCTTGTTTCTCTGTTTGGTATGTTTTTCTCTGTCACTTTTATGCAAATAATCCCTACTCACCCTTCAGCTCCCAGGTCAATTATAACCTAGGAGTGCAGGGATGTACAGAGCGCGGCTGGGTTTAGAAGTCCCTCCTAGCTCACATTAGACTGACACTAGTGCTCCTGCCACACGCTCCCATAGCAACTTGGACTTCCCCTATGAGCACTTCACTGTTACTACTTGTTTTGATAATCGCTCCCCGGACTATAAACTCCATTAAGTCAACAATTATATATTTATTAATTTATATATTTATTAATTTATTTATTTATTAAGTAATTAGTAAATTTACCCAACATTATCTGTTGTGTATCTGTAATATTCTAGGCCTTGTGTTAGTTACTGGTGACACAAAGTGTGGAAAATAGACACTGCCCCAGCTTTCTTGACATATTTAGTGTGGTGTAGAAGAATCTAGAAGCAAATTAAATAAATATTTCCTTACAAGGGCTATGCAGGAAAATTATAGGGTATTATTTGGTTTGTTATTTTATTCCCTTTACCTAGTATCATGTCTGATACATAGTTGGTACTAAATAAAATTTTTGAGTGATTGAATTAATAGCCTGGCTATGGGTTTTTCCCACTCTTTCCCAGACAAACATCTCGTTTTCTTTCAGATTGAAGAGGATATTTAGATGCACATCCTTGAAGTGAAATGAGTTTAAACACCTCTACTGCTTCCAGGGAAATTTCTGAGTAGTAAAAGGGGCATCAGCACACCTTTCTTGGATGTGTTTTCTAAGGAAACCAGGCTATCTGAATGAGCCCTTATAGCTTAAGATTAAAGGTATTACTAATTAAATGTTTGCTATAATTTGCACATTTCTGATGTGATTGAGTAGCATTTTTCTTTCAGTTATACACACTTGGGGGACCTATGCATAAACAATGTTAGTTTTATAGGGTTCAAAGGATAATTTTAATATTTTTAGTTGTTATATATGTTTATACATGAAGTGCCTTTTTTTAAACAATTATTGCTGGTCACCATCTTGACTGTTTTTCTGCTGATGAGCTCAGACAGTCATGCTGGCATTTTATGTGACAGTCTGAAGATTGGTGACTGTATGAGCATTTGCTATTCAACATTTTTAATACCACTCATGGTTAATGTATAACATCTTTGCTTTAGAATCTTTATCCATCACCCATTTCAAATAATGAAATTGTTTTTATGAGAAAATACGATCCATTTTTTATAGTGTATGGGTCTACGACGGACTATGAGGGAAGCACTGTGGCAAAAAATGGCTGACGATGTGTGTGTAAAGGATGTGTCGAGGAAACGCATGTGTGTTTTATCCACCCCAAGGTAAATATATGTTCGGAAACATCCAGTTATATGTATGTGTGTCCATCATGGAGCTCATACTAAATATGTATCGAGAACTTTTAAGTGCTAATGTCCAAGTGTAGGAACTAAATAAAAATACAAAGGAAAAAGAGAGCCTTAGACAATTTTGAAGCTCTATTATTAATAAAGTTCTCATTGCCCTAAAATTCAAAATATCAAGAATTACCTACATAGTGTGACTGTGCGCTCACACACTCCCATGGGAGGATAAGACAGGGTGCTGGGGAGAGGCAGTGCATACCGTACCTGCTCTATCTTGTTGAGGAAGCAATCGATGTAATCTTGAGGGTTACTGTGATCCATGGATTCCTGATGCTCCTTCACTTTTTCCAGAACGAAATGTTTAATATCTGCTATCCTTTTCAAAAACGATCTGTGCTCTCCAGGGAGATACTTTATGAGGTTTGGCCATAGATTGTAAATCTAAAAACAGCAGGGGTGGGGGGGATACACTGGGAATTCAGTTTGTAAAAAGCATCCAGAGTTTCTGAATGGAGTGTAACTCTCTCTGTGGCCTGGCCAGGCAGAGTCCCTTCCTCCAACTTCCAAGCAGAAGAGAAGAGAGGATGATCATCCCATACGGGAGAACGGCCCCTGCCCATCTCCTCGTTCATCCCAGCTTTGGCCAATCCCAGGGTCATACGCTGGAACATGGGCACAGGGGCCTTAAAAGAAACATAGGCAACTGGGAATGTTTTGTCTTCTTTTGTGTGAATAGACTCATAGAGGGAGGCAGAGGGTGGCCTTCCAGTGACGCTGGGATAACTGTCATTGCACTCATTCACTCGACACACGTGGAAGGGAAGGTGACAATGAACGCTGACGTTGGCACTTTGTTCCTGAAGTAGCCCTCTACCTAGCCTGCAAGCCACCAGTGCGTCTATTAGATCAACAGCGAGAGCAGGGGTAGCCTCAGCCTTACCTGGATCCATGCAGAGCTTACGCGATTAAAATTTTCATTTAACAAGTTCATCAGGAAAAGGAACTTCTCATCGTGGTACTGAAAGTGCTCCTTGAAGAGGATGGAGCAGATCACATTGCAGGTAGCACATGATAGGATGAAAGTAGGATCAAAGGGCTGAGCTGATGTGAGAAACAAATAACTGTTAACGTTTAGAGTTTTCACCAAGAACGGCACCTTCTTCCTGCTCAGATTTATCCACAGAATTTATTTCCTCTAAACTTCCCTAAATTAAGATGTAAGCACCTTCTAATAATACTGATACTAGATGGTATTGCACTGTGCTACTAATAATATTGATTATGCTATTATATGAATACGTTAATAGTCACAACAGCAACAGGTAATCTTATGGAACATTTACTACATGCTGCATACTGTGTAACTGTCTTGCAAACTATATCATTTAACTCTCATTCTGAGGTTTGATTTTTAGCCTCATTTTTCAGAGGTGGAAACTGCATCTTAGAGAGGCTAAGAAACTTGGCCAAATTTACATACCCAGCAAGTGCCGAAGTTGAGAAATGAGTCCAAACTAAAGAATTTGAGAGTCCTAACCAAAAGCATCATTTTCTTCCCACCCCTTTTTCTCCAAGTCAGCTCTCTAATGAATAGAGCAGGTAGTGGACCATAGAGTGATTCCCAAAGGAGGAGGCGTGACTCGGATCGGTGCCTATAGGAAGTCCCCTTGCCCCCAAAGGAGTGATCGCTGGCGTTCACCCTTGGTTTTTCGGAGCTCCTCCACCAGGTACCAGGCTTCCTCCTGGACCTTCTCCTCAATGCTCCTCTTCCCCACCCCGAAGTCCCTCAGGGTTTGAAGGGAGAACCGCCGCATTTGCTTCCATGTCTCTCCGGTGCTAAAAAGGATTCCTAGGAAAAGAAACAAGGAGTAGGAAAGTATTTTGTATCACAGAGTCGAATTTTCCCTACAGCTGCTCTCTGTGTCTACGCTGAGCTGTTTCCAGTGCCCCTTAGCAGGGATTCAGCAAATCACAATTTAAGAGCACAACTTACTTTGGAGTTGAGGTGAAATATTTGTCACAAAGAAAAGAAGACCAATGCCCTGGGCAACCGGGGACAGAGACGATGGGATGAGGCAGGGAGTGGAAACATTGGCGGGAAAAACATTTCCAAGTATGGGAAGCCCTCTGTCTGGTTTTGTTTAAAAATGGTCAAAAGTGGCATGTGTTCCCACAAACACATGTGTTTTCCTGAGGGCCTGTTTTTACATTTCATATTCCTCTAACTTGTGGTTTAGTTCTAGCTGTGATTTTTTTCTGTGAGAAGATAAGCAAAGTGAATCAATGTGGGGTTTATGATTCTATTCTGAGAATTTACTACAGTGAATGTTAGGCTCCTCTGAATAAGAAGAAATAAAGAAGCAAAGGAACCCAGTATGTCCCATCCCAATGCTTTTTAATTTCTTCCTCTGTACAAAACCAGTCACTTGTTCTGAACTTCCTATTGCTCTTAATGCACCATCAGTTTCATCATGAGTAGTATCCTCTGAAAAGTCAACAACTTGTTTGCAACTGTTCATTGCCAAGCAAATGATCTCCCTAAGGCTGGAACATCAGAAAGAAAACAATTACCTGCCCCGGCTGGTGCAGCTCAGTGGATTGAGTGCCAGCCTGTGAAGTGAAAGGTGGCCAGTTCCATTCCCGGTCAGTGCACGCGCCTGGGTTATGGGCCAGGTCCCCGGTTGCGGGCATGTGAGAGGCATCAGGTCGATGTTTCTCTCCCTCCCTTCCCTTCCCTTCCCCTTCCCTTCCCTTCTCTCTAGAAAAATGTTTGTAAAAAAAAAGAAAAAAAATTTTTTTTGAAGATTATGAACCCAAAACCATGACCTGTGACTATCACACAAGATCAACAAAATCTCCAAGAACTGCAGAGCAGAAGCAGAGAGTGGTGCTAATGCTTTAAAATTTGATCTTCTCTCTGAGACAGTTTGATCCAAAGGGGGAGATTGTTAATAAAAGAAATACAGGGCAAAGTGGAGTCACTTTTGCTAAGCCATGTCACCAGACCTAAACTTTAATAAATAACATGTGTGCCTCTTCTAGGAGTGGAATTTTAAACCAATTAATCTGGACTTTGCTGATCTACCAGCAAACTGATGCTTCTCTCTCTCCCTTCCTCTCTCTAAAAGCAATGGAAAAATGTCCTCAAGGAAAAATGTCCTTGCTGACCTACCAGCAAGATAATCTGCATGATAAAACTCCTGCTCTTCCCTTTTCCCCAAAGGTAGAGGACCTGACCTAAAAATAATTCTTTCTTTCCTTTGGCTAATAACTCCCCTGCCACACTGTCCTGCCTCTTAAAACCTTCCATTCTGCACAACCCCTCAGAGGTCCTTCTAGCGGATAGATGGGATGCAGTCCGATACATGAATAGCTTCATAAAGTCAATTAGGTATTCAACTTTACTCAGTTGAGTTTTGTTCTTTAACAGAATTAAGTTTCTTTTTCTCTGGGACTTGCCATTTTACAGTTTTAAGTGATTTGGAGGAGACGCTCAGGCCCTCTGAAGCAGTCTGTGTGTGCGAAATATCCTTGATATATGTAAAGCAATGTATGTGACGCATCCCTAAGTTCTGAAACATGATAATAACAAACATTATCTGCGAGACAGTATCTGTGAGCATGTCATCCAACGGAAGGCCTAGAACCTGACTGGCACCCGCTATGGCTCCCTGTGCTACCGCCCCGACACCCCTCCCCCCGCCAACCAGGCTGTAATGGAAAACACAGTAATTTATATACCTAGTCATTTGTTCATTATTGCTGCAGCCTTTGTAACATGTGAAACCATACACCAGGAACAGCTTCTGCAGTTCCCTAAATCCTAAGACTTCTGGGGAAAACTTATTTCAAGTTTCCCAGGTTGTTTTTATCACAATTTTATTTGCATATCTAACTTATAAGGAACTTGGACTCTGTTTTGTTGTTGGTTTTTTTTAAATCCTCACTTAAGGACATTTTTCCATTGCTTTTAGAGAGAGGAAGGGAGAGAGAGAAGCATCCATTTGTTACCTACCATAGGCACCTGGACCAGGGATCACGCACGCACACCTGGACCAGAGGTCAAACCTGCAACCTAGGTATGTGCCGTGACTGGGAATTGAACTGGCAACCTTTTGGTTCTGGGATGACACTCCAACCGAGTCATACCGGCCAGAGCTGGACTGTTTTTGATGATCATCTCAATAGAGCTATCAGAGCATCTGTTACATAATAAGAGGATGTATCTGGTCCTTGTCCCTGGTTCCTGGGAGGGAACTTAGAAATCCTTGGGATTTCCCAAGTATTAGAAGAGGCTTTGTTATTCAGGGTATGCCACTGGGACTTCACCTGAGTTTATGATAGTGAGGTGACTCGTGGTGGGACCCTAGACAGTTTAAAGAGGGGGTTCGCTATGCCGGAAAGACCTACTATGGATTTAGAGGGTTGGGGCTTTGGGCCAAATTATATCAACCGGTATCTTGACTTTCAGGGAGAAGAGGGAGCTAGAGATGGAGTTCACTCGTATGGTCAATGACTCAATCCATCACGCCCATATAATAAAAACTCGACACCAAAGCTCAGGTGTGCTTCCTAGTTGGTGAACACATTAACGTGCCAAGAGGGTAACACATTCTGATTCCCAGGGAGTGGGTACAGAAGCTCCGCATTTGGGACCCTCTCAGACCTTGCCCCATGTGTCTCTTCATTTGCATCCCTTATATAATAAAACTGTAAGTTAGCACCTTCCTTCCTGAGTTCTGTGAATAATTCTAGCAATTATTAAACCTGAAGAGGTCATGGGACCCTGCATTTTTCTCCAGTTGGTCGGAAATATGGGTGATCTGGGATCCCATGGATTTATGGTTGGCATATGAAGTAAGGGCAGTGTTGCTGGGGTGACACCCTTAACTGATGGAGTCTGCACTATCTCTGGTAATAGTATCAAAATTACATTGCAGTATTGTAGCATCTGATCAGCTGCTTGGTGCAGAAGAGACATTCATTAAGCTAGTCCCCTATTTGTTAAGTTAAGTTATATTTTGATTTAAAACATACCATATCCTTTTTGGGCATCCGAAATAATTGGAATTGGTCCTCTGCCAAGGAATTTATCACCGTGATCAATCAGAGCTTCCTTTACCACCTCATATCCATGTAAGACCACGGTGGGCTTGGATCCAAAGTACACCGTGTAAACAGGACCATATTCTTGGGCCAGCTGGAAAAAGATTCAAGCAACTGTGTAAATGCTGTTGAGAAATTTCTCCACTGGAGGCTTGGGTAGAACTTGAGTAATAATTTACATGTAGCTTAGCCTTTACCCCATCGTTTCCATGTTAGAATTTTAACCTGGGGTACAGTCATGGACACATTCTTTCCTTCACTTATAATATGCAACCATTAAGCAAATATTTACTAAGCACCTGTGCTGTGTCAGACACTGTGCACAGCCCAGGAGCCCCCACGGGACTTAGGGTCTAGTGAAAGTGACAGGCAGTAAACAGCCAAACAAACTACATTTGCAATACAAATTGAGCATAATTCTATGAAAGTGATAAAGAGTGCACTGTGTTGTTGGATGATAATGGGAAAACAATAAAACAGAGAGGTCAGGAATCTATGAGGAGGTAAGATTTAAGGTTCAACTAAAGATGAGAAGGGAGCAGCCAAGACAAGGGCTTGGGGGAGAGTCGCTAAGCAGGTATAAAAAGGAAAGCCTATATATTTATGACAGCATTGTTCCAAGAGGAAAAATAGAGAGTATTAAAGCAGCCAGCAATTGGGGCATGGCTTTCAAACACCGTTCTAGTCTCTACTTCTCTAAGTCTGACTGTTTTAGATCCCACGTGTAAGCGAGATCATGCAGTATTTGTCTTTCTGTGTCTGACTTACATTACTTAGGATAGTGTCTTCCAGATTCATCCCCGTAATAAATAGTGGGATTTCCTTTTTGTTTAAGGCTAAGTAACATTGCAGTGTGTGTGGGAAAGAATAGGTAGATAAGTAGATAGATAGGTGATAGATATCCCACATTTATCTATTAATGGACATTTAGTTTGTTCTGGAGAATATATCCTTGGACAGTGAACTCCTGGTGATAATTTGTCATATTTGCAAAGAAATGAATGTCAGGACAGAAGAGCTGGGCTGTATCAGAGCAAGATGCTGGGGAAGGGAGTGAGGGTCATGATGTGTCCCATAGATCATCTAGTGTAAAATGGTAGTAATAATAATAATCACATAGAAGGACACTTGACACATTTTTACATTTGCTGGGCTTGCCATTTGGTAAGTGTTCCATGCTAAGGGGATTGGAAGCCTTTCAATTAAAGTATGTTCTGAGTCCAGAATTTTCTCAAACTCTTAAAATATCACCTATATCTTAGGTCTGGTCACCATACCTCACTACTTGGTCTAGAGTGATCCAGTCCAGAAACCAAGAGAGTATCTGTCTTGCAACACAGAGATGGACACCCGAAAGTGCCTCAGCAGTGAGTCAAACTAAGAAAGATCGAGGTAAGACAGCCAGCCCACAGTGGTCTCAAATGCAGAGCCAGAAGATGACCCCCTTCGGTGGAGATGACCACCCCAGGATGAAACCCCCTTACCTTGCAGAGAGACTCAGGGATGTCCTTCAGGTTTAGATGCATCATATTCCCAATGATGGGAAGAGGAGTCGGGCCTGGGGGGAGCCTTTCTCCCTTGTGACTTCTTTTCCACACCAAAAGGAAAACCAGGCAAATGACACACGCAATAAGAACAGGAGAAGTCATTGCCGGCAGCTCCATCTCAGCTACTCACTGTTAGGTATGTTCCAGTGCTTGTTAAAGAGCAAAGTCTTGTGCAAGGGTGTGACCTGCCAGTTCTTGGATTTGAAGGGGGAAAAAAAAGAGAAAAAAACCCATGGGGGAAAAAAACCCCTGGGATCTTGGCTTTAATGTGCTGAAGCTTGAGGTTAAGACGGACTCATGTTTTCTACCTCTCATTCACGAAATCTGCAACTTTTGATTTTCTAAGCATCTCCATTGTATTATACTCTTCCCCTTTTGGCACTAATGATTTATTAATTATAAATTTGCATTTTAGTTTTCATAACTTTCTGAAACTGTCCAAGTAATTAAATTCACAACTTTGGGGAAAAAATAGATCATATATCCTGAGATCTTATTTGGAAAAAGAGCTGTTGGACTCGTCCTCCTCAAACATAATTTTTTATCATGTTTCTCAACAGTTAAGTCTACTATGTCCATCGGCAGATGACTGGATAAAAAGGTAGTATATGTATATATACAATAAAATATCAGTCACCTTTAAAAAGGAATGAAGTTCTAATATTTGCTACAACATCGACGAAACTTGACATGGTACTAAGTGAAATAAGCCAGGCACAAAAGTACAAGTATCATATGATTCCACTTAAATAAGGTACCTAGAGAAGTTAAGTTCACAGACACGAAAAGTACACCAGAGGTTGCCAGGGCCCTGGGGGAGGAAAACTGGGCTGTTGTTAATGTTTAATGGGTACAGAGTTTATGTTTGAGATGATGAAAAAGTTCTGGAAATGGATAATGATGATGGTTGCACAAAATTGTGAATGCACTTAATACCACTGAACTATACCTCTCAAAACTGTAAAATGGTAAATGTTACATATATTTTACCACAGTAAAGAAAAAGAAAATAATCACTAAAGTGGTATTTGAAAAATGTTATTTCATTTGTATTTTCATTTAAGATAATCAATGTTCTTACTGATTTGTTCTTTGAGGTAAGTCTTACTATTAACAGTAATGTCTATACATTATTTTATGGGGAATTTTTGCTATAATCTTTTTCTAAAATCTACAAAGAAATCTACTGTGGTTTTCTATTACTTATTATAGCAAACATTATTTCACTGATTTCAAGGCCATCTCTCCGTAGTTCTCACAACAGGCTATTTCCATTAAACAAAATTGCTTATTAGCCTGCATTCATGTATCCATTAGCCTTAGAACTTGTTAGCTGGCATGGAGCCACAGCCACTGATGGATTTGCACATGGAGAACACGGGAAGAGGTAATTAAAGACCTCATATACATTTCTGTATTCCTTCTAGCACCTTCTGTGGAACCAGTGTCCACTGATGTTTTTGCTATTTCCAAGAATTCATTTGTAGACATTTCACAATGAGGAGAATTACTGACTTGGAAATGCTCCAACAGTTGGGACTCTAATGTTGTGTTGGATGTTTAAAGCAGGTGAATAAATAATGAGATGTTGGAAACATGTTGGGAAAGGGCATATTTAAAATGACATAAATTATCATTCCCTTACTTAAAAACTTGAAAGGATTTTTTTAACAGATTTTTTTCATTATCGACACTTTGTTTTTAAGTTTGTAAACTCTAAACTTTTGCTATAAACAATTTTGTTATAAACTTTTAGGTACATGCATCTGGAAGATACAGGGAGTGCCCATGTACCCTCAACTTCCACCATCAAAATCCTGCATCAGACTTTTTGTTACAATCAGCGAACCAACACTGACCTATACGAACCTAAGTCCAAAGCTGGCATTACCGTGCACTCTTGGTGTCGTATATTCAGTGGGTTTTGACAAACGTATAATGACATATATGCACAATTATAGTCGCAGTGGTGTCCAACCATGAGGCCCAGGATGGCTATGAATGCGGCTCAACACAAAATCGTAAATTTACTTAAAATCGTTTTTTTTCCCCTTATCAGTTTTCACTAGTGTTTGTGTATTTAATGTGGGCCCAAGACAACTCTTCTTCCAGTGTGGCCCAGAGATGCCAGAAGGTTGGACACCCATTATAGAGTATTTTCACTGCCTTAAAAATCCACTGTACTCTACCTACTTACTCTTCCTCACCCCATCAATCCTTGGCAATCACTGATCTTTTTATTGTTTTCGTAGTTTTGCCTTTTCCAGAATGTCACAGAGTTGGAATCATAAAGCATATAGTCTTTTTGGATTGGCTTATTTCATTTAGTAATATGTATTTAAAGTTTCTCCGTGTCACTTCATGGCTTGATAGCTCATTTCTTTTTAGCGCCAAATAGTATTTCATTGTCTGGAAGTTACTCCAGTTTATTTATCCATTCACTCACTGGAGGACATCTTAGTTGCATCCAAGTTTGGACAAATATGAATAAAGCTATTATAAACATCTGTGTGCAGGTTTTTATGTAGATGTTAAGTTTTCAGCTCATTAGAGCAAATACCAAGGGGTACAACTGCTGGATCATATGGTAAGAGTATGTTTAGTTTTGTAAGACAAAACTGTCTTGTAATGTGGCTGTAGCCTTCCACATTTCCATCAGCAATGAATGAGAGTTCCTGTTGCTCTACATCCTCACCCGTATTTGGTGTTATCAGTGTTTGGGATTTGGGCCATTATAATAGGTGTGTGGTGGTATCTCACTGTTGTTCTAATTTGCATTGCCCTGGTAACATAAGATACAGAGCACCTTTTCATATGCTTATTTGCCATCTGTGTATCTTCTTTGGTGAGGTATCTGCTAAGGTCTTTGGCCTATTTTTCAATTGGATTATTTTCTTACTATTGAGTGTTAAGTCCTTTCTATATTTTTGGGTAACAGTCCTTTCTCAGACATGTCTTCTACAAATGTTTTCTCCCAGTCTATGCTTGTCTTCTCATTCTCTTAGCATTGTCTTCTGCAGACCAAAAAATATCTAAAAAGTCATAACCCACACCCAAGGTCATCTAGATTTTCTACTCTAATCTTCTAAGAGTTTTATAATTTTGTGTTTTACATGTAGGTCTATGATCCATTTTGATTTACTATTTGTGATGGGTGTGAGGTCTGTGTCTAGATTCATTTTTTTAAGTGGTTGTCAAGTTGTTCCACTACTGTTGTTGAAAAAACTATCTTTTCTTCCATTGTATTGCCTTTGTTCCTTTGTCAAAGTTGTTACTGTATTTATGTGGCTCTACCTCTGGGCAATCTATTCTGTCCCACTGACCTACTCATATATTCTTTTGCCCATGTAACAGTCTTGATTACTGTTGTTTTATACTGTCTTGAAGTGACATGGTGTCAGTCTTCCAACTTTGTTATTTCCTTCACTGTTGTGTTGGCTATTCTGGGTATTTTGCCTCTCCATATAAACTTTCGAATTGGTTTGCTGGTATCCACAAAATAATTTATTGGGATTTTGATCCCTGCATGGGATCTATAGATCAAGTTGGGAAGTAGCATCTTGACAATATTGAGTCTTACTATCCATGAAAGAGTATCTCCTTCCTTTTTCTAGTTCTCCTTTGTTTTCACCAAAATTTTGTAGTTTTCCTCAGATAAATCTTGTACATATTTTGTTAGACTTATACCTAAATAGTTCATGGTTTTGGATGCTAATGTAGATGGCACTGCTTTTTAAATTTTAAATTTGGAAGTTGTTGCTTGAAAGGTCTGTTTCTAACTTTTGGAAAAAGTCACTGATATGTAACAAGCCTTAGAAGGTCCACCATGATCTAGTTCTACCTCTTTTGACACCTACTTTGCTTGTCTCATCTTTTGGTGCTCCCATTCTTATGAATAATGCTGTGCCTGTATTAAACTTTCTTCCATTTTTGACTCTGCAGGGGGTTGGTGTCCCTAACCACAATGTTAGCTCAAGGGCCAACTGTAGTTCTACATGCTTATTCAAAGACAAGAGACTAGGAGTAAGCTGAGAAGCTGGTCCAGCTTGTCAAGATTTTCCTGGATGGCTGTGGTCGAGGTTTAAAGTCCAGGTAGCTTAGTTCACAGCTGCTGAAGACATAATTCAAAGTCTTTCTATGATGCATGTTTGTGTCAGGTCTTGTGCTCTCCCCACTACAGGAACTTACAGTCTACCCTGAGTCAGAAACATGTACTGACTCATACAGAATGGGTGCACTAACAGTCCCAACAATTCCCATTATGCTAGATGCTGAATCCACTGACGGGCCCGGCGAGGAGGGGAAAACAGGTCAGAGATGATAGGTAACTGCCCAAGATTCACATTAAGTCCTGACATGGTCACTCTAGCCTAAGTTCTACGCCTTTCTTTCTCCCCACTAGTCACTTAACCTGCATTTCACATTCATCCTCTCGTTCTTCCATGCAACAAAAATGACTAACTCATATGGACCAGGCGCCAAGTTAGGCATGTTAGGCATGTAACATAATGTAATGGATACTACCTTAGGGAAGACGGTGGTCACAGTCTCTGGCCCAGAGAGCTGAATTATGAGAACAGACATTATGCAGGTAATGACAAGCATGAGAAATGTTACAGAGAGAGTCGTGGTGTGCTGACCTGGGCAAGCAGTGCAGGGTGACCTCTTCAAAGAAGTGAAGGCGCCATTAGGCGTTAGCAAAGGAAAGTTGGAGCTATAGGGGAGAAAAGGTGAGCCAGGCAGATGGAACAATATATGCAAATACACAGAGAAGGTTCATTCAAGGATCTGGACTGGAGAGATCAGGTGGGGATGGCAAATCACAAAAAGCCTCCATGTGCACACATGTGGGACTTAATCCGAAAGCAATTAAAAGTCACAACTTCTAATCACAAAATTTCTTCTCCGCAGCAAGAGGAAGTCACTGAATTCTAAATCACTTCATTTTATTAACTACCAAAAGCCTATAGGACAGGAGTCCCCAACCCCTAGGCCACATACCAGTAAGGAGGTCCATGGCTCCAGGGAAGTCCGCCTGAGCTCCACCTCCTGTCTCCTCCCACTGCAACCTGATCCACAGCAGGAGGTACTGATTTCCTCAGAACTCTCAACACAAAACCCCGCTGCCCATACATCACCGTGAAATTGTCCCCAGAAGGGAACGTGGAGAGCTTGGGAAGTGTATGTCCAACCCTGACTCTCGGGCTAACACCTGAATTAGTGAGGCTAGTTATACCATACCATCACCAGTTACAATTTATACCATTTATCCTCCCTCTGCTTCAAGATAACTGCCTCCTCCCCTCCTCCAGCTCGCAGGCAAGCAGTCTCCATGGGGCACACTGCTCCATCCTCTCCCCCTTCCCTCCTCTGCAAAGAATCAGCAAATCCCTTGTTAAATTCTGAGTTAGGAAAGAGTAGAAACTCTGCTTTCAAAATTCTTATGCCAGGTACTACTGATCACTTCAGAAGTTACATAAATGTCTAATCACTGTTGTACACCTGAATCTAATATATGTCAACTATAATTGAAAAATTTTAAAAAATTTAAAAATTCACATACCAGGGAAGCAGTGTTCTAGGAAGAGCGTAAGAAAAGCCTCTGTAGTTAAGTAAAACTCGTAAATAAACTGGCGATCTAGTGAAATGGGCAAGAAAGCCTTGGGAGCATATTAAGACAACAGAAAAGAATGGAGACATGGAAATCACAGCTCACTGATAATAAAATAATTTTATTTAGTTTCTTTTTTTTAAAAAAGGTAGCATTTCACATATAAATTTAGACTCAAGATTACAGTGTATATTTGCCAAAAGGAACATCCCTGAAGGAGGGACAGACCAAGAGCTCGAGTGAGCACAGGGAAGCACACTCCATAGGGAGTTCAAGTGGAAGTCCTTTCTTTAAAACTTCACGAGATTTTCCTGTTCCTCAACTCTGCCACCAGGGCTTGTGGCTTGTAAGATAACCCACATCTATCACTTCGGGACAGCAGCTTTTTTTAGCTCATGGGAATAGGAAATACCTTTAGGAAAAAGAGCACAAAGATCAATGATCCAGATTTCCCATAACAATCATTATTTAACTGCAGCAACAATATATGACAAGTGAGGAGTTATTTTTATAGTTCAAAAGTTCTTTCAAGGAGGGCTAGAGAACACAAATTCACTCATAAAGGATGTATACAATTAATTGAGCGAAAATGAAAAAAATGATTCTCTCCATATTACAAATGCCTCTATAGGGTAAGGCCCTGGGAAAAGACCCACTCAAATCTGGGATTCCTTTCCCATATAAAGTGTTTGGCACAACCCGTACGCTGTTATGAGACTGACTGGACAGTCAGCTGAAAGGCTGCTGCACGTGGTCCCATGACTTTTCTGTCTGGCTTGAACAAAGTCCACACAAAAGGTCTTACCAAGCAGCACATACTCAGGTCTAACAATGGGGCACACCATTTCAGGAAAATGAATGGAAAAAAGGTCCTGGTGAAATAGGTCTCCCATAGCCACAGGCTACCATATTTTGCTGTGTATAATGCACACTGCCCAAATTTTTGAGGGAAGATAAGGGTGTACATTATACATGGGTATAATGATTACATGCCATGGGTACAACAATGGACATAATAATCCCATGTATAACGTGCACAGAAACATGGGTGCGCATTATACACGGCAAAATACAGTGACTCTGTCATCCTCTCACGGAAGGTTAAATGCACTGGCTGCCCAGGAAGTCAGCGGAATCCTGGTCTCCTAGGGCAGGTGAAGCTGGAGAGCAACCTGGATTTCAGCATCTCCCAGGCTGCTTTCTAAGTCCCTCTCTGTCCCACGTTACGCAGGCTCCTGGTGAACGGCACGGAGGAGGGTCAGTGTGCTAGTAACCATGGCGGCCTAGAGCGCAGCCTTTAGGCAGAGGTACTGGGGCAAATGAATGTGCCCCAAATCCAGTTTTAAAAATAATAACTTCCTGCAGTTATGATACAATACTGTGCAGTGAATAACTAAGAACTGTACGCTGCTTTTATTTCTGGTTAAAGCCCTGTCTTGGCCAGCCAAAGCTGAAAGGTGACATATAACGAGTTGCCTGTGACTAGATATCAAGTACTTTAGTCACACATGGCCTGGGGCAGTGACACAATCATCACCCAATGGAGGAGAATGCAGGTCCCCAGCTTTGGTTCCAAGTAAAGGTTTCAACTCACCCCAAACTTCAAACCAAGCTGTATCTCTGAGCCTACTAATACAATAAACTACTGATTAGAAATCTCTAAAGGAATCTGGTTGAGTAGCAAGTGCATATCTCCGCAGCCCACCAACCTGGCAGTAGGAAAAGAAAAAGGTATAAATCGTATCAAGTAAATGGTTGCTCAAGTGGAAGCTCATTTCCTGGGGAACTTCCGCAGACCAGACGCCATCACATGGATGAACGCTGGGACTGGACTCGAGAGAGCCTGGGTCCTAGGCGTAGAGTCTCTTTACACTTACCACATGCTGGTGGCCTTCTCTCTGGCCTCCTATCTCTTGAATGGCTGAGCACACATTTCTCTGGGGACCAATGTAAACATTATTCAATAGATCTCAGCTTAAGAAAAGTACAGCTTGTTATGTATGTAGTGTTTACCATTCCAGTGCAGGCAGTATCTTAGCATCAGATTTTCTCTCTTTCATGAGTACCAGCTTAGAAAGGAACACGCACGCCGAATACTTGATAAATACCACAGCTGAAAAGACCGTTTGGGTGCCAGACAGCGGCTCTATCCTGGAATCCGCTGATAAGCCGGGACCACCACAGGAGAGGCAGAACACACAAGCACGGAGAGTCGTATTACCATTGTTCCCACTGAACCCCTTGGACCAAACGTCGATATGGGTGAACACTCCCACTGGCTGCGTCACCCTATGTTCTTCTTTTGGACGGGGCTGTCTCCAGAGGGCTCAAGAGCCTCCTTAGAGAGAAGAGAGCTTTTCCTTCCAGTTCTAACATCTGAATATTTCACAGCACAAAAGGAGTCCACGAACATGCTAGGAATGTTGCTGCCAAAGTAGATCTTACTGTTGGAAGCAATGGCCTGGTACCTTCTGAGTTCCAGATACTCCGGGGTCAATTTGTGCTGTGTGGGGGCAAACGAGCAACGGCGTCAGTACATTTTGGTGCAATATTCCCCTCTCTTTCCTTACACATTTTCCATATTGCTCTGGCAAGTATCGTTACTGAAATCTACATTGCTGTCAATGAGTCTTTCTCACTTTGAAGAGTGGCTATCACATTAACAGCTATATTCCAAACCTGACGTTCCTTCAACAAAGCTCTGTCCTGATGTAGAGAAGTTGTTCATTTTTTAATTTAAAAAAAAAAAGGAAAGAAAAGAACGAAAAGGATTGGGGATGGGGTTGGTTTGGGGGAACAATGAGTAACTCACTAAGTAATGATAGTAGCATTTCTATAGCAACTTGTGGTCGATACTTTCACATATACTTTCTCACTTCGCCTAGCTGAATCAGCCTGGCATCTGTCTGGAATTTGTGCTGGCTCTCTTGAGAGGTTAACAGGTTGATGCATGACAGTGGCACAGCTTCAAAGGAAGGGTCTGGGCTCATAACTTTGTAAGTAACCACCTGTGATTCTGCTTTTCTTGACCACATTCCAGGACTGGAAAAGACCTCAAGAAATTACCTGGTCTGGTCTCTTGCCTCTACCCAGAAACTGGATGTTTAAACTGTTTGTGATGGACAGATGTTTGTCAATCATCAGATCTTTCTCATGTAAAACAACAACGAGGACGATGACGACATTTTGGTTACGTTATGATGCTTTGATATATCCAACCACAATCTCTCAGGATTTCATTAAAACTCATTCATTCCCCCAAAATATACTCCAAAAGCCCCTCCGAACCTTCCCTAGTGATTCTCTCATTTCAAGTCCCAGCCTGTTTTCCAGGTCAAAGCCCATCTTGTCCTCAACAGTCCTCTGACATCTTCCACTCCCTGGACCTACACAATTTCCAGCTGCCTCATATCCCCTGCTGAAAACACTGCCATCAAATCTGGTCACAGTACATAATCAAATTAGCTCCTAAAGCCTTATTAATATAGGTCAGTATCTGAATAGCATTTTTCAAAGTGGCATAAAACTATTTACTGCCCTTCTGGCACAATGCTGACCTCAATGACAAGGTCTGGATATTTGTGCCTGGCCAGCCTCTCCCATGTCAGATTTGGAATATTAGTTTTGTAAGCTCAAGTTTCTCATCTTGTCTTCATCTTGACCAAACTCCATTCTGTTTCTATAGAGCTGTGTCCTCTAATACATTAAGTGTATTTCTAAATCCATACTGGATTTCACAGAACTGACAACCCTCATTCTGTCACCTATCATGTCTTACCATTTCTGCTGAATACAGATTATATTGTTCCTTCCTAAATCAAAAAAGTTTAAGCCCTGTTTATATCTTTAATCTTGACTCTAATCCTTCAAACTGTATCATACATGTTAGCATCCTCTTTATCCATCCCAATTAACTCTACAACTAATAACCTTACTAACCCTGGTCATATCCTTCCCTTCTCAGAATAACACAGGGTTCTAGCTGCTTTGTAATTAAATAACTCCTGCTAATTAGGCATGTACTCTCTAGACCTAAACTTAACCCAGTCCCTACACAAAAACTGGTCACCCATATATCACCCGACCTCCTTTCTCAAGTTATTACACATGAAATTCCTCATGACTAGAACATTTTTTAAATCCAGCAAACAAACAGTACTCAACCGGGTGCGTTTGGAAATGTGTGGGGGGAGAGGGGTGTCGATTGTTACAATAAATTGGCGAGCACTACTGACATTTAGCAGGCAAGGGTCCAGGACCCAAAATATCTCCTAATGTACAAAACGATCTTCAACAATGAAAAAGCACCTCACTCCAAACTGCCAAGAATGTCTCTGAAGAGAAACACTGCCTTAAACAAGTGTAGCATCTATTAAAAAAAAAACACAAAAAACAAAAAACCTTTTCTGGGAAGCAATTCTAAGTAAGCTTTATTCTTCTCCTGTCCCTCTTATCATTTCAGAAGTCCCTCAGCTTTCCTGATTATCGAGCTCTTATATAGCAGTTCAAATGAATGGCTATATGGCATTTGTTTTTATAAATCTGCTTGCCTTTGTCCTGGCTCCCCATTTTAAAAAGCAAATACATAAAACTCCCTATCCAATGCAGTGTGAAATATATCTTGCTAAGTGATTGGCTGATTGTAGAGGGTGTGATGGTAACTATACTCCCTTGACACTGGATAAAATCACCTCTATCACACTTAGAGCTCCCCCACTAGGGAAAAGAAAACACCAAGCTGTTTTAGGAGAGTGGCATAGAGAGCCAGTCACCTTGTTTGAGGTGGCATATTTCTGTGCGGCATAATACTCAGCATCTGCTTTTGCCTTCTCTCGGGCCAGGAATGCAGCATCTAGCAAACATAACAGGATAATTAAAACAAAGGAAACTTGCAATCCATTTCTTCAGCTGGGTACGAGTTCAGACTCTACGTTAAGTAGGAGTCCCTTTCTCCACAACTTGGTATTTGGACCACTTACTTTAAAGGCATATTGCAGCACTAGCAGTTTTTAAATCCTCAGTTTGTTCTCAAAGGGGAATATTCTTTGCAGTGTTGAACAACTCCCAGCTCATCCGACCCCACTTCGTTTTCCACCTAACGTTGCTCTTTCTTTCCTTCACCCCTCATCGCCCAAAGTATCACAATCACACCCCACCTAGGCTCTGGGCTTCAAGTGCAGTAACTAAACCCAAATACGAAAGCTCTGCTCTGTTTATAGTATTGTCTTCACCCCGTCCAAATTTGATCCAAAATCAGTTAATGCAGAATGACAGGAAGAAGCAGTATGTAAGCAGAGGAGGTTCAATGTTTGGTCTTCAGGACTACGGGCTAAGCAGCAACATCTCACTATGTGAAATCAAGAAGCTGGAGAACTGAAAACCGGGGCTTCTTTTTTTCCCAGCTAGGTTTTTGTTTTGTTTTGGTTTTATTTTTTGGTTGACAGGTAGAAAAACTGATTGTGGTGGGGTTTCTCATCTTGTTCATTCTTTGTAACTGATTATGGGTAATCATCGTACTGCCTGAGAACAAAACGGGAGCTAATAAACTCCATTTTAAGTCAGAAAAGGAAATGTTGAGTTAGCCACAGTCACAAACCAAACCAAGAGCTAGATATGGACTGGCAAGTGTTAAAAAGTTTGGTCAGCCACTTTCCCCTGACTATTCTGTCTCTGGTCTTCCAACCCACAAGAACCCAACCCCTTGGGGAACAGAGGCAGATTAGGACAGCCTGAGCCTCTTTTTTCCTGACGTACCTTCGATTTCAGAAATGCGCTTTTCAGTTTCTTTCTCCATCACCTTCTGCTGAAACCGAATTTTTGCCACTTGTGCAATCTTCTCTGCTTCTATAATTACACACAAAAGAAGATAAATTCAAAAACATTTCTCTAGTTCCGCAAGTACTTAGAATCAGCACCACACCATCTAACATTTTATCACATAAGGTGTTATGGACTAACTATTTCATTCAGTTTTATCTACCCAGACTGTAAACAACTCAACAGGAAAAAAAAAGGGAATTTGTTTCCTATTTTACTGTTCTATTCTGACAGTGCTAATTTTGGGGGAAGGAGGAGTATAAAAGGTAATAGTAATAGTTCCAGTCCTCCACAGGATCAAACAGCAATGGTCCATAAACTAATGGGAAAAAAAGATACTTCATGAAAATACTCAGAACAAAAACAGAGCAACATAAATGCATGGCAAGGTACGACAATTATGTAATGTGGCAGGAGAAAGAAAGAATAAGAAAGAAAAGTTACACCAAGGAAGGCCTTCTAGAAGAAATCTTAAAGAAAATAATGGACATGACCTAGGGGGAATGGCAGAAGGTAAACAAAGCAGGTAACAATGAGCAAGTCACAATGAAGAGGTAATACAGAGCCAGCTGACAAGAGATCACAACAAAAAATAAGAATAGAAAGAGGGCCAGAAGGCCCTCTTGAGTGACAGCCTAAGGAATGCAGCTTTAATATACTTAGGATCAACTGTCAAACTGCCATCAGGGAAATGACACAATGAAAATAATATCAGAAAAGAGCCCTGGCTGGTGTGGCCCAGTGGATTGAACACTGGCTTGCAAAATGAAAATATCAGAAAAGGAATATTCTGACTGCTGTGGAAAGTAAAAGAGAAAGCAGGGTAATTAATCTGAGAATGTAAAAACAATGTTGAGAGCGAGCAGTTAGCTACAGCAGGTTGTGACAGGCAGGGAAAATCAAGTGTGGAACACTCTTAGTAAACCTCTGGCCTAACCAAAGGATCTGGGACCGGGGAAGAAAGGTTCTAATTATACTTTCATTTCAATCACTGCAATTCTTGAAGAACATTCTCAATTCTCCTTTTCAGCCTAAGGTGAGTTGGACATTTTAACACATTTTATGCACTTTCCAGGGAAAGTGGATAATGGAAAGAAAATTTCTTCTTCCTAGAAGACAGTAGCGTTTATCAACTATACTTCAGGGCATACTTCCCTATTTCCCCATCAGCATAAAATCAATCTATATCACACCGTTCTAAAAACAGACTACTATATTCAACGGGGCTGAAAATTTAGCTACAAACAGGAACTCAAGATGAAACTTGAATAATAGGTAAGGAACCTGGTACCTGCAGCTAGAACCAAGATAATGGTGTCTCAACACAGGGGAACTGCTGCCACAATCCCATTTCACACTGCTATTTGGCATGTGGGGATAAACCCATTAAAGGGTATGACAAAACTTCCAGTCTAAAAAAATGGTGGAGTAGGCTAATAAGAAGATCCTTCAGCTAACAACACCTTAAAAGCAGCAATTTTCAACCTTTTTCATCTCATGGCACACACAAACTAATTACTAAAATCCCGCAGCACACCTAATTTGACAAAAAAATAGGCAGAATTTTGATTCATTCATACCGGACAGCTATTATGTGTGTTGTCATTTTTTTATGTGCCAATCTAAGGGAAAGAGGTTAGTGCCCCTGACTAAATAGCCAGGTATTGCATGTTTTAAAAATTTTTGTGGTACACCAGTTGAAAATTTTTACCTTTAAAGCGACAGATAAATTAGAACAAATTTGTTTTTTAATGCATGACTGAAGAAAGAATGGGAGCTCCTCAAGAGACCGGAGCAAAGCGAGAGCTGAGAGCCTGCATGGTGGCAGCCCTGGGGTGGCTAACAGACAAGTAAGGGAGAAGAACTTGGGTCGCTGCAAAGGCAGGGCCAGGAGATGAGGCCTCAAGATCTGGGAACTGAGACTTCAATACACAACCAAAGGGCTGCAGGTCCACTGAGACTAAAAAACTCTACCTACCAGCCTAGTGAGAAATAAGCTTTTTTGTACCTAGACACACCTAGTGAAACTGGAGAACACCCAAAGACAAAGAGAAAAATCTTAAAAGTAAAAAGAGACGAGGCAAACAAACAAAAAACAGCCAAAGTAGCAAAGAATAATAAATTTAGTTGGGTTTAGAACTATAGGCTAAATTACCATTCAAGAATGAACAAAAGCATTTCAGACCAAGGAAGACTGAGTAAGTTTCCACTCCTTAGCCTTTAATGAAAAAGTTAGCAGGAAAAAAAATTAATTTCCAGAAACAATGGATAAGAAAAAATTACATTAACATGTGTAAGTAAAAATAAATGTTTACCGTAAGAATCAATGATGATAATCAATGGAAAAATAAAAACAACATGGAACTAAAATATTAGATAACAGTAATATGAAAAACTGGGAGATGGTGATAAGAATTAAAGCATTCTAAGGTATTGCTCAAGAAGAGGATAGAAAGAATGATTAACTTTAGACTTTCTCAAGTCAGGTATGCTTGTTAACATTTTACAGGTCATGACTAGTTACACATTTTAGAAATCGAATGTAAACCTTCCAATCAAGTGAAAGGAAGAATAAAGACAATTCAATCAATTCCTTACCAATCACAAAAGAGAGAAAAAATAAGCAGAGAAAAAGATGCATGGTAAATAGCACAAAACTAATGATATAAACAAATCCAAACATAGCAGTAACCACAATAAATATAAAAAGACTAAACTCACCAGTTAAAAGACAGATTCTCACATTGGATAAGATAACAAAATCCAGCTATATGCTGTTTACAAGAGACACACCTAAAACATAATGACATAGAAAAGTTGAAAGTAAAAGGATGCGAAAAGATACATCAAGAAAATAACTAATCAAGAGAAATCTGGTATAGCTATATTATCATCAGACAAAATAGACCTTAAGCCAAAAAGCGTGTTTGGGATAAAGAGGGTTAGTACATAACAGGTGCAATTTTCCGGAGAGACATAACAATCCTAAACCTGAATGTTCTTAATGATATAGCTCCAAAATGTATCAAGAAAAAAATTATAAATTAACAAATCCATGGTCATAGTGGAGATTTTTAACACACTTCTCTCAGTAATTGACAGACCAAGAAGGCAAAAATTAGAAGAATACAGAAAATGTGAACACCACTAGCCTGACCTAATGGGTATATAGACAAACCTGCATTCAACATATAGAGACTAGACAATCTTTTCAAACACAGACATTTACTATAAAAGGACCATGTATTGATAGGCCACAAAGCAAATTTCAACAAATACATAAAAATCTATATAACAGATCATATTTTCTGACTATAATGCAATAACAATGGAAATCAACACTAAAAAGGCAGCTCCCTCAAAACTCATTCAATCAGAAATTAAAAAGACACTTTTAATAATTCATGAGTCAAAGAAATCATAATGGAAATGTTTTTTAAAAAATTAAAACTGAACACCAATAATAAATTACATTTCAAAACTTGAGATATGCCTAAAGCAGAACTTAGAAGAAAACATATAATCTTACATGTTTTCAGTAAAAAAGACTGAAAACTAAAGAATTAAGTACTCAAGAAGTTATAAAGAACCAAGAAGTAACCTCAAAAATGGTAGAAGGAAAGAAATAAAACTAAGTATAAATAATATAACTGGAAAGAAAGTGAGAACAGAATCAAACAAATTAAAATCTAGTTCTTTGAAAAGGTGACTAAAAAAAGAAGGTACCAATAAACAGCAATTAAAAATAAAAAGGAGCATACAGATTAATCAAAAGAGAGTTCTACAAATTAATGCCCTAGATTTAAAATAGATAAAAAAGACAATTTTCTAGAAAATGTAACTACTGAAACTGACTTAAAAAGAAACAAATACCTGAACATATATACAATAAAGAAATTAAATCAGAAGTCAACTACTACCACAAAAAAAACAAGTATACAAAAAAGCACAAACCCCACTAGACCACGACAGTTTTTACAAGTGAGTTCCGCCAAATCTACAAAAAGGAAATAATATGCATTTTATACAAAATGTTCTAGAAAAGAAGAAATGTTCTGCAACTCATTTTGAGACTAGTGTAACCACTGATACAAAAAACAAAACAAACAAACATAAAAATACTCTTGACCTTAAGAGAAGGAAAAAAATTATAAGCTGATCTCATTTATGAAAGTAAAAGTAAACATGTTACAGACATCACCAGCAAACTATATAGAGAAATGTACTGGAGTGAACCTCCTACATTATGACCAAGTGGGTTTATCCCAGGAAGACAAAATAATCCAGTAATAAAAAATCTATTAATATAATTCGTCACATTAGCAGCTTTGGTAAGAAAAAGCATATGGTCACTTCAACAAATAAAGAAAAACAGTGTAAGTTTTAACAGCCACTCATGATAAAAATCTCTTGGAAGACAAAAGGCAGAAGGAAACTTCATTAACCCAACAAAAGTTAAGTACAGCCAACATCACTGGGACTATGTAAAGTTAGGAACAAGACCAGAATGCCCATCATCATCTTTCTTGTCAAAATGGCATAGCTTAAAGTAGTAAGACAGAACTAAAAAGTGTGGGACTACAAAGAAAAAAACTGAAGACGACCTGATTGCTCACATGGGAAATCCAACAGACTATTAGAAATAGCATTTTGAGTAAGACTGCTAAGTAAAAAAAATCAACAGCATTCCTATTACAAAAGCAAAAGGTTAGAAAAAGTACCTTCAAAAAGGAGCATATTTATAACAGCAAAAAGTATACAGAAATAACTTTATAACAAAGAATATGCAAGAATTTTAAGAGAAAATGACAGTTTTTTGAAAGACATTTCTCATGAATAGAGAAATATAACAGATTAATAAGACTCACTAGCATAAATATTATAATTCTCTCCAAAGTGACATATACAGGCAATGCAATTCCAATCAAAACCTTAATACCATCCATGTTTTACAGAACCTGAGGAGCTGATTCTAAAATGTACATGGAGGAATAAAGAGCCTGGGACAGTTCACGCCAACTATAGGAATAGTTAGGAACAGTTAAGATCAACAGTTAAGGAGGAACTTGCTCTTCCAGATAGTAAGGCTTAACATAAAAAGCTTCAATAATTAAAACAAAGCAATGCTGGAGAAAGACCAAGAAACTGAAACAAAATAGAGACCCGAGCAACAGCACAAATCATACATAGGATCTTGTCATATAACCAATGTGGCATTAGAAATAAGTAGAGGAAATGCCCTGGGGTATCTCAACTGGTTAGTGTCATCCTGATTTGCCAAGGTTATAGGTCTGATCTCCAGTCAGGGCACATACAAGAAGCAACCCATGAATGCATAAGTAAGTGGAACAACAAATCTCTCTTTCTCTCTCTAAACCCCTTCTGATCTGTAATCAATCAATAAAAATTTTTTCAAAGTAGAGGAAATAATGAACTATTTAATAAATAGTCTGAAGTCAACTGGCATGCCACTTGAAAAAAATTAAACTGAATTCTTATATCACACTAAACACTAAAATCAAGTCCAGAAAGAGTCAAGACTTAAATATGAAAAGCAAAATGATAAGACTTTCATAATAAAATTGTTACTTTGGGGCTAAGAAAGAATTCTTAAACAAGACAAAAGCAGCACAGGCCAGAAAGGAAAAAACAGATGAACCTGATTACCTGAAAATTAAATATGTGTGTATGTCAAAAATATAAAGTTCAAAGACAAGCCACAAATTGAGAGAAGGTATCTGCAGGGCCTAAGCCTGGGAAAGGATTAATATCTAGAAGATATAGAAAACTTCTACAAATCAGTTCAAAAAAGTAATCAAATAATGGACTAATGGTATTAACAGGCAATTCACATACTACAAGAAAAGGGAAACCTGAAAGACCAATAAACAATATTCAACTTCAGAGTAATGAGGGAAATTCAACTGAAATTATGTGATACAATGTCCATCATCAAACTGACATAAATTTTAAAAAGTCTGATAACAAAAGTACAAGCTTCAGTTTTTTATTATTAGATTCAACAGACATAGGGGGAAAAAACCTGGAAGAACTTCTGAACACCCATTCTCCGTTTCTGTACTCATCTCGCTGTGGTTCAGAAACAGCTGATAAGGTTGAAGTATCACCACCCATACCACACTGAGTAACACGACTCTAGGAAAACTCCTGCGTGTGTGCAGAGACCTGGAAGGGGCATTGCTGCAGCACTCTTTGTACCAAGGAAAAACCAGAAACTACCTAACGCGTCATTAGTAATCCATCAGAATAAACTGAGGTTCATTCATAGAAGAAAATACTCAGTAGTTAAAAATGAACTAGATCTACATGTATCAATATGAATAAAACTCAAGGAATGTTGGTTTAAAAAGGCAAGTTGTGAGATAAAAGGTAGAGTTCAACACCATTCTTGTAGTTTGTAACAATCTGAATTGTTTATTAGATACTTTCACTGAAAGTATAAAAATATGGGCAGAAAGAGAAATATCAACTTCAAAATAGAAGCTGCTCAAAGAGGACGGGTCAAGAATCAGACCAGGAAGGGTACAAAGGAGACTTCAAACAGATAAATTTTTTCTTAAAGCAAATATGATGTGAAGGAAATATGGCAAAAAGTTAACCCTCATTATACTGTTCTCTGTACATTCTGTATATTTGAAATATTCAATGAAAAACTCCTTAAATTTTCAGCATCCAAGGAACAAAAACTGGGGGCCTTAAGATGGCAGTCTAAAATACAGTAGCATGGAGTGTTGGGGAAGTCACTGATTAAAAATGAGCTGTAATCAATCTTGCTGCTTTCAAGATCATTGTAATTATTTATCCAGATAAAACTAGGTGCATGTCAACAGCAAGGAAGCATACCATAATCTTGAGCTTTCACCCAAAACTTCCCTATTCTTAATTTGTATAAACAAAAGTCCTACTCCACAGAGGTTAGAGCTGCTCCCAAACCCTCTCCACTTTGCCCGTCCCTGAAAAAGACGTGTCATTAAGAGACATGGTGCAGAGCCGAAACACTTAAGTATTGGCCTCATCTGCGTTTAAAGGTTTTAGGACATCTGACAGTACAAAGGAGTTTCCAAAATCCTAAACTATATATGATGCAATCTTATTTGAATCCTATTAAAATCTAACATGAAGCTGACAAAGAACAGACTAACTCACAATACATGTAGAGACAACTATTTCAGAAAGAAATCCAGGTACCTATAATAGCCTTTTTCCTCTCTGTCTCAGCTTCTTTCTCCACAACTTTCTGTTTCTGGGTAGCTATAAGAAGTTTTGTCTTCTCAGCCTCCCTGTGGACAAAATATTATAAAAGTTAGAAATGACATGCAGTCACAGGCAGTTAATATGCTGACTCTATAGGGGGGTCAGAGAACCATCATCAAAAAGAACTTTTTGACCCATCAAGTTGGCAAGAGGAATGTTACTCTATTTTATATATAATGAATCTGAGGTTGAAAGGTATATGATTTGCCCAAAGTCGCCTGGAGATAGGAATCGAATTTAGTACATGTGAATTTTAATCTGAACTTTTCCGCTAACTGTAACATGGAAAGGCCTGTGATTTGAAGCGCCCGGAGTACATAGTGTTTCCTTTGCTGTTAGGCCTCCAGCTGGCCCATGCAAATACCTCTGGGCCAGTTAGCAAAAGGCATCAACCTGGGCAGGTGCAGTTCCTTAGATGCAAGTTTGACAAGCAGAATGGAGCTGGATGTCAGCCCCTCCTCAGGCTGACACCCTTGTGCAGTGGCCTTATTTGCTGTACAAAAGATGTAACTAGATGGCAGTTTAATAGGTGGTGAACTGCGGCTCAATGAAAGAGAATCTGGGCTTCCTAATAATGGAAATGGCTGGCCTATCACTAAGCATCTACAAGTGGTAACTGGGTGGCCACATGGCAGGTTAGACTGGATGATCCCGACGTGGCTCTAATTCTAGAAATCCAAAAGTACATAAAACTAGGAAAGATCCAGAATTATCTGAAAACTAACTCCAATGTTTCCCCCAAAACATTTACCCAAAGCTCTCTCCTCCTTCCAACACTGATAAAGACATAAAATGACATTCTGGATATGAACAGGAATTTGAGGGCAGAGAACACATAGCATTCATCTTTCCATCACCAGAGGCCATCATATTGAAAGCCTAAGACCATACTTAGTCTTCAATAAATATTTTTTCTATAAGTGGATCAGACCCATGAGCTGTTCAGTCTGACACTCTGTGCTTAAAAGTTTTAAAAAACAGTTCCATTTCTACAATGAAAAAAATGGAAATAAAACTCTGCATGGTAGAAGATATAGACCTGGGAACAACAGGACTCACAAGTGTATCACTCCATGAAGTATTACATCTTGGACCCTTTGTATTTAGACGTCTACTGTATCCTTAACTTTGCAAAGTTACTTTTCCAGCATTTCATATTTTTCCTCGTAACATGTCAAATTTCCTAAAGCCTTTTGTTTCTTCTCAGTCTGTCATATGAAAATAATATTGCCACTTTAACTATAGTAGGTATTCTTCTACCAGGATCTTCCAAAGCACTTAGAAACATGTCAAGCAAGTAATTTCTCATATGCAGTTGGCCCTGGACATATAAGAGAATACCACCAGGAGCAAAATCAGGAAAACCTTCTCCAAAGGGAAATTATAAAGACCCAGATCTAAATTTAGATACACAGTCACATACAAACCAAACGTTATACCAATAAGGACGTCTATTCTTACCATTATAACACTGTAACAAAATATAGGCACTCTCTTCAACCTTAAGAACTAGGACTCTTTCTCTCCATTATTTGCAGTTAATTCAAAGTATTATTCACAACAAAATTATAGCTCCTTAGGTTTCCAACAACAGTTCTATGGCAAACTGCATCCTTAGCCCCTGAAGCTGCTCCTGAAATGTCCATATATAAAGAGAAAACTGAAAGAGTCTAGTGGGAATTACAATACTAAAATAGGCAATATTACTAGAATTATGGTATGGAAGACAGACATACAACGTACCCCAGAGAGTAATACCTCACACATGTTTCCTCCAGACTGGTGTATTACTATGCAGACAGCCCTAAATAAAATATTGGGATCCCATGCATATTACTCACATTAACTCAAAATTTCTTCTTATGACTTCTGGGATTTTGGGTTTTGTAACACGCACAGCCTAAAAAATAAAAGTGAAAAAGCCAAAGTGTATTTGAAAAATAAATCTTCAAACTAAATCTCCTACAGAAGAGTTTCTCAAATGAAACCAACAAAACAACTATGACATAGCTGCCTACTGATACCTGTGGGGATCCCATACGAAAATCTACTTTTCAGCCATCACACCAATAATCAAGGATAAGGTGTTTCTTGTTTCCTAAAAAACAAAAGCAGCCTGGCTACAGGAAAAACCTCTGTACCAGCTGAGGAAATAAACTCCTTTAGGGAAGAAGTTCTTCCTCTAAAACCTTTCAGAGAGCTCTTTAGTTGGATACTTTTGTTTCCTTTTACAACTCGCAATACAAAGAAATAAAAGACAAAATTCCAAGATTTAAATTGTCAAGTAGAAAACAGTCAAAAAAGCAACTTAACATAGTGAGTAGTAAATGAATTTACCACTTTTTAAACCAGCAATCACTCAGGACTGGCTATAAACAAACAGCCAAAGGCTGAAGGAAAACAAATATCAACTAAGAGCTTATATTCTTTCTAGAATCTCACTTAGAACAAAGTCTACTTCTCTTTGTAGGCACTGTTTACTAGAAACTTTGTTTTCCTAACCAGTGAACTCTGAAATAATTATGCTGTCTACTTTGAGAGTGCAGTTTTTTGAAGGCTGACTTTTCTACATTAAGGACTTAAGTCTCTCAAAACCTTCTGATTTCAACAGTTAAACATCCCTCACTCCCCTCCTACACTGCAAACATACACAAAACATTTTGCTGGTCTGAAGAGAGTTAACTTTCCTCTGAAAACTTGCTATACTTTTAAGGAACAAAGACTTTAAATATATACCCTTCTTTTAAGGTGTTTGAAAATAAGACTTTAAAATGTTTAAGAAACACAGCCTTCCCTACATGAAAGAGAACAAATCTGTATATAATTTTGAGGACTGTCATAACTACAAGAAATACAAGAAATTAGAATGAAATAGAGTAAGAAACTGGGGACTGTGGTGGGGAACTCACTACACCCTGAAGGCGAGGCATGCGAGACTAGAGAACAACTCAGAGATATCCAGAAGATAAACATTCAGAAGCAGAATTTGTGAGAAATGCCAGATTTTACCATGTGTATCAGAAATACAGATGACTTTCAATACTTTTTAATATTATTCAAAGGAAAGCACTGTCATATTACATTTAAGCAACTAGCCCTCTATCTTTTTAGTCTTATAAAAAGCATAAAATAGAACTGTTTTCTATAGACTTCTATCTTGCTGTATGAGGTTGAAGAACATAATACATGCTCGACGATCTTAGGAAATCTCGTAATTTTCAAATATGTGAAATTATAAATACCGGGAAGAGATACCATGGGTAAGTAGCATCATGTGAGATTTAAGGAAAAAAAAACCCCAAACAATGGCCCAAATGAACACACACACACTTTGACTGGAGAAAGGAAAAAAAGCTGATTAAATAAATTTATCTGTTGAAACTGATCCCTGAGTTATAAGCATATATTTTAAAACAAAAACCAGCACATAATATAGTCACTCCCCTAAACAACATGTGAAAAAATACCAAGAATGCCTATTTTCACCACTCTAATTTGCCAGAGTAGTTGCTCAAGAAAAACTGGGTACAGATATAGAGAAGTGAAAAATTAAAACACTGGTTGTTACAGAGAATGTTCATTTAACAACACATATTAATTGGTGCGTAGTCTGTGCCAAGTGCTGGTTGTTCTAGGCACTGTGGATACATCAATGAACAAGGCAAGACTGCTGCCATGGAATTTAAAATTTAAGAGGGAGAAAACACATCAGACAACAAAAAGTAAATAAGAGAATTTCAGATCGTTATAAGTATTATGTGAAGAATTAAAACAGGATGATTTGGGGACTGGAAAATATTAGGCTAGGGAAGGGTAAATCAAGATTTTTATTATGGCATAATTATGTAACTAAAAAAAAATCTTAGAACATTCACAAAGTTTCACCAAGCAAGGTAAAATATCTCTTGAGGTCTGCTGTACAACATTTTACCTGTAGTCAATAATAATGTATTGTACATTTAATTTGTTAAGAAAGTAGATATGTTAAGTGTCTTTAACGCACACATACATATACACACCATCCCCCACACTAAATACTAAGGAAATTAATCAAAAAATGAATTCAGCAAACTTGTAGATACACAATAAATTCACTGAGAATCATTTGTATACTGTAATACTTAAAAAAAAAAAGGATTACATATTTAACAGCATTAAAACTCATTAAATCCCTGAGTATTAATTTAATTTGGGATAGGAGTTTCTCACCTAGGTCAGAAATTCTAAAAGAAACAAAAATGATGATGTGATTAAGTAAAGCCATCAACTATGTTCCTAATTTTTAAATTTATACACTAGCTGAGGTACCTGATACAACATAAAAATATCAATAATGAAAACTCATCTGGCAGAAATAAAAACAACCATTAGTTTTAAAAAGATAACGTAACTTACTGGATTTTAAAGATGACTAAAACATTGCATTATCATAACCATATAGTAATATGTTAAAAATAGGAAGGCTGAAAAATAGACTTAAAGTTCTAGAAATGCATTCCAAGTATCAAAAGAAACTATTTATAACAAGACTAAAGCAACCAAAACTATGAAGAGTTTGATCTACCAATTTAAAAATGTATTATAAAATGACACTTTTCTCACTCAACAATTGTTTTTATATAAACAACAAATATATATAACTAACTTTAAAAGATGCTTCTTGCTGCTGTGCAGAAAATGATGTGGACAAGAGTAAAAGTGAAAGTGTGGAAACAAGACAGACTAGTGTAGAAGTCCAAGAGATTTGTGGCTTGGCTTAAGGAGGTGGCAGTGAAGGTGGAGCTCTGAACAGTGTTAGATGGATTTCCGAGGTGTTAAGGTAGTAAGTGGGTCAAAAATGCCTCCCACACATCAGATTGGTCTTAGGGGAAGAAGGTACCATTTACTAACAAGAAGGGAAAAAACAGGAGAGAAGTAGACTTGATGGGAAAAGACCAAGGGTCCAATAACTAATCGAAGGACAGAAAATAGAAAGATCAATGGAATAGAACAAAGTCCAAAAAAAACTACTATATAATGGAATTTAGCATACAATACAAAGGCATTTCAAACATGGGAGAAACTGAAGCATAAGTATTCAGAATTACTACTGTTACCAAATCGGTGGTGTTGGGTGGTAACTGGAGCCCTACCTCACTATTGACATCAAAATGGATTCCAGATGAATTCAAGATTTAAAAGTAAAAGTAAAGAAAAAATTATAATTTCTGGTTTTATTAAAGTTTCTGTATTTTAAAAGTGGTGAAAGGCTCTTAAAACATGCCAGCATAGCAAAATGCCATAAAGAAAAAAATACTAAAATTATTATATAAAAAGTTTCCTATACATTTAAAAGGGCTGTGATAACTTACTAAAAAATAGCTTATTTAAATCAAGGAAAAAAACAGATCAACAACTAAAAAATGAGCAAACACAATAAACAATTCACAAATGAAACACAAATGGCCAGTAAATGGCCTAGGCATTCATCCTTAGTAATACAAAAGACCAGATTAATTTTCTCCAAAAGGATAAAGAGAGCAGGTGTGCATCAGCTAATTATTTGGGTCCAATCACACAATCAAATGTGTAGGAAACTACAGCTCGCCAACAATGCTGATGGGGGAATATAAGCTGCTAAAGTTTTTCTGAAAGGCAATTTGGCAATATGTATCAAAAAGCCCCCAAATAGGGATACATTTTGACACACCAATCCTACATTTAAGAATTTATCCTAAGGGAAGGATTTTTAAAAGATGTGTTTATAATAAGCTTGGCCATTACGACATATACGTAACAGTAAAAACTGGAAGCCACAGAGATTAAACAAAACCATTAAAAGTGATAACACAGCAAATCTATATATTTGACTTGAAAAGATACTTATATGCTCATATACTGTTAGTGAAAAGACACTATGGGATGATTCCACTTTAACACTGTAACATTACTTATAAACAAACATATTAAGATTTACTGGTTAATTTCACTTTGTTATTCATCTTTTTCCTAATATCTAATTTTTTACAACATACTATATAATATGTATAAAGATATCCAGAATATAAAGTATTACTACAAATCAGTAAGAAAAATCCAAGAGATAAATGGGTAAAGAATATGAATAAGCAATTGAAAGAGAAGAGTACAAATGGCCAAAAAATAAAAAATAAATAAATAAATAAATAAAATAAAAAGATGCTCAACCTCATTAATAACTAAGGAAATGCAAATCAAAGGGAGAGAGAACTTCACACCTATCCATTTAGCAAAATTTAACATGCCTGTTTGCTTCAAATGCTGGTGAGGTCATAGAGAAACTGTTCACACATACTGCTGGTAAGAATGTAGATTTATTTGTACAGCCACTTTGAAAGATAATTTGTACATACAAGGAGATGTGTCAGGAATGTTAACTACATTATTGCTTACTAACACCAAAAAAAAAGGGAAACTAGGGAAATGGTTACACAATAAAAGTCAAGGGATTCTAGGCGACTGTTAAAAAGAATGAGCTACAGCTCCAAGTAACCTGGCAGAATCTAAGAATCTATGACATTCACATTTACTATCTTTAAACTTGAAAAGCTACTCCAGCCACAACTGAATGTACAACCAACAGGATTTTACAAAGTTAGCTCTGAACATATTTCAAATGACCCCTTAACTTTGGTGGCACCCCCTCAGGCATCTATCAGAGATAATGGTACAATATAAATGAGGACAGAAAAAACCCCAGTCATCTTTCCAGTCTTGTTTATGATATAACATACAATCACTCACAGTTAATGCACACTTTCAATAGTGACAGTTGAGACATGTGCCACCAAAGAGCTTTATCTTTAGCTGCAGTAATGTTCACCATCACAATCAACTGATCTAGAAACTGTGAGAAATGATACTGGAGAAGGCATAGCTTTCAAATGTTACTGACCATGACCACAGTAAGAAATGCATTTTACAGTGACACCCAGTATAAACAGCTACCCATATATTTACATAAAACAAAAATTTCACAAAATGACACTTAAACTTACTACATGGCATGCACTAACTTCTTTTCCTATTCAATTCCATTTTACTTAAAATGCTGGTTGACCCACTAAAACTGATTTTAGAATCCACTAATGGATTTCAATCCAATCTGAAAAAATATTGATCCAAAAGAGCAGGCATACAACCTTTCGCTATTCTATCTCCTAATGTTGCCACCGCCGCCACCACCATTACCACATTGCTTTTACTCAGGTCATCCCATCCACTTCAAATACATTCTGTACTCCTTTCCCCCAATAAAATCCTATTAATTCCAGACCTACCTAAAATCCCAACTCATAGTTGTTCTAGACAGATTCTCTGGAAATGTTCCCTAATACTAAACTCATATAGCAATAATCATCCAATTTGCCTATTAATACTTCAGGACATTTCCTTTGTCTAGAATTACTGTTCAAATCTTATACCTGAAACCCTTTTTCATAATTTTACTAAGGGCAAGGAATACTCTTATACTGATTTATAACCCTTACTGTATCTTAGTTAATGCCTCACACATCACAGTATGTGGATTTCATTGAGCTTCAGCTTATCTGTTCCCTTTAAGAGTTCATAACGTATAAGAATATTTATTTTGGCAGGGACCTAAAGTCAAACTGAGAAAGGTACTCTATAAATCACCACAGCACTTCAATTAAATAACTGCTGAATAAATGATCTGATGAAAGGGCAGTAAGATTCAAAGCTCTCAAAATTCAAAGAGAACTTCTCTAGGAAAAAGGCTTACCTGTATGGTAAGGCCGGGTGCCATGATGTTTAAATCTTTCTGCAGAGCGTGCTTCAGGTTTTCATCTATTTGATCTGTTTTTGAAGCACAGAACAACAGCTTTCATGACACTCAAATTTTTTTTTACACTGTATTGATATTGAAACAAAACCAGTCATTATTAGACCTAAAATTTCCATGGTACTATTCTTTTATAGAGCTTAAAGTGCTTCACATATATATGAAAACAAATATATGTACGTTATATATATATTTAGTTTTCCTGTTGTGTGGGAGAAAGTATGAGGAATTATCAAAGAAATTAAGCTGATCCAACAAATGGAGAACCGATCTAGGTCTCTAATACCAATTCAGTATTGTTACTTAACATGTGTCCTAATTTTCATTAAAAATAATTCCTATCTTCAGTCAGTCTTTACCTCAAATCCCCAAATAGCTGAATTTCATTTCCATGGACCTCTGCTTATTATTTTGGACTTAACACTAGAGAGGGTGGGGGGTGGGAGGCTCATAGGAAAGTCTTTGAAGCACATAAGAATGGACAATAAAGATGTCACTTCACCTGGCCTTAGAACTCATGAATTTCTGATCCACCCCAACAATACTTTCACCATTATTAAAAAGACAGGTGATGTGACAAATCAGGACAGATCAGTTTTCTCATACACCATCTCAATAGTTGTCAATCATCAATGAGGAATCAACTGTTGATTTCTAAACTGATTAACCATCCCTATGCCTACCTCCAAGAAATTCACTAAGAATTCCAGGAAGAAGTGAGCAGCAGCCAATAGCAAAAACCCAATCCCTTGTCAGAGCTTTCACTACTACAAATGAAAAGAAATTTGTGCAGAAAAAGAGTAAGGAGGTACAGGCCTGAAGCGGCCATCCTTGGAAAGGCCTGTTTGCAAGTTAGCCTTTGGTTTGTCACCTGGGAATGTGGATTCCGAGAGGATTCCCACAAACCCCAGAACTGGTAAGAATGACTCACTGTGCCTAAACTGTTTATACAAGCCATGCGGTTTATGCCAAACACCTGCTTTCCTTCTGGAAGTCTGGAATTTTGATATGTACCAGGCAGAGGGTGCCTACATGACCAGCCCCCAGTGAAAATCCTGGGCAGTGAGTGCAGCGAGCTGCCCTAAGTATTAGACAACATTTCACACGTGTTGTAACAGTTCAGTGCTGGAGTAATTAAGGGCATCCTGCTTGACTCTACTGGGAGAACACTCTTGAAAACTTGTGCCTGGTTTCCTTCAGACCTTGCCCATGTGCCTTTTCCTTTTGCTGATTTTTCTTTGCATCCTTTTGCTGTTATTGCAGCTTAGCTGTGAGTACAACTATATATGAAGTCCTGTCAGTCCTCTCAGCAAATCATCAAACATGGAGGTGGGTCTTAGGAAACTCCAAGACATAGACTTCTAAATTTCCCCAAATTATCTATTAAAATAGCAACACAACTAATTTTTAGTAAGTTATCACAGTAAAAACAGAATCTGTAAGTAATGATTTTTTTCCAATCTCCACCAAGTTATCTATCATGCATTTCAGAAAATGGTTATCATTCTTAAAATATCTTGTCTGAGTAACCACTTAATTTAATCATAAAAAATTTAAGCTTAAGATAAAGAATATTTTAAA
This sequence comes from Mormoops blainvillei, assembly GCA_004026545.1. Lineage (NCBI taxonomy): Eukaryota > Metazoa > Chordata > Mammalia > Chiroptera > Mormoopidae > Mormoops > Mormoops blainvillei. Next base: position 102,381 of record PVJD01002033.1, read on the forward strand.
GGCAACTGCTCTATATTATAATTCGATAAAAATGTTCAAATAGCATAATGTTTACTAATGTATTATTGCATCCATAAATGAGTTGAACAAGATTTCCAACTGGTTATTTACATATTTAAAACAAATAAGACACTGACCGAACAACTCAATATAAACTTCTTGAAGTGTGTGGGCGCTGCAAAACTGGTTCAGTTCGTGATGAATTTTATTGAAGATTAAGGTCTTGTCATAATCTGCAGTGTAGTTCCTCACAATATCAAACACTGAAGGAGAAGTACAATCCACATTTACCAATGTATCTTCTAATTCAGCCAAGGTAAAAGTTATGCTGATATAATATACATGTGGAAAAAGTGCCAACAGAACAGTGAAAACATGAAACACATTCAAAAACCTTGATATGCTTCTTGTGCTCAATTTTCCAGATATTACTGCACTTGTAATTCTAATAGGCAAACTCTGAATTCCATACTAAGAAGGGTATACATATCTTGGAGGTAATAAGGAACTGAGTTTTCAAGCAAGGGCATGACACAACCAGATCTGCACTTTGGCAGCAGTATGAAGATGAATTGTGAGGCACAAAGACCAGAGACAGGAATGTGTAAAGCAATTACAGTCAAACCTCGGTTCTCAAACGTCTCACACCTCAAACAATTCAGTTCTCGACCAAGTTGTTCACGGAAAACATGTCTCTGTTGTCGAACAAAACTTCAGTTCTTGACCCGACAATCCTTTCATGCTGGTATCTGTATGATCAGTGACGCGTCTCGGTTTTCAAACAAATGGCTTCTGAATAGCCTTCTGGAATGAATTAAGTTCGAGAACCAAGGTTCCACTGTACTGCAAAGCAAAAGTTTAGCTAAGAGGTAAAGAGGTACTGGACTAACTGAGGAACAGTGGGAATAAAAGGAGGAAGTGGCTGCAAAAGACCATTTTCAAAAGGGCAGTTTTTAAAGGCTGTTAAAAAAGACACCAGGCTAAAAGGGAAAGAAGCTAACATTTTTTTAGGCCAGGCTTTATGTCAGGCAATTTATATACATTAGCATTTAATTCTCACCAAAAAATCTAATTGAGGAAGCTGAGAAACAGAATTTCACAAAGGTACCTAAGGACACATACTAGGCCACACCAGAATCTGTGCTTTACCTATTAAAATATGGGGGTTAGGCCCCGGCTGGTGTAGCTCAGTGGATTGACCATCAGCCTGCGAATCAAAGGGTCACCGGCTCGATTCCCCACTCAGGGAACATGCCTGAGTTGCAGGCGAGGTCCCCAGTAGGGGGTGCACGAGAGGCTACCACACAATGATGTTTCTCTCCCTCTCCTTCTCCCTCCCTTCCCCTCTGTCTAAAAATAAAATCTTTAAAAATAAATAAATAAATAAAACATGGGGGTTAGGAGGATGGTTGAAGAAGGTGAAGGGATTAAGGAGTACAACCTGGCAGTTACAGAATAGTCATCGGGATGGAAAGTACAGTGTAGGGAATATAGTCAATGATAATGAAATAACTATAATACGTATAGTGTCAACAGTCACTAGCTTTATTGAGGTGATCACTCTGTAACTTATATAACTGTCTAATCATGGAGTTGTAAACCTAGCGCTAATACTGTACATTAGCTGTAATTGAACAGTAAAAAATTAAAAAACAACAACATGCTGTTTTTTCCCTTCAGACCTAAGGATGTGCTCCACTGGTCTTCCCTTTATAGATAGGACATCAATAAATGCTTGCTAATTCATTTGCTTGGTCATTTCCAAATGAATTGGTGATCAATAGTTTCCTCTTTATCTCTGGCTAGAAAACAGCAATTTCCCCTTCTTTTGTTTTTCCAATCACAATCCATTCCACTGATTTGTTGTCCAGGGAAAGTAGATGAAAAAAGACAAGGGAAATAATCAGTGAAAAATATAATCCAAATCCACCTGTCTATAATATAGCTTGCTCTCTTCTCTGAAATCCTTTTGCTATTTATACCTGTTCCTGTGATGTGAAATTTAGCATGACCTTATATTCTAATACACGTCTGGTATCACATCTTAAGTAAAATAAAAACCCCTTAGGTAGCAGGAGTATCCAACCTGTGGTCTGCATGTAGCCCAGGATGGCTATGAATGGGGTCCAACACAAAGTCGTAAATTTACTTAAAACTTTTTTTTTTCTCATCAGTTTTCATTAGTGTTAGTGTATTTAATATGTGGCTCAACAACTCTTCTTCCAGTGTGGCCCAGAGGCACCAAAAGGTTGGATACCCCTGCTAGGCATGTCAATTTTAATAATAAGGATAAAGATAAAATGGTGAAAACAGGGCCTTGAAGAGACCCATGTACACCTCTGTTCATAGCAGTATTATTGACAAGAGCTAAAATGGGGAGGCAATCCAAGTGTCCATTGGTGGATGATGGATAAGTGAAATGCGGTATATATACACAATGGAATAGTATTCAGCCTTAAAAAGGAAGGACTTTCTGACATATGCTACAACATGGATGAACCTTGAGAACATTATGCCAAGTGAAAAAAGCCAGTCACAAAAAGACATATGATTCCACTTATATGAGGTACTTAGAGCAGTTAGAATCAGAGACAGAAAGGAGAATGGTAGCTGCCAGGGGCTGGAGAGAAGGGGAAATGGGGAGTTAGTGTTCAATGGGTATAGAGTTTCAGTTTTGCAAGGTGAAAAGAGTTACGAAGATGGAGCTGGTGACAGATACATAACAATGTGAATGTATTTAATACCGTTCAACCGTACATTTAAAAAATGGCGAAGATGATTTATGTTATGTGTATTTTGCCACAAAAAAAATTGGGGGGAAAGAAAACAACAAAAAGGTAGATTTTCTTCAGAGCTAATTAAATTTTTTAACAGTACCCACTACATCTCTGTGGGTTTTCATCTTTTACCAAGAAAATGATTTCCCCACATTGAGCACTTTCAGACTGCCTTGCAAGTTATAGTAAATCTAACCCAGAAAAGATTTTTCTATGGTCACAAATAAATGTGGCCCAGGAATTGATCAGTTATAGATTTTTAGCATGCATGAAAATTATCTCTCATCCTAACTGGATAAAATGCTGCTATTGAGAAATTCTAGACTGTCTTGCACTTTAAAAACAAAGAGTAACCCATATAGTTGCACAAAGTCAACTCTGGCCAGGGCTTGTGACCTACTTCTGCCACCATTCCCTAGAAATGGAAAATATTCAAGTGATTATTTTTTTAGACATATCAGAAATAAATGAGGTCATAAAACTTTACAAATACCTTTCTATTCCTCAGGGAATCTTGCAGTTATAAATACTCTGATTGTAACTATAAAAACAACAGAAAAGATTGGCACTATACCTGCATAAGGAGCCAACATATTAACCACTTCTATTCGGTCAATATAGATCATGACCCCACCACTAAAAAAAAAAAAAGAAAGAAAGAAAGAAAGAAAAGAAAAAAAGAAAAGGAAAAAGTGTAAGACAAATACAATCTATTATAACACCAGATCATTAAACATGTATCACACGATAAAATTTAAAGGAAAATCTAAAGGCATATACTGATTAAAATGACTCCACTAATCACCACTCAGATAACAACACACATACTCACCTAGTTCCTCTTTACTGTTGTGATTAAGTCAACTCACATGAAGACTAAACCTATAATCTACAGCTACTTAGCATTTTTGCCCTTATTAACTGAAGACAACGAATAAAGCAGTGCTCTTCTCAAAGTCTTCCTTCAAGAAACCAAGAAAATGGTTCCTCAGGAAGTACAGGAGTAAGTCATAGTCTAAAATTCTTTTGGTTTCCTGTCTTATCTTAATTCAGCAACAGTTTTTATCTGTGTTTTATCCGTATTTATTCTACTATGAAAACAATTTTCCAGACTTCTGGTCAAGATGGAGGCATAGGCAGACATGGCTCTCCTCTTCCCACAACCATATCAAAATTACAACTAAAATATAGAACCACCAATCAGGACCATCAGACACTGAGTTGAATGGAAGTCTGACAATTACAGAATTAAAGAAACCACATGCATCCAGACTGGTGGTAGGGGTGCAGATACAGAACAGGCTGGTCCCTCCCTCACGTGTGGTGGATACAAATTTGGGAGAAATATGTCAGGAGTGAGGAGTCCCAGCGCCACACCAGGGCCCCCAGCCCAGGGTTCCAGTGCCAGGAAGATTAAGTCCTCACAACATCTGGCTTGCAAAAACCAGCAGGGACTGAGCTGGTGGAAGAAACTGCTGTAGCCCCAGTTTCTCTTAAAGAACCTGAACATGGATTCACCTACTCAGACTCACTCCCTCTGAGCTCCAGCACAGGGGTAGCAACTTTAAGGGCACCCGTGGTATATAGGGAGGAACAGAAGTGTCTGGTATTAGGGTAAGCAGAGGCCATCATCCCTTTTCTAAACCCTCCCCCACAACAGAGCCAGCAAGCGGGTGCCATATCTGGGTCCCCGTCAATCTGGATAACACTGTTTGACCCACCTTGGAGATATCCAGAGACCCCACTACATGCAACTTATGGGTCCACCCAAACTGCTTTTCCATATGAATGTCTGGTCTTGGCTCATATTTCACAACTTCCTAAATCCTCTCAAATGAACAACAGTTGGCCTCAGTGAGCCCCAGGCCCAGCACTAGAACAGCCTAGATTCACAGATTGGCTTCGCCTGGGAATCTCCAAGCCCAGCATGAGTAGCAGCCATCTCAGATTGCTTGATAGCTCAGGTAGGGTGGCCCTGGGCAAAACACAGGTGGGGGCTAACCTTGGCCTGCACCACCCAGGAAAGCCCAGGGCCAGCACACCCAGTGGACAGCTATAGCACGTCAGAACACCACTACCTTGCCCCTGCACAGCTGATCGTCCACAAAGGGTGGAGGTTGGTGGTAAGTGGTCACAGCCAGTCCTTGCAGCTGACTGGCCTGGGTAAATCCCTCCCAGTGATCTGCCAACAGCAACCAAGGCTCAACTACAAGAGGAGGGTGTACTCAGCCCACACAAAGGGCACAGCTTGGGTGATATGGGAGGCTGTGCCACTGGACCCTACAGGACACCTACTATAATTAGGCCACACTAGCAAGACAGGGAGTCAAAGCAGCTCTACCTAGCACACAGAAACAAACAGAGGGAGACTGCCAGAATGAGGAGACAAAGAAACATGACCCACTGAAAGAACAGATCAGAACTCCAGAAAAAGAGCTAAATGAAATACAGATAAGCAATCTATCAGATGCAGAGTTCAAAACACTGGTTATCAGGATGCTCAAGGAACTTAATGAAGACCTCGGCAACATGAAGAAGATCTAGTCAGAAAAGAATACACTAATTGAAATAAAAAATAATTTACAGGGAAACAGTGGAGTGGATGAAGCTGAGAAACAAATCAATGATTTGGAACATAAGGAAGCAAAAAACAACCAATCAGAACAGCAAAAAGAAAGAACCCCCCCCAAAACGAGCATAGTGTAAGCAACCTCTGGGATAACTTCAAGCATTCCAATGTGTGCATCATAGGGGAACCAGAAGGAGAAGAGAAAGAGCAAGAAATTGGAAATCTATTTGGAAAAATAATGAAAGAAAACTTCCCTAATTTGGTGAAGGAAACAGACATCCGAGTCCAGGAAGCTCAGAGAGTCCCAAACAAGATAGACAAAAAGAGGTCCACTCCAAGACACGTCATAATTAAAATGCCAAAGGTTAAAGATAAAGAGAGAATCTTAAAAGCAGCAAAAGAAGTTAGTTGCCTACAGGGAAGTTCCCATAAGACTGTCAGCTGATTTCTCAAAAGAAGCTTTGCAGGCTAGAAGGGATGGGCAAGCAATATTCAAAGTCATGAAAAGCAGGGGCCTACAGCCAAGATTGCTCTACCCAGCAAAGCTATCATTTAGAATCAAAGGGCAGATGAAGAGCTTCCCGGACAAGAAAAACCTAAAGGAGTTCATCATCACCAAACCATTATTATGTGAAATGTTAAAGGGACTTATTTAAGAAAAAGATGATCAAAACTATGAATAATAAAATGGCAAAAAATACAAATCTATCAACAATTGAATCTAAATAATAAACTAAGCAAAAAAGAAGAACAGGGTCAGAATCATGGATATGGAGAGTGTTTTGATGGTTGCTAGGTGGGAGGGGGGTTTGGGGGAATGGGTGAAGAGGTGAGGGGATTAAGAAGCACAAATACGTAGTTACAGAATAGCCATGGGGATATAAAGTACAGTGTAGGAAATGGAGTAGCCAAAGAACTTATACGCATGACCCACAGACATGAACAGATGTGTGGGGACTGCCTGAGGAAGTGGGAGGTGCAGGGTGGAGCAGGGCAAAGCAGGAAAAATCGGGACAATTGTAGTAGCATAATCAATAAAATATAATTTTAAAACCTTTTCCCCCTAAAATCAAACTGATACTCTAGAAAGACAGGTATTGTTAATTAGCAGCTTTCTATACTTCCTGGCTTACCCTGAGGGGCATATGAACTTCAAACTAAGATACATGAAGTTAGAGGTTTTGAAACTAAACTAGTAAGCCTTCCTATCAACTTAAAATGACATTTTTTTCCCCTGATAAAAAAAAGAGTAATACACGCACGTGCACGTACACACACACACACACCCCTGAAAAAACTGGAAAGAGGAAGATGACTATAAAATTTACCCAAAATCTCACCAGCTACCAATTTTGAGTTACCTTTAAAGGGAATTCATAAAAGAGTGTAACAGATAGACTTAGGGAGAATTTATCAAATACATTAACTTAAAACACAGGAAATTTGCTCCCTTTTAAATAGCATTTCTGTCCTTACACTAATGTCAAAGCCTCTTTTATATAAGCTTGTAATAGATATTTTTGTCATTTGAAATAGAGCATTTTGCTCTGGCTGGTGTAGCTCAGGGGACTGAGTGTCGGCCTGCGAACCAAAGCGTTGCCGGTTTGATTCCCCAGTCACGGCACATGCCTGGGTTGCAGGCCAGGTCCTCAGTAGGTGGTGCGCGAGAGGCAACCACACATTGATGTTACTCTCCCTCTCTTTCTCCCTCCCTTCCCCCTCTCTAAAAATAAAAAAATAAATAAAATCTTAAAAAAAAAGTAAAATAGAGCATTTAAAAAATACTTTCAATTTTACATTCTTGTTTTGATATGATTCAACATACTGATTATATTCTAGAAATAATTTGGGCCTTGCTTGCCTTTCTTTCCTTAAAACTCTTTAGGGCAGTGATTGTCAAAGTAAGGTCCTAAGAGCAGTAGCATTAGCAGCACCCAGGAATTTCTGCTAGAAATGCAAATTCAGACCTACTGACTCAGAAAGTTTAAATTGGATGGCATTTATTAGATGCCGGGTGAGATGATTTCATTTTAAACTGTTATTGAGCACTTACTCTGTATCAAGGACTGGGTTCGGCACTTTATATACACTAATTCTATTCCTTAGAATAACTCTGAAAGATAGGTTTTATTATCTAATTTTTACAAATGAGGAAACTAAGCTTAACAAAGTCAATGAAGGCATGTGTGGCAGCAAAGAATACATGGGAAATGTACATTCTGCTCGACTTAGCCATAAATCTAAAAGCACTCTAAAAAATAAAGTCTCATTAAAAAAAATCAATAAAGCAGATGTGGCAGTGCTGATATACAAAGTTAGGTGTGCTGATTCTTTTCAATAACACCTTAATGGATCCTAAAATTGAAAGCTCCGATTTGGCGATAGGGCTTTCCTCAAATAATACTCAGAAATCTCCTTGAGTTACTGGGTTGGCCAAGAACTTCATGTTTTTTCTGTATGATAGCTCCAGCAGTGCTTGGCTGTCTTTAACTTTGTTCGAAAAAATTTTATTTGATTTCATTGGGGCAGCTGTCATATCAGAAGTTTTTTAAAAAACTCATCAAAATTGTGAATTTTTGTGTAGCCATTCTAATACTGAAGATGGGGGAAGATAACACAACATTTTCGGTGTATTATGCTTTATTATTTCATGAAAGGTAAAAATGCAACTGAAACACAAAAAAAGGTTTGTGGCAGAGTATGGAGAAGGTGCTGTGACTGATCAAGCGTGTCAAAAGTGGTTTCAAAGTTTCTTGCTACTATTGACATTTTGGCCAAATAATTCTTTGCCGTGGGGCTGTCTTATGCACTGGAAGATGTTTACAGCACCCCTGGCCTCTACCCACTAGAAGCCAATAAAGGGAGATAGGCAACATACTCAAAATATCAAAATCAATAAAGTTATTGGTGAAATGAAAAATATGTCCTTTATTTTACAGAAAAAAACTAAATGAACTTTTTGGCCAACCCAATACTTTCATGCCTATTTGAAAGATGTTTAAATGATCACAGCTTATGAACAGAAACTCCATCTGAACTAAAAGGAGAATGGTAAGTGAGGGGAAAGCTTACCTTGTTCCACAAGGCACATTTTTAACTTCATCGGTTTGTAGTGTTGTCTGGGGAGGAAAAAATATCTCATCAATACTCAGGACACATACCGTCAAAGAACTACCAACCCCAGAGGAAAACCTCTGGAGAACTTCTCAGAGGTAAGTACAGGAGAGCTCCGTTACAATTTTAGTCACCAAAGATCTGCTATCAAAGTTGATTTCTTTTATCCTAGTAGACACGAAAGCTTTAAGACAAAATAGTTTATAGCTAATGCTTGACTCAGGGTGCACTAGGTAAGTTTCAGTGTTCAATATGAACGTTTCAGCGTTCAACCTCTCAGAGTCCCTTATTTGCCCGCAGATGGCCTGGGATTACACACTACATAGCTTACCCACAAGGATACTACTACGAAGGCTTGTGCTCTGAACTTTGATTCCATTGCTAATATTACCGCTTACAATAAGGTAAAAGATAAGTATTAAATGCATATAAGCAGCCTACAACTCAAAGGTACCCTTGAACTGAACAGCTATCTTTTCCTCAAAAGTTATAGTCAATATTTTAGTTCAGGCCCTAGTGATGTCTCAAATGGTCAGTTGAATTTGCTTTTTAACAGAAGTGCCACCGCAGCACTGCTTGCTTATAGTGAACCAACAACCTGGTGCTTAATTACTCTGCCCGTTTGGATCCAGAATGATTCTCTATTGCATTCTAAGGCCTCTGACAGGTGAATACCTAAAGAGTGTTGCCTAGTGTAATAAGGTACACATTGTACCTTATTAAGCACAGGGCAACATATTACTTTATGGAATACAAAGGAGAAAGGAAGCATGGCCCTTGTTTCCAGAGTTCACTATACAATACAGGAGATAAAATCCTTACAAACCAATCCATAAAAAGTATAAAAAAACAGAATATAAAGTGAATTATTAGGTATTAAGCGACAGTGTAAAATGATAGTTTGAAAAGTTCTCAAAAGTCAAGTATTTATAAGCCAGGTCTAGAGGAGGAGAAATAAAAACAGATGAGGTAGAGGAACATCTTAGGTTCAGTAAATATCCTATTCAAATACACAAAAGTTAAGGATAAACTGTACATATAAGTGACAGGAAAAGAGACTGGCCTGCCTATGGCAGAAGGGGAGATACAGATGAAAGTTGAAATTCTGAGCATGTAACATAGTATTATGTAGAGGACCTTGTATGTTGGGGGGTGGGGTGGGGGATGGGTCTTAGGCTCTCCCTAGTCTATCTTATACACAGCCGCAAAATAAACCTTTCAAAAATGTTTTTTCCTTAATTCCTTTGTTCATGCAATATGCTTCTCAGTATCCATCATCTTTATGGTCAAGAAAACAAGCTGGGAAGCTAAAGTATTAATTTATTTAGGTTGATTTAGTAAAGTGCATGGAAATTAAAAGCTGTCAATCCAGGAGACATAAGAGAGAAATGATTTAATAACTGGTTGCATATAAAATTCCAGGAAGGAAAAGAACTGAATCTAACTCTAAGGCTGAGAGATTCGGGTGATGGTGAACACAGTGACAGGTTCTAGGCAGAGTGAGAAGTTGATGAAGAGATGAGTTCATTTATTGTTCCTTCAAAACATGAACAAAATTCAATTTCCATATTCTACAACAACATAGATGGCTATGTCTTCTGTGTTCCAAAAATTCATAAAGATATTTTTTTTGCTTCATTCATATTAGAACAATTTCTTAAAAGGGTTTCATTAATATAATTCTTTCCTAGAATGTTACTGTTTCACATATTAAAAAAGAATATTCCTATTTTAGTCACACTGGCTTCATTCAATTTTTTTGTAAATGCAAAGTGTATTTGTTTACACTGAAACCTCTACTAATTTCATTTCCATTTCTTGTACTACAGTTTATTCCAATATATGTATGTACATATACATTATATATTTGTTATATGTGCAATTAACTCTACAACCTATTTAATGTTTATTATATACATCTCTTCTATACATCTCTGCATCAGTATGACTTAAAATACTAAGCTCCAAGAAGGCAGAGATAGATTTGCCTGGCACTGAACAGATCTAAAAAAGCCCTTAGTCTCTACGGGTCTGATGGTGCCATTGATAACATCATTATAAACTGTTTGGGCTGTTGGTGAGGTCATGTGATTAAAACTCCTTCTTTCACAGAGCAATGACTAAAGTCCACAGCAGTGAAGTGATTTTTGCAAGGTCATATAATTAATTGGTGTCAGAACTAGAACCTAAATCTTCAGGTTTCTGGCCCCACGTTCACTACATCATGCTGCTTCCTGAGAAATCAGCTCAGTTTAACAACTTTCACAAGTAGAAAGGTCAGAGATATAAATGGGTTACAATCCTTGCCTTCGAGAAGCCTGGAGATTTTCTGGAAAGAAAATACACACAAAAAACTTAGAGAACAATACAACATTATTAAAAGAAATAAGAATAAGACCAAAGGCCAAAATTTATAATACAGACTTCCGAGCTATAGATTAGAAGAGGGATTTGCAATGAGACTTAGGAAGGCTGAAAAGATTTAGGCAGAACAGAGGAAATAGAGGGAAAGCTGGGGAGAGAAGAGGTGACAACATGAACCAAGGCAAAATAAATATGGGAAAACAATATGGAAATCAGTCTGATTAAAGGGAGAACACATTACACTTCAAAAGATACAAAATCTTGCCCTAAACCATCTAAAAACAACTTGAAAGGAAACCTACAGGATTTAAGTATTCATAATGAAACTCTCACTTAGCAAGAAGCCTAGACTTAAATTGTAAGATTAAATATATTAATATTCCTCAGTCCTGAAAAATTAGCAGATAGAAGACAAACTTCTGAATCCAGAGATTTATGACCACACCGAGTTTACAAAAGTAGCCACAATCTAATCCTATTTTGTCATCTTGTTGTGTCAAAAGATAATTACTAAGGTGTTTCTCATGGCCAAGATACTGTTCTCAATGATCAGATGCTACTTTAAAAACTCTGGAATGCTATCAAAACAGAACATTCTCTAAGGATCCATATCAAATTTTGCTTTATGTCCCAAGCAAAAATGTGAGGCAGAAAAGCTGTGTATAAAAAACTGAGATCCTCCATGTTAACTGTAGTCCAGGAGCCTGCCTCTACAGAAACCAAACACTGTTCTAAACAAAGTAATCACTGGTTTGTATTTCTAGTTGTGTTCTGAAGTCCTGCTTCTATTTTGACAGCAGAAAGCTTGCTGCATAGCACTATACAGATGTGAGAAGTCAGTTCTTCCAAGCTGCCTAGCTCTTACTTCTGATATACTTCAATAGACTGAGGTGTAACCTGCACTCTGTACTTTAACTCCTGCCTTTAAGTAAATACTACCTTTGCTTTAAGCAATAAAGAAATCTACCTCCACCCACAAATGTGGGAACTGTTCCTGTCATACCTGTCTATCCAGTGTAGGGGCTTCCCTAGAAATCACTCACCTGCACAGATCTGAACGTAGTAATGAAAGGCAACATGATATGATAGCCTGGTCCACTGGGGCTAGTTAGTAAAGCTCCTCCCCTGCAAAAAGATGTTTCAATTTGACAAGATTATAAGGAGAGAAATTCTCTTTTCAAATCTAAAACGCTGTAATAAGTATTCATTCTTACTCATGCTACTGACCTATAAAATCCTCACTAATATGAGTTACTCATGATGAAGAACTGCTGATCCCTAAAATATCTGCTGCAGCTAAGGTGAAAAGAAAATCACATTAAACTGATGTTACACCTTGTTTCATAAGCTGGACCAACAATACCTCTGGGTCTCCAGATACAAAGGATTTTCGTTGGTCTTTTACCGGTCTGAGAAATAACGGAAAAAAAAATTCTAATGGCTCTTAGTCGCTATATTTTATTTGTGCATAAGAAGAGCCAGTTCAAAATAGAATGTATTTAATCACCAGACTGAAAAAAGATAACGCTGGGGCAGGGTAGAGCAAACGGGAAAAAGGGGGCACAACTGTAACTGAACAACAATTTTAAAAAATTAAAAAATAAAAGATGATAAACTTTCGAAGAAGGAAACTTTCTGAGGCTTAAGATTCTTTTAAACTACATATAAGGCAATTAAAATACTTAAATTTTCATCACTTTACATACTTTTAAAGTTTATTTAAAAATTCAAAAAATTAGCATGGAATATAAAGGGAGAGGGAATAAAACTGTAAGTAAAGAGAATATTATCATGGACTTTTTCACCAAATTCTGGAATGTGAGAACTATGACAGCACATCTTGGAAATTATTTTTAAAAAGAGGCATTTTGGAGGCAAATATTAAAAAGAAGTCCTATTTTACTTATCTCAGAATAACTTCATAGAACTTAGCTTTCTATTTGAAAATATAAACAGGTCTGCAAAGAATGCGTAACAAATAACTAAGAAAAAACAAACTGTTCAAGGTCCATCCCTAATTCTTTGAGAGCCATATCCTGAACAGTTCTTTCCTTGGTTTTACTACCATGGAGGCAATGCTGAACTAGATGGAAATATGAACAAACCAGTCATTTTTTATGCTAGACCTCCATCTGCTAAGACATACCACTAAAATGGCATTTGAAACTAGTGCTTCACAGGGAAGACCGTTTATAAGATTCAGGGTGTATTTAAAAGTAGAAATATCACTTTCGGGGGATGATGGAAACAAGCAAAAAGTTAAAGCCTTTACAAATATACCATTATCGCAATTTCTCCAGACTGTCCTCTATGTCAAAAGAACTGGAGGCACCATGTTGGAGAAAAAGCTATCTGAGCTCAACTTGAGAGCAACATATTCCATACCATTCCTTTCCTCAACCTGAAAAAAAAGGGGTAAAGTGAAATGAGGATGGCCCATCAATGCTGTTTTTATGTGTCTGGAGGTCCAGAGATTAACAACTGTCACGGTTAGCATGTTTTGGCCTTAGAAGCCAAAACCAGACACCAGGTGCTTTCAAAGAGGGAAAAATAAATCTAGAGAACCATCAGAAATAGGACCACAGTTTCTAAATAGCATATAAAGCTCAAACTGAAACTCTGTACAGTTGTATGGAATACAATGACTTAGCCGTCTCTTCAATTACAGGTGGGGTGATCACTCCCTGTCTTCCATTTCTTTCTCTACAAATAATTGAGTTTACAAGGAATAACTGCAGAAGTTCAACCTCTGCACAAAATATACATAGCACTAAAACTGTCCCACACCTTCTGGGTGCCCCTGTACTGTTCCTGGAGCTGGGACGAAAATCACTCCCTAGGAATGGAGAGGGCTCCCCTGATGCTGCAGAGAAAACAACTTCCTAGGCGCCCCTCTACCGGGAGTCTTCCTTCTACCTGCTGTAGAGCCTGAGCTGACTGCACAAGCTGCTCACCTGTAGTACACAGCCAGGTGTCCTTCCTCGATCTTGTGGATGGAGGCGTAAAGAAGGACCACCACCAGACCCACCACTGCAACCACCAGAACCCGGACTTGAGTCATATTCATCCTTGTCTCTCCTGAATAAGGGAGGAAAGGACCCCAACCTCGTAAGACAGGCCTACCCTCCCTAGTTTCCACCCTCGGAGTCCAGGCAACTGGCTCCCTTCCGCACGCGAGCCGGGGAGTCCCGTGCGCCTTTTCGATCCTTCATGCCGCCTCGCCGAGCCCCTTTCCCCCTCGATAACCCCTCCGCCGCCGGAGGCCCGTAAGTCACCCCTGCTCTGCAAGCGTCGTGACATCCGCCCCCAACCATGGCCCCTCCCGCCTTCAGAAGATACTAACTAACAGGGGGGGGGCAGCTACAGGTCCAAAGGGACGCCGACCTCTCCGCCGCGCCTCACGGATCAGTGACGCATCGCCCCGCCAGCACGTGCAGTCGCCTCCCGGCCGGGCCAACTGCCGACACCCGCCGGCCCCGCCCACTCGCCTGGCCTTGCGGCTGCGCGGGCACGTACGCCGACGCAGAGCTCGCAGCACGACTAAAGGGACGGGGAGCGGACGGGACAAAATTCTCCCAGCGGCCTGCCGCGTGATTTCCTGCGAAAGTACGCTTATCTGTGCTCCGGTGGTTTCGTGTTCCCGAAGAGAAGTCGTTAATCTGGAGTAAGCGGGCATGCAGAAAGAGGGGGCCTCTGGGAAAGGGGACTGGTCAGTTTGTTCTTGCCCAAGGACCCACTCTCTCAGTGTGGTAGCTGTTCCGTTTATTTGTCCTTTTGTGATTTATACCGAAGCCTACGTGGGAAGCACGTGCTTCAGGAGCAGCCACACTTGTTTCCAAGTAAAATGGAAGTTCAAAGAGGAGGTACTCAGTCAAGTTCAGAGTACCTATTAATATGCCGGAATGCTTAGTGAGGGCCATCCAAGCAATAGGAACGGGTCCTCTAGGGAAACGAAAAAGAACAGTGCGCATTTTTGAGCTTCCTTGAAGCCAGTATGATGGAAAGGAGTGGGATGGTAGGGTTAGGCCCAGGTTTCGAAAGGCTCAAATGCACCTTTTCTGCAGGGAGGGGGAGTACTGGATGGCTGTATAATAGACAGACTTTCTTTTTACCGCATGTTCTTTTTTGTTTTTTTTCTTAATATGCATCATGTGCATATATTACCAAAAATAAAAAGGGCCAAGTTAAAGAGCAGAGGTTAGAGTGAGATGGATGAATACAAGGGAAATAAGGGCAGCATACTAGAGTAGGTTGAGCTGTAATGTTACGGTAAGCCTTCAGAGACTAGCAGTGGGACCAATAACTGGACAAAGTAGACTAGGGTTGGAGGGCTCTGACCTTTTGGGCAGGGAAGTATGGGAAAGCAGTGCTTTAGGACCAGTGATTTTGCAAAGTGGTTTAGAGTGGAGACAGATTGGAGGCAGGGAAGCAAAGTGGTTAGAAACTGCAGGCCCAAAGTTACAATGGTGGTAACTGTGGAAATGGGAAGTGGGAAATAGATTTCGTTTTCATTAAAGCAAACCCTCCCAGACCATTCTACCCTCTACCTTCAATAAGTGCATTTTCCTGTATCATTCTTTTGCCTTTTATTACTTAGGAATGTCTGGAACCGTGTCTGTTCCAGATAAATTATATTTGCAGAGCTTATGTATTTTAACTTCCAAAAAGCAAAAAGAATGAAAAATAACTTGTTCTAGTCCCTGTTTTCTGAATGGATTCTTAGTTTTTCATTGTAGTGCTTGATTTAGACAATGAAATGTATGCAATTCACAAATGCCATTCAACTCTGAAAAGCTGTCACCCAATAAAAATAGAGTGGTCATCTGCAGCATCAAAAGCAAGTCTGAGGTGGTCTTTGTATAATAATCTGTTCTGACTCACGCCACCTGCCCACATCATATTGATCAGATTACTCTGATGTCCGTCACTCCAGCCACACAACATAAAATGGCCCCACCCTACAGCAAATCTTTTTATCAGTTGTTACAATATTTAGAAAACACATGATAACTTAAAAAATCCTTTAACAATAACTTCAATGCTTGGATAGCTTTGTGTTCAGACTCCCAGATAAGTATTCTTAGTGTACTGTCTGTGTTAACTATTTCTGATTTTGCCACCTAGCTCAGTATCTTCCAAACAACAGGTACCCAATAAATGTTTCTTGTTTAAAACCTTCTAGAAGTAGAGAAGTAAAAGAGGCTGCCTTTTATAACATCTGACAGTCAAATATCTATATTTAGAGAAACAGTAGTATCAGATAACTATGTTAGAAGACAAGCCCAAGGTTTCAAACTCTGATAATCGGGAAAACTGCACTACAAGCATAAAGGAGATGGTGTGGCTAAGACATTGGTTTATATTAGGACAAGATATGACCATGGCTTTTACACATGGACAGTGGTGACGGGACATCTCAGGTGAAAAGACTGTATTAAAGAAGCTGTCCAATACTGTCTTTACTATAAGTCTTGTATAATTCCTAAGGAAAGTAGAGTGAGAAACCACTGAGTTACTCTGTGCTCCAATTCCACTTCATGAAACCTTCACATTTTCCCAAACCATATTCAACTACAGTTGGCTCTTGAACAACACAGATTTGAACTGTATAGGTCCACTTATACACAGTTTTAAAAAATAAATTGTCAGCCCTTCTTATTTGCTGGTTTCGTGTCTGCAGGTTCTACCTACCACAAAAAACAGTATTTCTGCATTCCCAACTCCCGTTGGTTGAACTCACAGATGTGGAGGGCCAACTATAGAGGCTAAAACGATACAAAGATTTTCAACTGGATGGGGAGGTTGATGCCTGTAACTCCGGTGTAGTTCAAGGGTCAACTACATTAATCTGATTTTAATGATTAGAGAGGCAAAAAGTAATTTAAAAATCATTTAATACACAAAGTGAAAAACTGTCTATAATACAAAAGCATTTCACATTTTTTGAAAACAAGTTTCTAGATTACTTAACAGTTGATAGATTCACAATCCTTTATATGAAATCGTTAGAGCAAGATGTTTCAGAATTATGAAATTTTCAGATTTTAGAAAGGTAATTCAGTGCATTTACCACCATATTACATAAACATCCAGCAGGGTCTGTGGCAGCAGCCTTCCCTGTCCCTGAATAATCAAACATGCTAATATTTCTGCAGCAAAATAAATCAATATTCACACTAAATGGGATAAGTAGATTCAATTGTCAATTCAGATTAGATTTGCAAGCAGATGAATTTTGTCACCAAGCTTCTGAAAAACCTTGTTTTCAGAGCTTTTTGGATTTTAGAATTACAGGTAAGGGAGTGCAGACCTCTATGTATTTGTATGATGAGACATGAAAGATTCCTAAAACAAATGACCCATTTTTACAAATGAAAAGACATATATATGCTTTCAAATACATTATAAATTAACAGACATCTCTTTGATATTACTAAATGTACATCTTAAATACATATACACATAGCACACTTAAGATATACACATAGCAGACTTATGACAGTCCACTGGTATTAAAGCAAAGCAAAGACGTGCAGTCCCTTCTGTAGGAAAGGAATACTGTCAAATGTGCAATAAAATTGAAAATGGGATTAACCCAACTCCTTATGATGCCAGAAAGAGCACTGTTGAGTGCAACCGAAGAAGGTAGGGTTTATTCTTCAAGAAGTACAATCTTACTTGTGAGCAGTCTCTGTCACAGAAACACAGGCAGACAACATTTACTTGGAACACATATTAGTGGAAGTTCTCTGTATGTATTACTTTGGCCTTATGCCAGTAAGTTAAATGTTAAAAGGTGTTTTCAGTCAACTAAGTAATGTCTTACCAACTTTTAAGTTAAATAAATTGCAATGATGCTCCTAATTAGCCGCAGTATTTAAACAATTTCATAGACATAACATTCTATCTGTTCAGGGGTTAAAATTATCGAAAGCCAAAATACCACCCTTGTAAAACCATGAGTAATATTTGATCACAGCCATTTCTTCCAATGAATGGTGTCTGAAGAATGGTTTCATGGGAGAAAAATTTCAAACGTGTACAGCAACAACTTCCACTGGTTTGGGGACAGTGAATAAGTAGCAAGTCATTCTGTTAACCAACTCCAATCAAGATTCTAAAACCAGGCATGAAAGATTACAATTAGATGCTGACTATAAATGGTAGGTTTGTAAGTGTTAATTTTTGCAAGCTAATTTTTGCAATTTTTGTATGTTTGAACATTTTATAGTCAAAAGTTGTACAATTAAGAGCATAAGTTGCAATTAAAATTTAGCTTACCTTATTTTCTAATTAAAAAATACTTAAAAGCATTTTCATAAATATTTGAAGCAAATAATTAATGGAAAAGGAGATACAAAGAGTTGACATTGAGACTAAATGTAGAAAAGTTAATCCAGTAAATACTTTGTTGTTTCTCCAAGTTTTAACAAATTAGTAATTCATAGTAATTAAATCTTAATATAAATACTTCTACTAATTAAAACTATATTAACAGTATTCACTTTGTATACAGCAGTTACTGAATTGAAATTATAATATAAATCCTGCCCCATCTTATTGGAGAAAATTGATTGTTGAAGCAAAAAGGTACAAACCATTCAATTTCAGTGGTCATATTACAAAGAAATCTCACTAATCACTTAATTTGACCACAAGTGCTACTGTTGAAGATTACTGATGACATAATCGTAGTACATCCATGAGAAAAAGAAGATGGGGAGCTGAAGTTGAGGATATTCCTCAAAAACTCTTTCTTTTTCCTCTGAGTTCTTCTCTTCCCCATATGCATCCCCAAATGCCAGGTAAGGCTAGCATGGAAAATTAAACCCTTTGCACCTGTACGCCTAAAACACATCCATATCCATGTAAAACTTACCATCATCCTACTGCTCTGTTCCTCATTAACTTCATGAATAATAGTGCTTAAATGGCCAAGACAGTTCAAATTTTCTTCTATCATTTGTGCCAAAGTCTCCCTGTGAGATGGAAAAAAAAAAAGTCCTTTCCAAATTCTGCAAAGGAGCATATGGATTTCTTCTACTTTTTGGTATTCAGGCTCAGATGATCTCTGCCCTTCCTGTAACCCTGCACCGCAATGCAGCTGATTCCTGTAGTCTTCAGTTTCCTCATCTTCCCACCCAGAGGCAGTTCTGCTTGTTGCTCCATCTGTTGCCTCTGCCTAGTTTTAATAAGTCCATAACTCCAATCTCATTTTTCTCTGAAACAAAATTGGCACTTATATATAACTTTTTCCCCCCCAAAAATGCTAACTGGATGGGTGGGAGGAGGGAGATCCTTGTGGCACAGAGAGACAAAAGATCTCTTTTTGTTTCTGGAATATTTCCCTTTCCTTACAAGTAGTAAGACCATCAGCAGGGTTACTTTTCAGAGACACAAATATAGGGGAGAAGATGAAACGTACAATTTGTTTTGCAAAGGTCAGGGAAGGTGAAAAACTGGTTGGAAACTACAGATAACAGCAATGAAAACAAGCAAGCTGATTCCTGAAGACAGCAGAAGAAAACAGTGTGACAGGGGAGCTGCCCAGAACCAAGAAGATTCCTAGAAATTTGTATTTGAAGGAAATCCTGATTCTGGTTTCCTCCTTCCCGCTTTCCTCTTCAGTATGGTCTCTATCCTCTCCTTTAACCACCCCTCGGAGTCTCTACCCTTTCAGAATCAGTTCTAGGCCATGGTTTATAGCCACTTGCGCTTAAAATTAATTCTAATTCAGCTTCTAGTCAACAAATTGAAGCCAACAGTTCCTAATCCTTGCTGGTTAAGTACCACAGGTACATAATAATTGAAATCAGTTTTCCTTTATAATGTATTCCTACTGGAAAACATTTAAACACTTTTGCAAACAACCACAACCTCAAATCTGAAATTAACTGTGTAGAGATGACCTCTGCAAGCATTAGCATCCCCCCTAACAAACCTGAATGCCTTTAAATGAAAGCAAAAAGGTTAGTAATGTATTAAATTTTATTTCATTTAACTCTGATTAATGGAATTATTTCCTAAAGTCTATATAATTAATTATGGCCTGTGCTGTAGCTGTGGATGTCTTACACTGGGCCAAATCTACAATGACCCCAAGATAAAACCTGGAACTTGCTTTCTTTAAAAAAATAAAATACCTGTTATCAGCTTGCCTTCCTGCCATGTGCTTTTCTCTCATAAAAGTAGAGTACAGAATGTGCAAACTGCTTGACCTCCTGAGCAGTGATGTAACATGGCTGCACTTCTGCAAAACTAATTATGGGCAGAGCTTCCAGGAAATGCTGGTTCTGTAGAGGTCTCCATGAGTTGTGAGAAAAGCGACAAGACACAAGCTAGCAAAGAGCCACTGGCTCTGGATACGGCACATCTTATGCTGAGAAAAATAACAGAAATGGATAGTCATTCAGCTTTTAGCAGAAGAGTAGGAATTAATAAAAAATATATAGGGTTTCAAACTTCAGTTCTTATTTGCAAAACTGATTTAAGGCATTATAGTCTGATATTAGAAATACTAAGTTATAAAACAGAGTAGATTAAACTCAACAGTTCATTAGAGTGGTGATCAAGACCCCAAAATGATAAATGCAAAAAGCATAATTTCTCAGAGATTAAGGAAAGAATAAAGTGTGGGTAAAAGACTGATAAGCCAATAACAGAAAGAGAACTTAGAACCTGGATTGAGGGAATGATAAGTAACATTTGCTGAATATTTACTTCCCAGTACTTTACATATGTTGTTGTCTAATTGAATTTTCACAGCAGTTCCCATTTAACAGGTGAGGAAATGTGAACATTAAAGAGGTTAATTGTACAAGGTTATTACAAAGGGACAGTCAGAGAAGACTGAATACTGAAGACTATGCCTTAACCACTATGTTCTACTGCCTCATTCCTATCTCTGCTGATGAAAACACAACTATCTATTGTTACAAAGTGAACCCACCCATCTTGAGGAGTTACCACGCATGACAGAGGATGTTCACGTTCTACTGAAGTTGGGGGCAGCCATGCTGATGCCTGTGGGGTAGTTACTGCGCCTTCTAGACTGGATCCTACAGGGGACCGAGCCGAACTCTGTGTCTGAAGGAAAATAAAAGTAAGATTATAGGCAGGTATCTCCACTGATTCATACAATTTCCTACCATATACACAAGACATATTTTTATCACAACTTATATGTACAACAAGAACATTTCTGCCCAAAACTCCCCAGTAGTGGGTATTACATACCACTACTAACTATCCTATCCCTAGGCCCTTTCTTCATTGACTAAAGCCAAATGTATTCACCCTTCAAATTCCACTTTAGTTGGAGGAAAAACGCCCATTTGAACAAAGGGTTTTATTAACTAGTCAGACACATCTATCCTCAAATCAGGGTGGGATACCACAGTGGTCGAGAGCTGGGAGGAGTATAACAACAGGAGACCGGAAAGGAAAGATAATGAAGAGTGATCATGAAGTTCTGCATCTAAACTGCTAATCAGACACCAAGCAAAGAATGCAAGCATCAACCCAACACAAAATATACTTGTCTTCAAGAGGACCCAGATCATGCTGACAAAAATCCCTTTTGCAGGGAATAACAAATCAATGTCACATTAAATTCATGCCATGGCCACTGTGGCTCATTTGGTTGGGGTGTCATCCTGTAAAGTGAAAGGTCATGGGTTTGATTCCCGGTGAGAGCACATGCCTAGGTTGTAAGTTCAGTCCCTGGTTAGGTAGCATACAAGAGGCAACTGATCAATGTTTCTCTCCCTCCCTTCCCCCTCTCTAAAATCAATAAGCAAGTCCTTGGGTGATAATAAAAATAAATAATTCATTAAAAGTTACTTACACAGGCAATTTTAAGGAGATGCCATATTTCTTTCTGCCTCTTTCCCTGCATAAACATGACAGTATTGTCAGCTTCTTTGATGTTACTGAGGGCCATCTCCACCTTGGGCAATAGGTCAATAATCTTCTGCTTACAGCCCAACAACTTGCTGGAGAGATGAAATTAGTGTCAGACGCTTACACAACCCACAAGATTGTACACCATATTCTCAAACCCAGCTGGGGAAATATACCACAGTCAGAGCCAGATTTAAGGATTGATTTCCAAAGCAATGCACAAACACAGGACACCTAAATGCACATAGCTGTGGTCAAGCTACTCAAGGTTCTGCCAGAACTCTTCCTCGGTCTAGTGTATTTACCAAAAAGGAGTATTACATTTTGAAAGGAAGATCATAAAAATACCCTGGCTTTTCAATAGGAAATAAAATGACTTCCTTTTTGTTTTTGGTTTTTTGTACCTCAGATGACCAAACAGCTCCTTCAGAACCCGGTCCTGACTCTGCACAGTATGCACAATGGTCTTCACCATCTCCGTGCTGTCACTGTAGGAGTGATCTATAAAAAAACCTCAGTCAGTGGGTATAACCTCTCTTCTGCATGACATGTCAGCATCCAAACAAAAAATTACTAAAAATCCAAAACTAGTTTTTTAAAAAATTATATTTTATTATGTTATTATAGTTGTTCCAATTTTTCCCCCTTTGCCCCCCCCAGCACCCCCCACTCCTTCAGGCAATCATCACACCATTGTTCATGTCCATGGGTCGTGCATATGTTCTTTGGCTACTCCATTCCCTATACTGTACTCTACAACCTCATGGCTATTGTGTACTTCTTAATCTCCTCACCCCTTCACTCATTCCTCCATACCCCTTTCCCACCTAGCAACCATCAAAATACTCTCTGTATCCATGATTCTATCTCTGTTCTTCGTTTGCTTAGTTTGTTTTTTAGATTCACTTGTTGACAGATATGTATTTATTGCCATTTTATTGTTCATAATTTTGATCATCTTCTTTTTCTTAAGTAAGTCCCTTTAACATTTCACATAATAATGGTTTGGTGATGATGAACTCCTTTAGGTTTTTCTTGTCCGGGAAGCTCTTCATCTGCCCCTTGATTCTAAATGATAGCTTTGCTGGGTAGAGCAATCTTGGCTGTAGGTCCCTGCTTTTCATGACTTTGAATATTGCTTGCCCATCCCTTCTAGCCTGCAAAGCTTCTTTTGAGAAATCAGCTGACAGTCTTATGGGAACTTCCCTGTAGGCAACTAACTTCTTTTGCTGCTTTTAAGATTCTCTCTTTATCTTTAACCTTTGGCATTTTAATTATGACGTGTCTTGGAGTGGGCCTCTTTTTGTCTATCTTGTTTGGGACTCTCTGAGCTTCCTGGACTCGGATGTCTGTTTCCTTCACCAAATTAGGAAGTTTTCTTTCATTATTTTTCCAAATAGATTTCCAGTTTCTTGCTCTTTCTCTTCTCCTTCTGGTACCCCTATGATGCGCACATTGGAATGCTTGAAGTTATCCCAGAGGCTGCTTACATTATCCTCATTTTTGGGGGTTACTTTTTTTTTCTTTTTTAAAGGATTTTATTTATTTATTTACTTTTAGAGGGAAGGGAGGGAGAAAGAGAGGGAGAGAGACATCAGTGTGAGAGAGATACATCATTTGCCTCTCACATGCCCCCACCTGGGGACCTGGCCCACAACCGAGGCATGTGCCCTGACTGGGAATCAAACCAGCAACTTTTTTTGGTTCACAGGCCAGCGCTCAAGCCACTGAGCCACACCAGCCAGGGCTAGATTATTTTTTCTTCTTGTTGTTCTGACTGGTTGATTTTTGAAACTGGTTTTAATTAATAACTTCTTTTCTCAAAATTTTAAGATTCTCTATAATTATATATCTAAAATGTTTTTGCATATAATATATATATTGATATTTATCATTGTAACTTCAGAAACCTTAGTTGCCTGTTTTGAGAACAGCCTTGGCTATCTTTAACCCATACTAACCTAATCCCGAGACATATATGCAGCCTCTTGGCCAAGAAATCAATTTTTCCCAGTTGTTTAACATCAGTTATTTAGAAACAGTAGTACAATTCATCAACCTTTCACTGCCTTAAAGGAGGCCCTTGCTCCAACTAGGTTGTTTGGAATTTCATGTTTATCCATCTGTTCACAACCCATAAAACTTAGAAAAACCTGATAGATTTAAGCCAAATCTTATGCACTAATAAAAGGACCTGTAGACACTCTGAAAGTTCAGTCTGAGGATAGTATGACATCTTAAAGCAAACTGGTAGCTGACAAATATCCTCAAATGGATGGTTATGTGGTCAGTGAGTTCTACAATTTTTAGGAGATGTCACCTCAATTTAAAAAACCACTAGTATTAACTTGTATTTTACAAAATGGCTGTTTTATTTTTTAATTAAATATATTGGGGTGACACGAGTCAATAGGATCATATAGGTTTCAAGTGTGCGTTTCTATGACACATGATCTGTATAATGCATTGTGTGTCTACCACCCGAAGTCAAATCATCATCTTCTAGCACCATGTATTTGGCCCCCTTTAATACCCCCTAATCTCCTTCCCTGTGGTAACCATCATATGGCTGTCTGTGTCTATGAGTTTCCATTTTATATCCCACATGAGTGAAACCATATGGTTCTTTGCTTTCTCTAACTGACTTTGTTCAGCATATCCTCAAGGTCCATCCATGTAGTGGCAAATGGCAATACTTCATCTTTTCTTATGGATGAGTAGTATTCCATAGTATGTATGTGCCATAACTTCTTTATCCAATTCTCTATTGAAAAACATCTTGGCTGTCTCCATGTCTTGGCCACCATGAGTAATGCTTCAATGAACATAGGGGTGCATATATCTTTGTGCATGTTTTTGAGTTTTTTGCGTAGATACCCAGAAGGATTGCTGGGTCACATGGTATCTCTAGTCTTCATTTTTTTAGGAATCACCATACTGTTTTCCATAGTGGTTGTACCAGTTTACATTCCCACTAGCAGTGAATGAGGATTCCTTTTTCTCTATAACCTCTCCAACACTTGTTATTACCTGTCTTGTTGACAGTAGCCACTCTAACAGGTACAAAGTGGTATCTCTCTGTAGTTTTGATTTGCATTTCCCTAATAGCTAGTGAAGCTAAACACTTTTTCATATATGTTGGCCATTTGTATGCCCTCTTGGGAGAGGGGTCTTTCTGTTCAGGTCCTCTGCGCATTTTTTAATTGGATTGTTTGCTGTTGAGTTGTAGGGGTTATTTATATATTTTGGATATTAACCCCTTGTCAGAGCTGTTGTCTGCAAATATCATCTACCATTCAGTTGGTAGATGATATCCTTTTTGTTTTGCTGTCAGTTTCTTTTGCTGTGCAGAAGCCTTTTAGTTTGATATAATCCCATTCATTTGTTTTTCCTTTACTTCCCTTGCCTTTGGGGTCAAATTCATAAACTGTTCCTATGGCCAAGGTCCATAAGTTTAGTACTTATGTTTTCTTCTATGTAACATTATTGTTTCAGATCTTATATTTAGGTCCTTGGTTCATTTTGAATTAATTTTTGAATATGCAGACAAACTGTAATCTAGTTTCATTCTTTTGCATGTGGCTTTTCAATTTTCCCAGTGCCATTTATTGAAGAGGCTTTCTTTTCTCCACTGTGTGTTTTTTGGTGGCTCCTTGTTAAAAAAAAATTGCCCATATACCTGTGGTTTTATTTCTGCGGTCTCAATTCTATTCCACTGGCCTGTGTGTCTGTTCTTCTGCCAATACTACGCTGTTTTGATTGTTGTAGCTCTGTAGTATAATTTGAAATCAGGTAATGTGCTATGTTTGGCTTTGCTCTTTTTTCTCACAATTGCTTTGGCTCTTTGGGTCTTTTGTGTACAAATCTGATGGGGTTCTTTGTTCTATTTCTTTAAAAAGTGACATTGGGGGTTTGATGCAGATTGCATTAAATCTGTATATTGCTTTGAGTCATGGTAATGTGGTCATTTTAACTATGTCCATTCTTCCAATCCATGAACAAAGACTATCTTTTCATTTCATTGTGTCTTTTTCAATCTCTTTTAATAATGCTTTGTAGTTTTCAGTTTATAGGTCCTTCACATCCTTTGTTAAAGCTTATTCTTAAGTATTTTATTCATCTGGTTGCAACTGCAAAATCAATTTTTTTTCCAATTCTTTTTCTGGTTTCATTGTTAGTCATATAGGAAAACAGTGGATTTTTGTACATTTTGTAACCTGCAACTTTACTGTTTCTTTATTGTTTCTAAAAGTTTTGTGTGTGTGTGTGAGTGTGTGTGACTCTTTAGGGTTTTCTATATGCAGAATCATGTCATCTGCAAAAAGTGACACCTTTACTTCTTCCTTTCCAATTTGGATGACTTTTCTTTCTCTTGCCTGATTGCTCTAGCCACGACTTTCAGAACTATGCTGAATTAAGGGTGGTGAGAGTGGGCATCCTTGTCTTGTTCCTGATTTTAGAGGAAAAGCTTTCAATTTTTCACCATTGAATATGATATTGGCTGAGGGTTTGCCATATATGGCCTTTACTATGTTGATACCTTCCTTCTACAACCATCTTATTTAGTGTTTTAATCATAAATGGATGCTGTATCTTATCAAATGCTTTTCTGCCTCTGTTGATATGATTTTGTTTTTTAATGTGATGTATTACATTGATTGATTTACATATGTTGGACCATCCCTGTTCCCCTGGAATGAACTCCACTTGATTGTGCTGTATTATTTTTTTAAAGTACTGTTGCATTTGATTTGCTAGTATTTTGTTTAGTACTTTTGCATCTGTATTAACCAGAGATATTAGTCTATTGTGTGTGTGTGTGTGTGTGTGTGTGTGTGTTATCCTTGCCAGGTTTTGGTATATGGTTATGTTGGCCTCATAAAATGTGTCAGAAAATATTGACTCTTCTTCAATTTTTTAGAAGAGTTTGAGAAGGATAGGTATCAAATCTTCTTTAAAAGTTTGGTATAATTCACTGGTGAAACCATCTGGTCCTGGACTCTTTTTTTTGGTTGGGGGAGGATGGGTTTTTTATGGTTGTTTCAATTTCCTGTTTATTGGTCCATTTTGATCTTCCAATTCTTCATGATTCAGTCTAGGAAGGTTATATATTTCTAGGAGCTATTCATATCTTCTCGGTTATTGAATTTGGTGGCATATATAATCTTTCATAGTGTTCTGGTATGATCCTCTGTATATCCGTGGTAACTTTCATTTCCAATTTTGTTCATTTGAGTCTTTTGTCCCTTTTCCTTAATGAGTCTAGCCAGGGGTGTGTCAATTTTATTAATTTTTTTAAGGAACTAGCTCTCTGTTGTATTCATTTTGTGTATGGTCTTAAAAGTTTTCTATCTCATTCAATTTTCTAATTTTTATTACTTCCTTTCTTCTGCTTACTTTGGGCTGCTTTTGTTCTCTTTTTTTTCTAGTTCTTCAAGATGTAAGGTTAGGTTATTTACTTGGGATTTCCCTTCCTTCCTTCCTTCCTTCCTTCCTTCCTTCCTTCCTTCCTTCCTTCCTTCCTTCCTTCCTTCCTTCCTTCCTTTTTGCTGCAAAAACAAAACAAAACAAAACACTTTATTGTTCCCATTTGGCCCAATGAAGGGGAGAGGGCTCCAGGGTGGTTAAAAGGATGCCTAGTGATTTCAGGGAGAGGTTTAAGCAAAAGCCAGATACCAG
Source organism: Mormoops blainvillei (assembly GCA_004026545.1). NCBI lineage: Eukaryota > Metazoa > Chordata > Mammalia > Chiroptera > Mormoopidae > Mormoops > Mormoops blainvillei. The sequence goes on from PVJD01002033.1 coordinate 129,786, forward strand.
GGAAATTCAGAAGGGCCCCTCAAAGGCCTCTGGGCTCCAAAGGTTCTTAAACATGCGTGAAGGTGAGCCTTTTGAAGAGATATTCGCCCAGCCCAGCCTGGGGGCTGGTCAGCCTGTGGATGTTAGTCAGGTGGTCACCCATGTTTTGATGAGTTTCGCCTCCTCATCCAGGAAGTGGTTCTCTGAGGAAGTCACAGAGATGAGGGTAGAACCCGGGGCATGCAGATCTGAAAGGGTCTGGTTCAGGTTCTTCTCCAAGGCCAAGGTGACTTCCATGGCATCCTGGAAGAGAATGCAGCCACTGCGCAGGTTTTGCAGATTCAAGAGATGCTCAGTGCCCTTGTGCTTCTTCTCAGCCAACTCTCAAAAGTGGCCAATGCCCTACAGAGCCACATCATCATGGTCAAAATAGAAGTCCAAAGAGGGGTATGTGTAGGAGGCCCATAGATGCAGGTTGGCCAGACAGTTGATGGAAGCCTTAACCTCGGTGAAATAATTCTGACAAATTTGGGAGCTCACAATTGTTTGGCAATGAGGAGTCAAGGTCAAAAAATGGTGTTGGCTGGTCTCCTGAGGTGGTTCTGAAGGAGGTGACTGGGAAAGAGGTTGGAGAGTGGTCAGAGTCTGGAAGAAGTGGCATCCCTGGGTCTGTTATGTCCAAATCCTGTTGAAGCAAGAGACAGATCCTGAGGACCACCAAAGGCAGTCTCTTGTTTCCTGAGATAGGTCTGTAATGATATAAACTTTTCTTTTATTATTGCTTTTGCTGCTTCCCAGAAGTTTTGGTATGTCATATTGTTATTCTCATTTGTCTCTATATATCTTTTGATCTCACTTCTTATTTCTTTGACAGTCATTTTTTTTAGTAGTATGTTGTTTAATCTCCATATATTTATGGGTTTCTTTACTTCCTCTTTGCAGTTGATTTACAACTTCAAAGCACTGTGGCCAGAGAATATGTTTGATATGACTTCAGTCTTCTTGAATTTGTTGAAGCTAGTTTTGTGACCCAACATGTGGTCAATCCTTGAGAATGTTCCATATGCACTGGATAGGAATGTATAATCTGATATTCTGGGATGAAAGGATCTGTAAATGCTTATGTCCATTTGGTCTAATGTCCCATTTAAGGCCAATATTAATTTTTAAAATTATTTTATATATTTATTTTTAGAAAGTGGGGAAGGGAGGGAGAAAGAGAGGGAGAGAAACATCAATGTGTGGTTGCCTCTCACGTGCCTTCCCCCACATTAGGGATCTGGCCCACAACCCAGGCATGTGTCCTGACTGAAACTGACTCTTTGGTTCACAGACTGGTGCTCAATTGACTGAGCCATACCAGCCAGGGCCCATAGTGCTTTACTGATTTTGTTTGGATGATATATCTAAAGCAATCAATGGAGTATTAAGGTCCCCAACTCTGATTGTGTTTTTGTCTGTTTCTCCCTTTAGTTCTGTTAGTAGCTGCTTTATATATTTCAGTGCTCCCTGTTTGCGTGCATATATATTAAAAAGTGTACTGTTTTCTTGATGTGTTGTCCTCTTTCTCATGATAAAATGTCCATCTTTGTCTGTTGTTACCTTTATCTTGAAATCTATTTTATCACATACAAGTATGGCTACACCTGCTTTTCTGCGGATGTTATTTGCTTGGAGAATCATTTTCCACCCTTTCACTTTCTATCTTTGCAGCTTAGATGTGTCTCCCAAAGGCAGTGTATGATTTGGTTTTGTTTTTATTTTGATCCAATTTGCTACTCTGTTTCCTTATTGGTGAACTTAGTCCATTTACATTTAGGGTAATTGTTTATGTACGAGGATTTCTTATAGGCATTTTATCTTTTGTTTTCTGGTAGCTCTGTGCCTCCGCTGGTTCTTTTCCTTTGTGTTCTGTCTGTTGTTTTTGTTTGGTGGTATTCCATACTTTTTTCTTCCATTCCCTCTTTTTTTAAAACTATGTGTCTCTGTTTTGGTTTTTTTGTGTGTGGTTACCATTAGGTTTATGAAAAAGAAAGTTTCATATGTACAATAGTCCATTTTCATTTGGATGCATCTGATCTTCATCCTTCTTTGAAAATTCAGACCTTTACCCCCACCCCTTTATGTTTTCATTGACTCAAATTATTCCTGTTTATGTTGTTTGTTGATGATCTTACTCATAGTTTTGTGACTTTTTTTTTCCAGGTAGAATAAGCCCCTTAAGTATTTCTTGCAATAGAGATAAATTCCCTCAGTTTCTGTATGTCTGGAAAAGTCTGTATTTCTGCTTCACATGTAAAGGGTAACTTTGCTGGATATATTATTCTTGGCTGGTAATTTCTCTCTTTTAGTAGTTTGAATATTTGGTTCCACTCTCTCCTGGCTTGCAGTGTTTCTGCTGAGAAGTCCAATGATAACCTAATGGGTTTTCCTTTATAGGTTACTTTCTTCTTTTCCCTGGCTGCCTTGAGAATTCTTTCCTCTTTTAAAAAAAGATTTCATTTATTTATTTTCAGAGAAAGAGGGGAAATGAGGGGGGAGAAAGAAAGGGAGAGAAGCATTGATGTGGGAGAGAAACATCAATCAGCTGCCTCTCTGTTGAGCCCCAGTCGAGGACCAAACTAGCAACCCAGACATGTGCCCCAACAAGGGCATTGAACTGACAGCCTCTCACTCTGCGGGATGATTCCCAACCAACTGCCAACTGAGCCACACCGGTCAGGGTGAGAATTCTTTGTCATTAAATTTTGAGTTTTTTAAAAAAGATTTTATTTATTTATTTTTAGAGAGAGGGGAAAGGAGGGAGAAAGAGAGGGAGAGAAACATCAATGTGTGGTTGTGTTTTGCATGTCCCCTTCTGGGCACCTGGCCCACAACCTAGGCATGTGCCCTGATTGGGAATTGAGCTGGTGACCCTTTGGTTCGCAGGTTGGCACTCAACCCACTGAGACACACCAGCCAGGGCATATTTTGACAATTTTAAGAGAATGTGCCTTGGAGAAGGCATCTTTGGATTGAGAAAAATAGGTGTTCTGTTTGCTTCTTGGATTCAAGGATCTAGCTCTTTCCATAGGTTTGGGAAGTTCTCATTAACTATTTGTTTGAATAGGATCTCCATTCCCTTCTCCCTTTCTTCTTCTTTTGGTATGCCTACTATTCTTATATTGCTCTCTCTGATGGAATCAGAGAGCTCTTGTAGAGTCCTTTCTTTTCTCTCTTTTTTTTTTTAAAATGCTCAAGCCTCTGTCTCCTTCCCTCTGCGTCATTTCCAGATTTCTGTCTTCAATATCACTACTTGGTCCTCCATCTGGTCAGCTCTATTTGCTATGCTCACTAGTTCATTCTTGATCTCTTGTATTGAATTCTTCATCTCCAGAATTTGTTTGGTTCTTTTTTGAAGTCTCAATCTCTGGCAAAGTACTCATTTTGTTCATTGATACGTTTTCTGAGCTCATTCAATTGTCAATCTCTCTATTTCTGCATCTCATTGAGCATTTTCAGAACTGCAGTCTTGAATTTTCTGTCATTTATAGCACATATTTCTATGCCTTTAAGTATGTTTTCTGGAGATTCATTTTCTTCCTGGGCTGCCTTACTACCTGGTTATTCATGGTATTTCATAGATTCCTTCTCTGCCTATAAGTGGCACTTCTCTAGCAGATTAATACAAAAAGGTCTTTCTATTCTTTTCCCCTATGTGGTACTGAATCACAATTTTTTTAGTTCTGTGAAATCCCAGTAGTTCCCAGCAGCACTGCAATCAGTGTAGCTGCAATGTTTGGGGGTGGGGTAGGCCGGGGGAACCCGCCAGCTTCTTTGTTGTTTTGGCCTCCAGGAAATGGTGCATCATGACCCATGACCTGTCACAGAGTTTACCCTTTGCTCAGGGAAAAATGTGATTCTATAGTACCAGTTCTCTGATTTGCAGATAATGTGCTTCAAAATCTGACACCAAGGGCATAGGAAGATGAGATCTGGGAGGCTATGGAGTGGCAGGGCTCTGTGGCTTTGTTACTCTGTCTGGAGTGCTGACTTCCCAACAGCTATAGATGCACCCCCATGCTGTGTCCTTGTCCAGATCTCTGGGGTCAGCCATAGCTCTTGCTGCTCACTCCTGTGGGAGTGCCCAGCTGAAGGGAGTGTCAGCCACAACCACATTCCTCCCCTCTCTGGGCTGAGCCCCACTGAGAGCTCCTGACTTCATGACTGTGTCTATGCATCATCTTAGCCCTTCTCCATTCATGCCTCCCCCATTTGTTCTCACTTGCCCACCTTTACATGTTGTAATAAGCCAATCTCTCAGGTGTGTTTGTGGGTTGAACAGACCAAGGGGATCTCTCATGCCATCATTCCTCTGACATCACTCTCTACTTCTTTTTTTAAAACCATCTACTTTTCAACTCATTGGACTATTGATTTAGGGTACAGATTATTACAGATTGCTTTTTTCCTTGTAAAGTCTTGTCATCTCCATCATGATCATACACATCTTCTTGGTCAGAACAGTAATATCATTGCCTGTATCATCCCATATTTCAATCTCGACATCCAGCTTACTCTTTACTTTCTTGAAATCAGCAACTGGTTCAGCAATCTTTTCCTTCTCTGCCTCAGGCAAATGAGTCATCTTAGCTCGGTCAGTTTTTCCTTTGGTCTAAATGCTGGTGTGACTGCAGGTCTCATGATCCTCTCCCAGGTCAAAAACATCCTCCAGTTCCTCTGGCGTCAGGAGCAGAAGTGGCTCAAAATGGCTGTTTTAAAAAGCTGGAAGGCTGCTCATGGATCATGCTGTTATTTCCTTAAACAATAATTAATCTCAAATACAAAAATATTTGCTCTCAGCTATGTACAATCTTCTCATTTGACCCTCACAGGACTCCTGTGAGATGCCTAGTACTGCTACCCACATTTTACTATGAAATGAGTACCAAAAGCAGTTTAAAAAAAGTTCAGTGTCCTTTGTTATCGCTGCACAGACATCCCCCATTGTTCAACTTCATTTATTCCCCACACATCTCTCGATGTCTCTCTCTTACCAACAGCTAGATACCGAGGCTCCAAAAAGGCTCCTCTCCAAAGAGCACTGCTTTCTTAATCCCACAGATGAAGCCCAACAGCATTCTCATAGAATGAACTCTTTCAGATGGTCAAAGACCTCAGAACTTTAACCTTCTCCAACACAGAGAATGAAGAAAGTTGGTTTTTACTATTATCAGCTGAACATGAGTCTCAAATCAACTCTAAGCTAGAAAAGACACCAGAAGATATATCAAGTGTGATTATATAAGCCACAACAATAGATAAAACTTGTTGCAACTAACTAGTTTGTCACTCAAGAGGACCATTAGTTCAAAGAAACTACTTGGATAGTACTTTTACTTCTGGGCCCTATGCTAGTATGATCATATGGGTACTGCGAAGATTTTATAAAAACCAAATAAATGCTATCATTGAAAGGAAAGTTTATTTGACTGAGTCAATTAATGGAATTTTATATATCTTTATCTGCAATATCTAATTCATTGGCCAGAAGACTGGGAGTAATGAACAATGATTAAAGAAAAAAGATTTAGAATTCTCTATTTGACAGTTTAAATTTCAATATTTTACTCAAACTGCAACTTCTATCATGCTTATCACTTTTTGTCAATATCTTCAACTTCTTTGTCCTCTTATTCCATCAGTACAATTCTAGTCCTGGATTGGTCTAACCATTTGCTTTTAGTTGCTGTATCCAAGCTACTAAACACTACTAACAAAAAAATTATACTACCATTCCCTGTGTTGTCAACTACTATTTCACAGGTTTTCACTTGTGCTATCGATTCTTAATAAGTATTCTGGGTCGGCAACATCTTCCATTACACATACCAGCTTTTAAAACTATTTAGCATACTCCTTAAATCTATGAGGTTATCACCTCTTCTGTCACAGTTAATCCCTCTTCTCACTTCAAGATAGGCAGCCATAAGACCCTCACCTTCCAACCTCTATATGCACTAAAGTGCCTGTATCCATGCCCATCCTCCCTCTAATATCAGTGGCAGTAAGCCTAATTCCTCCAGTATTCTCTGAAGTTGGCCCCTCAAGCTTGCTGAGGGACCTCCATATTCACAGGCTTTTGGCCCCAAGAACATAAATAACACTCAAGTATTCCTTATGAAACTTGACCTCCCTTGATTCTACATCTCTCACAGCTGTTCACCTCTCTTCTTTGCTTAACAGCAAAGTTTCTAAAGAGAACAGCCTAGATAAACAGTTCTCAAACTTTTGACCTCAGGACCCTTTTGCACTAATATTTTTGATTATGCTAAGATAATTGTCCCTTTTTTTCCTCCCCTTTATTCCCCTCCACCCTGCACCTCCCTTCCACTAGCATCGCCCCCTCACCCCCGCTTAGTTCATGTCCATGGGTCGTACATATAAGTTCTTTGGCTTCTCCATTTCCTATACTGTTCTTAACCTCCCCCTGTCTATTTTGTACCTACCATTTATGCTTCTTATTCCCTGTACCTTTTCACCCATTCTCCACCCTTCCTCTCTCGGCTAATAACCCTCCATGTGATCTCCATTTCTGTGATTCTGTTCCTATTCTGTTTGCTTAGTTTGTTTTTGTTTTTGTTTTTTTAGGTTCAGTTGTTGATAGTTGTGGGTTTCTTGTCATTTTACTGTTCATAGTTTTGATCATCTTCTTTTTCTTAGATTAGCCCCTTTAACATTTCATTTAACAAGGGCTTGGTGATGATGAACTCCTTTAACTTTACTTTATCTGGGAAGCACTTTATCTGTCCTTCCATTCTAAATGATAGCTTTTCACATGCCAGATAGAGTATTGTTGGGTGTAGGCCCTTGTCTTTAATGACTTTGGCTACTTCTTTCCAGCCCTGCCTTGCCTGTAAGGTTTCATTTAAGAAATCAGCTGATAGTCTTATGGGAGCTCCTTTGTAGGTACTCTCTCCTTTTCTCCTGTTGCTTTTAAGATTCTCTCCTTATCTTTAATTTTGGGTAATGTTATGATGATGTGCCTTGGTGTGTGCTTCCTTGGGTCCAACTTCTTTGGGACTCTCTGAGCTTCCTGGACTTCCTGGAAGTCTCTTTCCTTTGCCAGATTGGGGAAGTTCTCCTTCATTATTTTTTCAAAAAAGTTTTCAATGTCTTGCTCCTCCTTTTCTCCTCTGGCAACCCTGTCATTCACATGTCGGAATGTTTATAAAGTTGTCCCAGAGATTCCTCAGCCTCTCCTCATTTTTTTGAATTCTTGTTTCTTCATTCTGTTCTGGTCAAATGTTTATTTCTTCTTTCTGCTCCAAATCGTTGATTTGAGTCCCGGTTTCCTTCCCTTCACTGTTGGTTCCCTGTATATTTTGCTTTATTTCACTTTGCATAGCCTTCGCTTTTTCCTCCATTTTGCGACTATATTCAACCATTTCTGTGAGCATCCAGATTACCAATGTTTTGAATTCTGCATCTGTTACACTGGCTATGTCTTTGTTGCTTAGTTATGTTTTTGGAGCTTTGATCTGTTCTTTCGTTTGGGCCACTTTTTTTGTCTCAGCATACCTATTATGTTGTGAAGGGCGGAGCCTTAGGTATTCACCACTGCTTTGTGGTGCTGTGTGGGGGAAAGGGGTCTGAGAGGGAACAATGCCACTTGCTTGGCTCTTGGTTGGCTCTCAGTGACTTCCCCTGCTACCCACAAGCAAATTGAGGTCTTCTGGTGCTGAGTCCCGGGTGGCTGGGTTTGTGTACATTCTAGGACCCTATGGGTCTCTCCAACAAACTCTCCTATGAGACTGGCAGTTTCTCCTGTCACCACATACCCCACAGATTTTTCCCAGTAGAGGTTGAGGCTTTCTTTTCCTGTGCTGGAACACATTCCTGGGTATGTATGTGTGTATATATGCATGTGTATGTGCAGGTCCTCAAATAATATAGTTTCATTCAACATCATTTCATTATAAAGTTGATAAGATGCCATAGGAAATTAACTTTTGTTTCAATTAAGCAGCCTATGGTAAAACTGGTTTCATTATATGTCATTGGGTTGTACAGTCTCTCACTCCCCAGTCATTCCTCCCAGTTTATCCACATGCAAATATGGGACCACCCAGCCCACCAGCTGCCGCCTTACCACATGTCCTCTCTTCCCCAGCTGCCCGTCTCCACCCCTCCTACCAGTCTGGATGAATGTTTCTTAACTCCTTGGTTGTTAGACTTCTATACAGTTCAATTTTCTGGCAGTTTTGGTGGTTTTCTGTTCTTAAATTTGTTGTTGTCCTTCTTTTGGTTGTGCAAGGAGGCAAAGTGTATCTACCTATGCCTCCATCTTGGCCAGAAGTCCCTGCACTAAAATATTCTTAATAACACCAAACTGTTTTTTCAGGAATTAAACTGAGAAAATTTTTTAAAATGTTTATTTATTTAAAAATAAGAACTATTAACATTTTCATTAAAAATAACTATTTTCCTAAACAAAAATAATTAGTGAGAAAACTAGCATTGTTTTATATTTTTGCAAATTGTTTTAAAATCACCACTGGTCTCATCAGAAAGTCTAAGTATTCAGCAGCTGACAAATTTTAGTTGATGGATACAAGTGTTCTCAAATTTTGATTTTTTGCTTGAAACATGAAATTTTATCACTGACAGCTAACACTATCACTTTCTTTCCTTAAAGTGGCATTCACGCTTCATTAACTTTTGTGAAAACAGCTGCCTCATACCCAAATCTGAATAACCATAGTTTGTCTGCCAGTCATTTGTTTAAGTAAAAATGGTGTTCCATTAAAGAAGGCAGTCCATCAGCAATGCAAACAATTGCTGAAGTGGTTTTCCTTAAGACAACCATTATACTTCAGTATGTAGCAGAAACACTTATGAGTACTTTCCATTGCATCACACAGAATATTAAAAAGACATGTACTCAAGGGTTGAGAGTTAAAAAAATTTTTACTGCTTTATCAAGGACATGTAAATGAAACTGGCATTTTTTAAAAACTACAACTGCTTGGTTGTGAAAAGTATAGTAACTTCTAGCATAGCTTGGTGCTAGTGCCTTGATTCACGCCAACTAAGGCACAAACCATTCACTCATCAAATGCTTTGCAGCATCAGTGAAAATGTCAACATAGTGAAAAAGGCAAAAAACATCACAGTATTATGAAAACAGTTTTGACATCACTGACTCCAAGAAAAGGTTTCAGAGGTCCTCAAGTGTTCATGAACCACACCTTATGAACTGCTGGTACAGACTGACTTCTCCATTTCCTCCTATCCCCTTCTCTCCTCAGCTCACTACAGTCTGGTTTCTGTAGACCACAAGATCACATATGTTTTGCCAAAATCACAACGATGTCCAAACTGCTTGGTCCTATGAATATTTTCATCATTTTTATTACCTACTCCTCGGTAGCATTTCACCCTGCCTATTACTTTCTTTTTGAAACTCTCTCTGTCCTGTTCCTATGATATCATTCATTCCCTCTACATAGTCTGGCATTTCTCAATCTTCTTTGAAGGTTCTTCTGCTTCTATCCATTTCTTGAATGTTGGTATTCCCTAGGAGTCCATCCATTCTTGGCTTTCTTATTCAACCTACTTTTTCAGGATGATCACTTTATTTCTATGGCTAATTACTCTCAAAATAGCTAAATGTCTAGCTCAGACTGCTTTTCTAAATCCATATGCATATGTATGTATGTGTATATATGCATGTGTATGTGCAGGTCCTCAAATAATATAGTTTCATTCAACATCATTTCATTATAAAGTTGATAAGATGCCATAGGAAATTAACTTTTGTTTCAATTAAGCAGCCTATGGTAAAACTGGTTTCATTATATGTCATTTTGCTTAAAGTCACAGAACCTATTGACAACATTGAGACTTTCCTGTGTGTGTGTGTGTGTATCGATATATCGGATACTGTTTATTAGACATCACTACTTAAATGTTCCACTGACACCTTAATATCAACATTTATGAAAATGAACTCATCTTTTCCATCAAGTCTGTCATTCTTCCTCTACTTCCTATTATGGTGAGTGGTCCTACCATGCACCCAGCTGCCCTAGTCAGAACCTTAGGGGGAATCCGTCACCCAACACTATCAGTTCTACCTCCTAAATCTCTCTTGCCCTTACGTTCTTCACCACACTGCCACAGTTTAGGCTTTCTGCCTTAGCTCATGGCCCACCCTATACTGAGCTATGATTATTTCATCACCTTATAACCAATGGCCCCATCTCTAGCCTGGCCACAGTTTAATCCATTATTGACATGCTACCAGAGCAGTATTTCTAAAATGCTGATCTGATCATGCCATTCCCCTGCTTAAAACTTTTTAAGGTTTCTCTTTGCCATCATGATGAAATCCAAACTCATTACCGTGACATACCAGATCATTTATGATCCAGCCATATCTTTCTCCTTCTCAAACTACAATCTAGTCACAAGGCATTTCCTCAAACATACTAAGTGCTACACATGCACATCTTCATCTGTTTTACTTGTATATCAAGAGCTCACCCCCTTTCACCTAGCTACTACGACTGATCCTTTAAGGCCTTTAAGGCTCATCTCAGATGTCATCTCCTACAGGACATCTCCTCTAACCACCCCTCACCCCTAGTCAGGGTGAGGTGCCTGGTTTATATGTACCTCATAAATGTTTATAGAAATTAACTGAACAAATTCCTCTAAAATTAAAACTATATAGAGGAGATCGTGTTATTTGTTAAATACAATTTCACATGTATATTTGCATGTGTTTGTAAATTTTAAACTGTAAAACATTGTGGGTTTTGTTTTTTTTTTAATAATTTAAATATGTAGCAAATTAGGGAACAGATTTCCCCTTTTATTTTTTTCTATAACCCTTCAAAACAAATCAGTTTTTAACTGAAGAATATCTTGCAGGTACATAATACTTTACAGTTTCTGAAGCATTTTCACAAACATCCTCTCAAATACAATGCCATATGCACTCACTGAGTTAAGAAGGTTAAGTTTCAACCCCATTTTGCAGAAAACAGGAAATGGAAAGAGATTAGGTAATTTGCCTGAAGTCACTTGGACAGTAAAATGATCAGCCTAGAATTCAAGCCTTCCAATTCCCAATCCAGTGCTCTTTCCAACAGACCATATTCTGTATCCAGCAGATGTTCAAAAGAATTGTTTTGCCAATGAAATAAGCAATTAGTGACCAGGTGCAGATGAAGGCATCATTTCCAAGGTGAACTGCTTTGGCCTGGCACATGAGCCTTCCTTTTGACAATTCCACACCTGAATTTAAACCATCAACTTCCTTCCTTCCTTCCTTCCAACCTCTCTAATCTTAAGCAGCACTTATATTTTTCCATCTTTCCACACATTTTCTTGCTCCCCCTTCTTTCAGTTCCTTTTTTTCTGTATCATTCCTTCCTTTCACTTCTCTTTAAAGTATTTTCCATCTCAATTTTCTTGCAACTTTGCCTTCCTAATCTCTTAAATTCTCATAAACTAAAAACTGTTGCACCATAAACATCTCAATGGAAATACCAAAAGTGGAATTCCTTCGGTAGCTTGTTTAAAATCCAGTCCCCACAGGTTGAGGGGAGTATAAAAGGACTAAATGGTAATGGGGGTAAAAATACAATAAAGATTAAATAACTTTTAAAAATCCAATCTCCAGAATTTGTTAGACTACAGCTGGTTTCCTAAAATGCCTTTGTGTACTGTGATGAAAGTGTCTTACCTGAAGGTCTGTGCTTTAACTGCTTATATAGATCAATGGCGCGCTGTTCCCTATGAAAGAGAAAACATGTTTCTATGTAAAGATAATTTAATGATGCTAATAATCCACAACTTGAAATGAATAATATTACTTGAAAAGGGTAATGATCCAATTTTAAAGCAAGTACATACTGCCAATGAATATTGTACAGAGAATTTCATTGAGTAATAAGCGAGATCTTAAAATGCAGAGTTTAATATACTCCTTATCTGCTGTGGTATACCACCACAAATCTTATCCTTGCACCAAAAACACTTAAATGGACAAAAATTATGGCCTGTGATTAGAGAAAAAAATCTGAAATTTCTAATCCAAATATTTAGGAAGTTAACCTCATTTACTCATTTAGGGCATTTAACAGACAATATCTGCGGCCAGAAGTAGGGAAATAGTTTATAATTTAGAATACTTTAAAAACTCTAAACATGCACATGAAAAGGTTCTTTGATTAAAACAGCAAAAGTCAACCCAAAGAGTGATTTCTAAGACTTCTGGTGACTAAGAAAATACTTCCTTTTTAAATATTTGGGAAAAGGAGAACTATATACTATTACTACATATAGGCTTGATGTGCCAGATGTACACAGAAAGAACAGTCTGCTACAAAAAATAAAGACCAACACCAATGACATGAATATGTCCTTACAGAGATTCCATCAAGTCTCCCTGACGTCTTCCATAAGGGCTTTTCTGTAGCTCCATGATTTCAGTGTGCAGGCACATGATCTGATCCTCCAGGTATCCAATGACACCTACCTACAATATGATGAAACATAAAAGAAATGACAGGCTCACCACCATACAACACAGGGAAGAACTCAGACAAAAAATGACTTGCTGCTGCAGTGAAACTAAATGATTTAATATAAAACAGTGACTTTGTTCAAGCCTTTTTTATCTTTCAGATTCTATAATCTTTCACATGAGAATACTTATTCCTATGTTTTTCACGTTTCTCTCTTGATAAAAGTAAACTACTAGTATTTGCTTTTTCCTCCTGAGAAACAAAAAGATATGTGTCCCTAACAAGACAGAGGAAAAAATGGCCAAAAAAACCATTGCATCTCAGTTCTATAATTTTCATTGCCTCTTATTCCTGACTGCCTTGAAATAAGGATGCAAAAAGATAAAGACATTGGATTTCCCACCCCAGAATACCAACTGGCCCACCTGTGTCCTCAGAGTTAAGGTGACACCAAGGACAGCAACAATTTAGTGGGACCATGGACAGATGTAAGGAAAGAATTTGTAACATAGAGAACAATCTCTACCTAGCATGACCATATAATTTATGGTTAAACCTGCAAACTTTAATTTTTAAAGTAAGAGAAAGTATTATTGATAATTATGGCAAGAGAGGTATAAACAGACTTCCTAGGTAAACCAGTATGTGGAGCCATCCTATCTGAACCCATCATAAAAATAACAGTGATAATTACCAGTTATTCTTTATTCCCATTTAATCTGCATACCTTACTAGAAAAGGTATAATCCTCATAATATAAGAAGGAAACGGAAGCTCATTGAGGTTTCAGTTTACTCTCATTTGCCCAATACCCTTATTTTTATCCACTATGGTTCTTTCCTCCACATATACAAAACACCTACTAGATAGTTATCTAATATTCAGAAATGACATGAAAAGTATTCTACGTAACAAAACCAAAGAAAGTTTCTATGTAAGACTTCAGGAATAAATAAACAAACAGAATGAGTTTAGTGACTTTACCTCGGCATAGTGGATAGCCTTTTCTTCCATTTCCTTCCATGCTTTTAACATTTTTTCTGAGGCTGGGAAAAAAGTCTTAATTGGTTATCTCAGAAACAGCCATAGTTTTAATTACTGGCCTACCCACCTCCTTGCTGTACCGACATCAAAAAATGGCATTATGAGTTGAACTGAACCCCCCAAAAGTTATGTTTAAGTCCTAACTCAGTAAGTACATCAGAATGTGCCCTTATCTGGAAATAGGATCAGTGCAGATAGTTGACTAAATTAAGATGAGGTCAATCTGGAGTAGGTGGACCCTTAATCCAGTATGACTAGTGTCCTTAAAAGAAGAGAAGAGATACAGAGACAGAGACATATGAAGGCAGAGCTCCATTTGACGACAGAGGCGGAGAGTAAAGCGCTACAGCTGCATGCCGAGAAATGCCAAGGACTGCTGATAAACCACCAAGAAGCCAGGAAGATGCAAGGAAGGATTCCTCTCCACAGGTTTCAGAGGAATCATGGCCTTGCCAACACCTCGATATCAGACTTTTCGCCTCTGGAACTGTGAGATGATAAATTTCTGTTGCTTTAAGGCACCCAGTTTATAGTGAATTGCTATGGCAGCCCTAGGACACTAATACAGATGGTTTTCTTTTTTAAAAAAAGAAAGAAAATTATTAAAGTGACACATGAAAATGATTTATTAAAAAAATCCAAACATTATAAAAGCATATAAGAAAACTCTTCCTCCTCTCCACCCTATAGGATCTTATTTAATCATCTGATATAAAGATATATGCCCTTTCCTTCACAAGTGAGACCATCTATGTACCTACCTTTCTTTCTTTCCCATCTTAAAACATCACTGCAATTAAAGATCTAAGTGATCTACCTCATTCTTTTTAAACAGCCATATAATATACACAACTGACAAGTCAAAGATAATTTGATGAAATAATTAAGTTTTGCCATTCACCAGGATGCCCATAATACACAACTAGGCATAAAACATCAATCATAACCAGTTCTAACAGGTAAACTTATTCACACAACTGGACACTGCTGATCATTTGACCATTTATTCTAAGATATACGTACCCTGTTCAAGACAAGTATACAAACAGGATTTGTTTCAATGGAAACAAACAAACAAACAAATGCTGGTGGTGACCTCTTCAGTTTATTTGATTTTAAGTCTACTTTTTACATTTCTTTAGTATATCTGAAGGGAGATAGCTTGAAGTGAAATACTGAAAAATCAGAGGATGTGTACAATAAAAAGGTGGGACTAAGCAGTAGGTGGTTTGGAAAAAAAACGAGTTATTTGTGCTATTATTTACAGAAAGATAAGTAGTTTAGGATTTCCCTAGCTAAGAAGTCATCCCAATATGGATTTTGTATCTATTTTTCATAGTAGCTTAAAAATCACAAATTCTGCCCTAGCTGGTATGGCTCGGTGTGGATTGCACACCACCCCGTGAACCAAAAGGTTACCAGTTTGAGTTGCAGTTAGGGCATGTGCCTGGGCTGCAGGCCAGATCCCTATTTGAGGGCGTGTGAGAAGCAACCAATTGATGTTTGTCTTTGCATATTGGTGTTTCTCTCCCTCTCTTTCTCCCTCTTTTCCCCTGTCTCTAAAAATAAATTTTTAAAATAAGAAAGAAAGAAAATCACAAATTCTTAAATCACTTTTGTATTTTTTGGGCTCTAAACAGCTTTAGTCCACTTGCGGGTGGGGTGGGGGAACCCTGTAAAGTTGCTCAATTAAAGGTTAAAAAGAAAGCTAACATTCAAAACAAACATGGTTTATGATGATCTGAAGTGCCCTCTCTCGTGTTCTAATGTTGAGTGTAAGAGAAACAACTGGCTATGAGGCAAGAAGGTAAAACAGCAGATGGCTTCAAAATACTAGACATTTCTTTCAAATATATTACCCAGAAACTTACATATCCCGTAAGTCATCTGCTCACTGTATCTTTCCAAGTCAAGCTGAATGCTTTTGTGAAAAAACTCCAGTTTAGCCTTCAGTTGCTGAGATGCTGATATCAAAGCATTCTTCATTTTTGTCAAGTTAGTATTATATCTAAGAAGACTTAACCTAAACCATAAACAAACAAAAAAATCAGCATTTTATAAACACTGGACAAAATTTTTAAAACTTAAATTGACATAAGCCCAAAGCCTAAGTTTCTATTATCAATCTATGAGAAGTGGCTGATCTCTAATCTGGTCCGTAAAGACTTTCTGCCTGTGGTAACAATTTCCTTTATAATAGGACGTTCTGCTCAGGAACTACTCTCAAGCCATTACAATTGGATGGTTTCAGACCATTAGTAAGAACTCTACAAGTCTGATCAGAATATTACATTCCAAATTGGTTCAATATTTTAGTATTTCATGGAACACTAATTAGTGAAATCTGACAAAATTAATTTCTGAACATTACTGTGCATGACACTGCCCCTATAAACAACAGAATCAGCTTACATTGCTGCTCTTTGCCCCTGAAAGAGTCTGCTGTAGTCTTCTTTTAGGCCAGACACATAGTGCACTGCTTCAGCCCATACCTTACGCAGCTGTATAACTGGAAGCTGTATTTTGCTATCCCGGACTATATGTAGGAAGATGGGAAAAAGACATGAGTTACTTTTTAGGATTTTAGAGCTCAATAGTCACTCTTGTGATTCCCAGTCCTTACAAATATCATTCCCATAGATGCTAGAAAGGACTTGTTACTGTTTTATTCAGTTCAATACACATTTATTGAGCACCTGCAATACACAAACTCTGTTCCAGATATGAGGGGAAATAAAAATGAGTAAGACATAATCACCACATAATCACAAAGTTGAGGTTATTCCTATATCTTTTTTTTTTCTTGCTTTCCTCCAACATGCAACACTGTTTTTTATCTCTCTAATATAAATTCTTCATTTCTTTCAATTTTTAAATCAAGTGCCATCTCTTCCACAATCTGTCACGGTCTTTTCTGACTGAATAATAAATTTTATCTCCTGGACTACCAACTGAGCTTCAGGAAAGCATAGGGGGTAAATAGCAGTTTAATAAAATACACTTTCTTCAATGCCAAACTTACAAAATTATCTATTTATAATTCTCTTGCTCTTTCTTTGGTAAAGGGAATGCTACTTTCTAAAATCATGACAGGTATGTATGTTAAGTGCAATCAAATACCATTTTAATGTTATGAAATTATGTAGATTTTCTCCAAGAATGAAAGAGAGTCATCCTGTTCTTTAAGGAGGCAATTATATTGTTATTCTTTTCCAATGCAAACCTTCAGAGAAAGGTTTGTACAGTACAGTTCATGAGAAAACAAATTATTTGAAGCAGACTTCAAAAATATAAAGTTACATATCTAGAAAAATCTTTGCCTCCCCAAATAATTATTAATAGCCTCAATTAACATTTCTTCTTATATACCCACACTTACACCTGAAGCTTCCTACAACAGACAAAACAAAAACACAAAACACTTTCTAAAAAGAGTCTGGGAGGGAAGCCTGACCAAAATATACACACATACACACATATACACTTAAAAAATAAAGTCTGAAAGGGCCTAAGAAACGGTATCACAGTCGCAAGAAGAACACCTAGTGTCCTGATCTTGGTTTCCAATGCTATTCTCCAATAAAGGAACTGGGGCTTCTTAGAAAAATGGCTGAGTCTACGACTGAGTAGAAAACATACAACATGGGCCTGGAATACACTGCAGTGCTGGGAAGTAAGTGCTAAAAATGGAAAACCCACACTGATGAGGCGAGTGAACCATGCACAGAAAATAAACTAAAAGAGCTCCTAATGGCCAAAGCTGCAACAATTTGAACAAAATAAAGTAGTAGTGGATTATAATACAAAATATAAAATAAAATCCATGAATCTATATCGATATAATAATTGAATAGCTTAGTAAGTGAAAGAGAAGAGAAAAATCTTATGTGCAGAAGAATTCCAAATAAATTATGCAGATGTTCTATCTTAAAGGAAGAGGAGCATAACTTCCCACTCCTTAAGTGTGGGTTCGGCATAGTGACTTCCTCCCAAAGAGTACAGCATAGAAGGGCAAGGGCAGGGAGACTACACTTCGTAGTGGAGAAACCTGACAAACACTACTTCAGCCACGTGATCAAGGTCCACGACAACAGTAATACATCTTGCTGACAGTATGTACCTTTTATATAATGTGATGAAAAGGCACTTCTGTGATCTTTCTCTCAAAAACCCATAATCCTAGTCTAATCATGAGGGGGAAAAAATCAAACAAATTGCAACAGAGGGACACCCTACAAAATACTTGACTAGTACTCCTTAAAACTTTCAAAGTCATCAAAAACAAGCAAAGTCTGAGAAACTGTCACAGCCAAGAGACACCTAAGGAGACACGACAACTTAATGTGGTATCTTGGGTGAGACCCTGGAACAAAAAAAAAGGACACCAGATGAAAACTAAGGAAGTCTCAATAAAGTATGGATTGCAGTTAACAGTAAACAATGGTTTATATATTATAAAAAAGTGTACTATCCTAATATAAGATGTTAAAAATGGGGAAAATTATGTGTACAGGAGGGGATAACATGAGAACTCTGTACTACTATCTGCTTTATTTTCTGTAAATTTGTCCTAGGAAAAAACTAACAAAAAGGTAACAGAGAAAAGATTAAATAATTTTAGCCCATATGCACAGTTTTGTTCTTGATTTTACAATTTTGTGCTTGATTTTAGTTTGAAGTAGGCAGAAATTGACATCTACCTTCTTCAAAAGAAAAGAATAGTTCTCACAGGATAACAGGAAACATTTGAACAGTAAGCAATATGCATAGGATAAAATGAAACACTTGAACATCCTTACATAATGAGGGAGAAACTAAAAAGTAGGTTTAATGAATAATGGAGATTCATTCTTCTGTGAGACGCCTATCCTCAAGAAAGTGGTCTTTTCCCAAATGAAGAATCTGGTGGT
Organism: Mormoops blainvillei; assembly: GCA_004026545.1. Classification (NCBI taxonomy): domain Eukaryota; kingdom Metazoa; phylum Chordata; class Mammalia; order Chiroptera; family Mormoopidae; genus Mormoops; species Mormoops blainvillei. Next base: position 148,237 of record PVJD01002033.1, read on the forward strand.
GATTTAAAACCTACACCTTTTCACTTTCCAAACTATGGAATTCCACTTTTCACCATAAAGCTTTTTTTTTGGCCATACTTTCATCGTTGAAGTATGAGATAAAGAACAAAAACACCAAAGACCATTTCTGCTAATCATGTTGAATCAAAATTATATTATTTCAGGTTTAAATCTCAGTCAGTAATGGAGTAGACTTACCAATATAATTTACACAGTCAGATAAACTTCTGGAAGCAAAAGGTCCTTCATACACGGTCTTACTTTTATCAAACAAATAAACCATATAGCTATCACAGCCTCTCTGAAAAAGAAAGAAACAATTTTTAAAAACATCTATGAAAATCCTAGATTCACAGGGGAGCATGGTGGGGAAATGGAGACAACTGTACTTGAACAACAATAAAAAAAAATTGAACTATCAACAAAAAAACAAAAAAAAAAGAAAATCCTAGATTCCCCAAGTACTTAAGTACCAAATTTCCTTCTCTGAAATGCCAATGAACAAAGTCAATGTTCATTAGCCTACATCTTACAGATTTAAGGTCTAAACTTTTCTTTAGAAAAAAACAAGTAAATATCTCCAGTATGGACGAAAGTGAAAAACAATCACCAGACCCAAGAGGATGAATGCGAAAAAACTCATAACAACATATACCCATACAACAAGACTACTATTCAGTAATCAAAAGGAATAAAGTATAGATAAATGCTATGACAAGAATGAACCTCAAAAACATAATACTAAGTGCAAAAAGTCTGACACAAGGGACTACAGGCTATATGGTCCATTTATATGAAATGTTCAGAAAAGGAAAATCTACAGATATAGAAAGTAAATCAGCGATTGCTTGGGGTGGTCAGAATGGAGATTAATGGTTAATGGACATGAATAACCTTACTGAGATGGAAATGTTTTAAAACTGATTTATGGTGATGGCCACACAACTAGGTAAATTTACTAAAACAAAAAAACCTAAATTATACACTTGAGTAAATTATATAATATATAAAATATGCTTCAATGAAGTCAAATAAAATGAAAAATGAGTCATGATCACAATCATATTTTACCATCCATCTAATTTCAAGATTTTAGACTTCAACTACAAAAATAGAATAAAAAGGGGGAGGGAAGAACTAGCACCAAAGAGAAAGTCATACCAAGTTCAAAATAACAAATGTTTCGCTTCTGTTTCGTTCACCTTGCAAAGCAGTAAGAGAAAAGAGAGGATAAAACTGAAAGAACTGCAAGATATGTATCATCCCCCAAGGAATTCCACATACACATCCAAAAATTCAGAGTATGCTACCCCTCTATGCAAACAGATTTCTTATATTCTTCTAGGTATATTAGAGTTTTCTTACTACTCCATCTAGCACACATTGAGAGGCTGGTTTCCGAGGATCAAGAGAAATTCCCGTCTCTGAAAGAAGCTCTTGAGATGCAGTATTTATTCCGGTTTCACGCTCAATACGAGACTGCAGTGAATGAAGACTTTCATCAGGTGGTAAAAGAAAAGAAATTATCTTTGCAGAAGTCATATTTAGGATGTGTACTATCTGTATAAACGAGAAAAAAGAGAAATGATATTAACCATTTGCTATGTAAAAGATTCAGTGTTAGATACTAGACGGATTAGGAGCAAAAGGCATTATCTCTGCACTACAAGAGGTTCAATCATTTTCCAAAGTGAAATCTCCTTCTATAATTATAAAATGACATCTGGAAATGTAAGAGTTTACTTTTCCACTACAACACATGTTAGTTCCAAGAAATAAAGTTACAAAGTTCTAGGGATGCACAAAAACCCCAATTAAAAAAAACCCAGGGGAAAGGGGGTGGGTGGAGGTGGAAGAGTATATAAGGGGGGTAAATGGTAATGGAAAAAAAAAATACAAAAAACAAAAACAAAAACAAAAAAAACCCAACACATTTATTCTAAGAAACATATCATAGACCTGGAAGGAAACATTCCCATTTATGAAGTGCCTAATAGATACCAACCACAGGGTTAAGTGCTTCACAAATAACATAACATCCCCTTAATTAGTTATGATATATTTAACGTAACACCCTGTTAATTAAATCTTCTAATCTCCATTTTAGCAGGAAAAAAATCAGAACTCTGAGGGATCACATAGCTGATAACTGGTAGTGCTTAGATCTGAACTCCTATCTGCCTGACTACCTTACATTGTCTCAAGAAATAATCATGATAGAAGAGCTAGGCCGCTCTTTAAACAGGAAGAAGCATTGTTATCCTCATTTCTCAGATAAAAAAAACAAATCTCAGAGCAGTGATCTGCCTAAGGGCCCAAAGTTAGATAAGAAAATAAATAGTTGTATTAATTTTACCTAAAGACCCACTGAAAGTAGGTGTAGCCTAATACAGTCCAACTAAGTGTGAAACTGAGTTAGGTAGGGGCTCTACCCAAGTAACCACAGACAGCCAGAGTTAGAGGTTAGTCTTTTGAACAACATGATTTTAAATCCTCTTCCTTCCACTATTCTCAGATAAGCTAGACAAAATGAATAACTATGTTTTTCCAGTGCCTTACATTGACAGTATATAGAGGTGAGCAAAGCAGGTTAATAATAACAATAATAAATAATACAATAATTAATAAATAATGAAAGAATAAATTTTGCATACTCACAACTGTAAACCTACTTTTGCCCTCCCCTGTATACAAATGATTAGAATCATCTCTACTGAAAATGCTGATTACAGAGGTAAAGCATTAACTTTCCTTTAATATATAATAAACTTTTATGTTTAAAAAAGGTGGGGGGAAGAGGAGGAAATCTTCAGAGTTGACATGGAAGTACATACAAGTATAAAAATCCTAAGGTGAATATTTACTTTTATACAGGGTATATGTCAAACTAGGGTAAGTGATCACAGAATCCCACTACCAAAGCTGAGGCAGGAGAGAGCAAAAGAAAGGGAAATATAACTTAAATTCACCCTTTTGTTCACGCAAATATTTTAATGTGTGCCTACTATGGTACATACTACTAGGTGTGTTGTGGTGACAATGGGTATGCAAATTGAGTAACTTATGAACCTTGCCTTTGATAGGATAATAGTAAAATACAAGACATTAAGGAACATTAACAGAACTAAAATACAAGGCAAAATGCAATAGGTACTATAATAAAGTATTTTGCAGATTCCAAAAGAGATTACTTCGTAAGGAGGAAAGAGATGCTTTATAAAAAACCACTATTTGAGCCCAACTTTCAAAAGGAAGAAAGATTAGAATGAGAAATAACTGAAAGAAGAAAGTTTCTTTTAGGCAGAAAACAAGGTAGGCAGAGAGGTAGAAAGGGATGAGCATAATCACAGAATATAAATAATCCAGTTCAAATGTACCTAAAACAACACCCCATAGGGTCTAATATGAGATAAGGCTGGAAGTATAGGACGAAATGATGCCAAGATAGATTCTGAATACCAATGTAAGGGTTTGGACTTTATTCAATAAGCAAAAAAGAACTATAGAAAACTTTTCTATCTTCACCTAAGGACAATTTTTCATTGCTTTTTTAGAGAGGAGATGAGAGAGAGAAACATTGATTGGAGAAGGACAGAGGCCGTCAATTGGTTGCCTCCTGTATCCACCAGGACTGGGGATCATATGTGCCCAACCAGGCAAGGAACCCGCAACCTAGGTATATATCCTGACTGAGAATAGAACTCGCAACCGAAAGGGGCAAAACTCCAACCAACTGAGCCACACCAGCCAGGGTAAACTATAGAAAACTTTCTAACCTGACAAGCTCAGAATTGTTCAAACATTCAAAAGATAAGTCTGAAAAATAACTAAATATGTAGATTGAAGGAGAAGAAATAGTCAGACAGCCAAAGTTTCCAACCGAGGTAACTGAAAAGGTGAAAGTGAAAGCAAGAGGCACAGGAAAACCTGTAGAAATAGAGTTGATGCAAATTGTGTTTCATTTAAAAAAATTAAGTCTTGGGTACCAGCGGTACCACTAGGTATAGCGATAGAGCAGTTATAAGTACTCTGCAGAAAAGTCTTAACTGAGGAGAAAATTTGGGATTTATACATATTCAGTTTATAATTTATACAACTGAAGAAATGTCTGAAGAAAAGGAAGAAAAAATAACATGGAAAAAGATAAAACCAAGAAGAGGCTCTTAGGATATAGTTAGAGGCATAAAATAGGAGGGTAAAGAAGGAATAATTAAATACTCCTGTTTCACCTTATGTTCAGAGGCAAGTTCAGTATACTTTTTAAAAACTTTTCTACAAATTTAAAGTTTTTCAGAATAAATTGTTGGAAAATATGCAATCAGCCTCTCTAAACTATTTTTTATTTTTTAAAGATTTTATTTACTTATTTTTAGAAAGAGGGGAAGAGAGGGAAAAAGAGAGGGAGAGAAACACTGATCATTTGCCTCTTGCATGCTCCTAACTGGGGACCTGGCCTGCAACCCTGACTGTGCATTGAACCGGTGACCCTTTGATTTGCAGGCCAGCACTGAATCCACTGAGCCACACCAGCCAGGCTCTCAACTATTTTTTAAAGAAAAAGAAACATTTGAGTAACTGTTTTATGGGTTTATTTTTAAGTGAAAATCAAATAGACATCATTCCCTCATTAAACAATATAGTAAACACCTTAGAAGAATGCCCTAAAATAACAAGCTATTCTGCAGTTCATGCTTCTGGGTTCATGATATTCCCCGGCCTGTTAATCTTTCCCCATGCCCATTCGCCTGATTAACTCTTCCTTATCTTTCAAAATTCAGTCCTATTATGTCTAGGAAGCATGCCTGAACTACTATGAATAGTACCCTACGCATACCTTATTCTGGACAACCTCACAATAACACTGATCCTTTAAAGAAGCTATTATTGAATGTGAGCTGTAATAAACAGATTAAATAAATTCACAGATAGATAAATAGTGGCACTACGATTTCTTTTTCTTTTTGCAATCCTCACCTCAGGTTATGTTTGTTTGTTTGTCTGTTTGTTTTAATTGCTTTTTAGAGAGACAGGAAGGGAGAAAGAGAGAAACACTGACTGGCTGCCTCATGGATGTGCCCTGACCAGAGATCGCCCCTGCAACCTAGGTATGTGTCTGCATGGGGGATTGAACCTGCAACTTTTTTTTGGTATACCGGATGACACTCCAACCAACGGGAGCCACCCAGCCAAGGCAGTGGTGCTACAAATTGAACTAAGGTCTACAGACCACAAAACACATAGGGAGGACCAGTTCCCCACACTCTATGACAAGCAGATGGGCACAGGCCCCTTTCGAAGTACAACAGAAATGATGTTACAATTACCATGAAAAGTCTGAAAAAAGTCTGAGATAAAAAACAAAATTTACTGGAGGTCACAGAGAACTTAAAGATATCGCCAAGTCCTACTTGGCTAACATACTGAAGGATGAATTATTCCTTCGCACAGTAGAAGAAAAACAAATCAAGAAGCCAGATATCTTTTCAATGTTAGTCATGAATGACATCAACATGGTCTTAAGTTCCTGTTTTAAAAAAGTATTCCAAGCCCTGACCTCCATGGTTTACTTGGTTGAGCGTTGTCCCGCAAAACAAAAGGCTGCCCGTTTGATTTCCTATCAGGGCACATGCCTGGGTTGCAGGCCCAGTCCCCGGTTCGGGTGGGTGCAAGAGGTAAACCGATCGATGTTTCTCTCCCTCGCTTTCTCCCCCCTTATGCTCTCTCTAAAAATAAATAATAAAATATTTTTTTAAATGTATTCCAAGGTTAGCATAAAAACTTTATGATTGTACTTTCGCATTTAATTTTAGAAACACAATCTACTACACACAACCAGCAAATAATGGAAAACTGCACATTGCCAATGGGAGTTATTTCTGGGTATATAGCATAAAAGAACCTCTCACCAATATCACTGAAGATTTACTGAGAGCCTGATATATGCCCTGCTTTATACAGAATGCCAGGGTAGAGATGGCATGGTGGCAGGGTAGGCGATTGTTAATAAAAGTAGTCAAAACAATCCCAGTATTAAAGAAGAAGACAGTCTATAAAGAGAGGAGTAAGTGGGAGATGAGAAACAATTAGAAGATATAGTAAGTATGATTAAATAACAAACTGTGGCAGAGACCATTAAGAGAAAAGGAGAGCTGAGTAAGTGCCAGTGCAGATGAGGAGGTACACAGAGATAGAGATCATTCTGGGCAGAATGATGGCATCTGTTCAAGCACAAAAATGGGTAATGAACTTGATGGTGAAGCAGTCACAGGCTGGTCCTTAGTAAAGTCAAGGGTAAAAGAGAAGCCCTTTACTGGTTGGGATGGACATGTATTGGGAAAGCCCCCAAAAAGCAAGGCAGATCAGTTTAGACTTGACTTGGTAGGTAAAAAAGAACTATGCTGGTTTCTTGGACAGGGAAATAAAAAAGTATTTTCAGAAGACGAGATGAGTAGAACTACAGAGCCATGTAAGACAGGTAGAAACTTTTCTCACCAAATGAAATCCAGACCTAAATTAATGAAGACATAATGGCACCAATCTGAGGAAGGGGAAAATCCAAAAGATGCTTCAAGGGAGCAATAAACAAAGACCAGTTAAAAGTAAAACTGAGATGCTAACTAAAAAAATAAAACCAGCCCTGGCTGGTATGGCTCAGTGGACTCAGTGCCAGCCTGAGAACCAAAAGGCTGCCAGTTCAATTCCTAGTCATGGCACCTGCCTGGGTTGTGAGCTAGGTCCCAGTTGGGAGTGTGCAAGCGGCAACCAACTGACATCTTTAGCACTGATGTTTCTCTCCTTCTCCCTCCCTTCCCCTCAAATAAATAAATAAAATCTTTTTTTTTAATGCTATTAAAAAAATAAAAACATCCATTCTAAAGATATAATCTTCTTTTTCAAATAAGCATCAGGAAAAGATTATTAAAATATATTTATGCTAATTTTCCAAATAAATTGTTAACCTTAATGCAAGTCTTATGAAATAGACCCCATTCATAAGAAACTAACCTTCAAATTCAGAATGTGATCCATTAATACAAAACATCTCGGCTGCTTCAAAGTAAGATCAACAGGTCCTCCTCTCTGCTGAGGATCCCAATTCAGCATCAACTGTAGCCAGTTTTCCATGGGTTCTACTATTAAACTAAAAAACGTATAAAAATAGGGTGAAAATCCTTGTTCTAATTTTTCTTTAGTACTATAAAAAAGGTAATTTTATAGGTTGTCCATTTCCTTTCTCATTATTTATCTGTACCATTTTGTATCTTCCTTTCAAATAATTCATAAAATGACAGAGGACAAACTTCCATAAAAAACAACCCCAAACCCACACATGTTAGTTACTGGCAACTCCAAAAGGCAAGTCCAGTTCCATCCTCCAAGGAACCCAAGAGTCTTTTCAGCACCTAAGCCAATCAGATGAATGGCAGCAGTTATTGTTTCCACTAGATTTGTGCTGTCCAATAATGGAAGCCAATAGTCAGAAGTGGCTATATGAATTTACACTTAGGTTAATTAAAATTACATTTAAAATTCAGCTTCAGTCACACTACTCACCTTGCAGTGCTCAGCAGCCTTATGTGGTCAGCAGATAAATGACATTTCCATTATCACAGAAAGTTCTATTGGATAATGCTACTTAAAGCAAACAACAACCCTATTGTCCTTTTATAATCCTGAAGAAACTGAGGTGAACCTCCTACACTGACATACACTTACCTACAAAGGTTATTTGGTTGAGGTAAATGACTACTAAACCGAACTTCTCCTGTCATCTCTTCACATGCAAATATACACTTGGGATCCTTCTTCTTAATCTTTTCATGCCTATAAGAAACAAAAGCTACCTCAGTAGGCAATCTGACTCACAAATAACTCCTAAGATTTTTGCCATTTAGTTTCACTCAATTATGGACTTTTGGTCAAGATGGGGGCATAGGTAGACACACTTGGCTTCCTAGCACAGCCGTAAGAAGGATCACAGCTAATTTCAAAATGAAAAGCACCTAGAACCGCCAGAAAATTGCACTGTATGGAAGTCTGACAACCAAGGATTTAAAGAAGGTATATTCATCCAAGCAGGTAAGCAGGGCAGAGCTGGGGCAGAGGGAACGTGGTATGGCGGTGGCTGGTGGAATGGGTGGTCCCACATTCACATGTGGTGGGTAAAAATCAGGTGACACCTTGTGAGTGAGTGATCCCAGCCCCTGGCCAGACTGTGCAGCCCCGGGTTCCACCCGGGAAATTAGCACCAGGTTCAGCACCAGGAAAATTAAGCCTCATAACTTCTGGCTGTAAAAAACAGGGGGGTTGGAGTAGCAGAATAAACTCCCAGTTTCTGAGGAGAGCCCAGAATGTATGCAAACCCAACCATTCTGGGAACCACAACCAGAGCAGCAACTGGAGGGGAGCCAGTCACATACAGGAAGAGGGAGAAGTGAATGAAACAGGGTGAGTGCCAAGCAAGCCCCCAGGAGTAGGCCAGCAGCAGCATTTTCTCCTCTTCGACTGCTCCCATACACGAAGAGCCACAAAGTGGTGAGGCAGGCTGCCTGCCCTTGTAAAAACCCAAGCCTCTGCCCCATACAACTTAACAGGGGCATTAAGATAGTGAGTTAAAGAGGCTCTACATAGAACACAGACATAGGGAAGCTGCCAAATTGAGGAGACAAAGAAATATGGTCCAAATGAAGGAACAGAACCCCAGTAAGAGAACTAAGAGATGTGAAGACAGCCAACCTATCAGACACAGAGTTCAAAACACTGGTGATCAGAATGCTCAGAGATCTCATTGAATACAGCAAAAGCATAAGGGAAGAAATGAAGGTTACACTAAAGTGAAATAAAGAAAAATCCATAGGAAACCAACAAAGAAGGGAGGAAGCCAGTATTCACATCAGTAATTTGGAACAGAAGGAAGAAATAAACATTCAACCAGAACAAAATGAAGAAAGAAGAATTCAATAAAATGAGGAGAGTTTAAGAAGTCTCAGGGACATCTCCAAAAAAGCCCACAACCAAATCATAGGATGCCAGGAGAAAAAAAGGAAGAGCAAGAAACTGAAAACTTATTTGAAAAAATAATGAAAGCACTTCCCTAATTTGGTGAAGGACATAGACATAACAAGTCCAGGAAGCAGAGAGAGTCCCAAACAAGTTGGACCCAAGGAGCACCACACCAAGACACATCATAATTAAGATGCCAAAGGTTAAAGATAAAGGTTAAAAGCAGCAAGAGAAAAGCAGACAGTTACCTACAAAGGAGTCCCCATAAGACTGTAAGCTGATTTCTCAAAAGACAACTTTGCAGGCAAGAAGAGACTGGCAAGAAGTATTCAAAGTGATGAAAAGCAAGGACCTGCAACCAAGATTACTCCATCCAGCAAAGCTATCACTTAGAATGGAAGGGCAGATAAAGTGCTTCCCAGACAAGGTAAAGCTAAAGGAGTTCATCATCACCAAGCCCTTGTTATATGAAATGTTAAAGGGTCTTATTTAAGAAAAAGATCAAAACTATGAACATTAAAAGGACAACAAGCACAACTATCAACAACTGAATCTAAAAAACAAACTAAGGAAACAACTAGAACAAGAACAGAATCATAGATATGGAGATCATTTGGAGGATTATCAGCTGGGAGGGGAAGGGGAAGAATGGGGGAAAAGGTATAGAGATTTAGAATAACAATTGGGTAGGTACAAAATAGACAGGGGGATGTTAAGAACAGTTTAGGAAATGGAGAGAAGCCAAAGAACTTATATGCATGACCCAGGGACATGAATTAAAGGGGGGACTGCTGGAAGGAAGGGGATACCAGTGGAAGGGGGTAAATGGGGAAAAATTGGGACAACTATAATAGCATAATCAAAAAAATATATTAAAAAAGTCGTATAACTGGAAAAAATTAATTCTATTATGTGTTTAAAAGGTAATTATACCACTTAAAAAGAGAGGGAAAAATGGAGAAAAAAAGCAGGCAAGTGAAATTTTTCATTCCCATTAAGCACACCAAAGTTCTCTTCCATTTCTTACCAGGTAAATGGCTGGAGATGATGTAAAAAAGGCCTATATCCAGCAATACATTCAAATACCATGGTACCAAAGCTCCAATAATCAACAGTGGCTGTGTAAGGTTTATTCTCAAAGAGCTCTGGGGCCTTAAAAAGAAAAAATGCTTTAAACATCACACAATAAGAGAAAGCTACTTGACTTTTGAACTATTACAGGGGTGAGCAAAAGTAGGTTTTACAGTTATTCATATGGAAATACAAATAAAAATATAATAATTAATAAATAATACAATAAGAAACTATTTCACATACTCACAACTAACTGTAAACCTACTTTTGCCCACCCCTGTATATTCATGACCTTCAGAAATAAAGAGAATCTTGTAGAAACAATACATGTCTTACCAGATACTGCAATGTTCCCACAAAAGATGTACACAGACTTCCTTGATCAACATCTTTGGCATATCCCAGATCAATTATTTTATGTATAATCTACAAAATAATAGGCATTAAATGGTTGCGAAATTTGAAATGGAAAGGCAACAATGTCCTGATAAGGATCTGGAGAGGGTGGTGGCAAAGAGCTTGGGCTCTGCAATAACACAAATGTGATTCATTCCTGACCTCCACCACTTAATTAGCATTGTGCTCTTAATCAAGTTGTTAACTTCTCTTGGTTTCCTACATAATGATATTACTAACAATACCTACTTCACAAAACTGTTACTGGGATTCAATGAAAATGAAACAGCCAAAGAAAAGGATTTAAGACAATGCCTGGTATATGGTAAAAACTAAATATAAATTGGCTATTCATTTTATTTTGGTATATTCAGAATAAACTTGATCTATTATACTGTAAGGCAAAGGTAAAGGTGACTTCCAAACTTAAAGAAGCAGCATACCTTGTTACAGTGGACTGATGTGAGTAAATAAAAACCCATTTAACTTCAGAAATATCCTGAAGTCTTTGGATACAAAAAGAGGGAGAAGTTGATGCTAAGCACACATGAAAGCCTCCTAAGAAGCATCATCAAGGTTTCATTACTTCCAACTGACCGCCATCTTAACTAACCACAAAACCATATAATCCAACTCAAATTTCAGAGTCTTGGCTTTATGTCTTTACTGGGATGGAACTTCAGCGCTAAAGGCAAGAAAACTGCTCAAATTATTCTGATAAAAACAAATATTTAAGGAGCCAATTCACATTTTCTGGTTCTTCTCAAGATGACTCATTTAAGAATCTGAGAAATCAAGGTTTTGAATCTTAACTAAATATAGAACTTAGGAATTTTGTGGAGGAGGTTTGTTTTTAATATAAAACATATTGGGCTGGCCAAAAAGTCCATATGTTTTTTTCTGTAAAATAAGCACATTTTTCATTTTCACCAATAACTTTAGTGATTTGGATTTTTGAATATGTTGGCTATCTCCTGCATGTTATAACATTGATTGTTCTCAATTAATGTCTCAATTTGATCCCTATCAACTTCAACTGGTCTACTCAAACGTGGACTATTGTCCAGCGAGAAATCTCTGGCACGAGTCTTTGCAAACCACTTTTGACATGTTCAGTCAGTCACAGCACCTTCTCCATACACTGCCCAAATTGGTTTTTGCACTAAACTTGCATTTTGACCTTTCCTGAAATAACAAAGCACAGGATGATGAAAATGTTGCAAATTTTCTTCCAATTTCAATATTAAAATGGCTACACAAAAGTTCAACAATTTTGATAACTTTTTTTAAAAATGCACACTGACATTGACAGCTGTCACAATACAATCTAACAAAATCGTTTAAAATGAAGTTAAAGACAACTAAGCACTACTAAAACCATCTTAAGGAAAACATCAAACAAACTTTTTGGCCAACTCAATACTTAAGTAAATGTACTTTTTTCCCTTAAAGTACAGCAGATCCAGAATGCATGTGTTTTTTTTTTTTTAATGTGCTTCATGAGGATTAATAAATTATTTACTCACTGCCTACAAACTCTGCTAGATACTGTGTTGGAAAAACAGCAGTAAACAAGACAGGTGCAATTCCTTCTATAACGGAGCTACTATGTTAGCAGGGGAGACAAACAACTAAACACAAAACTACAGATCAGTGTAGTGAGGGCTGCATAGAAAAAGTAAGAGTGCTATGGAAAGGTATCAAACCTCAAAGACTAACTACCTCAGGGACACTGTATTCAACTGGCATGGAACATTCTTCAGTTTTCACCTACCTTTCCACCAACGTCCTGAAGAACTATGTTTTCTGGTTTTAGGTCACGATGTATAATTTTGTTTTCATGCAAATATCGGATCCCAGACCCTAAATAAAATTTAAAAGGTGTTTTGAGACGAGAAAGGCTGAATTAAAAAAAAAATTTCATCTCACATTTTGTCCTTCTCTAATGCTCAAATTTTTATGAACTACTCAGTTAATATTACAGCAGTTCAGATTTTCTCCACAGAAAATCCAGTAACATTTAACAAATACTGCAGAATGATAACATATACCCACTTAACTTAGAAGTATTAACATTAAAAAGAAACAGAACATTTTAGAAAAACGAGAAATGAGAAAAAGTATTTTAGAAAAAGCCTATATTTATCCTTGTAGCCTTGCCTTCCTTCTTCAACTACACTTTGGCTTCTATGACCCAGGAAAAGAAGCAAAATCAAAATACATAGGGAAACATATTCTTGGATTTTAGGTTGCTCCAAGGGCCCATATAATGATTATTTTAGGGAGTTTTCAGGAGTTATTCAGATTAAAAAGAGATTTCACCCTTACAGTTGACTTGAGAACCTATTTAACAGATGCAATGCCATTGTTAAATAAAATTATTGTGCTAATCAAGGAGGAAAGGAGCATAAAATTAAGTTAGGTCATTTAACATTCCCCTTCACTTTTTTGGGTCAACAACTAGAGCATTTATTAGCCAAAAATTGACTCCTAGCCAAAAACAAAAAATAAATAACAAAATACTTAGTTTTAACTTAGCATCAACAATAACAGTTAAACATTTCTGAAAATTTCTTATAGATGCTAAAAATCTATGCTTTACAGTAGTATACAGAATCTTTTACAGACCAAGGGGACATTAAATTATGATGGTTTTTTCATATTGATTACATACCTATATCGCTTAGTAAAGAAAGTATCTGGCTTTCTTTAAGTCCACAGCAATTTTCTGGTTTGTTGAGTAACTAAAAGGAAAAAAAAATGTCAATGTTGCTGGGCAGTAACAGCAACACATTAATCACTATACTCTAAGAGATTAGTCAAAGTTAAAAAAATAAGTCAGGATTAAGAAAATATAAGAGGGGGAAAATTACCAAACCCGTTCAGAGAACAAATAAATTTCATGACAAGGCTTGCACAAGTAAAGGTGAAGGGAGAAAGTACTTGAAATTGAAAAAGGTTGAAAAATCTTGTGTGTGTGTGTGTGTGTGTGTGTGTGTGTATACACACACACAAAATATATGATCCACATGGCAGATTTAAAATAAGATGGGGAAGATTTGCAATAGAGAAAAAAAGTTTTGGGGGAGGGGGTTGGGGGGTTAGGAGAAAAGTAAAGGGATTAAGAAGTAAAAATTGGCAGTCATAAAACAGTCACAGGGATGTAAAGTATAGGAAATATAGTCAATAATACTGCTATAACTACGTATGGTGCCAGTTGGGTACTGGAAATATCTAGGGGATCACTAAAGTATACAATTGTCTAACCACTATGCTATACACCTAAACCAATACAAACTAATATTGAAAGTAAACTGTAATTGAAAAACAACTTTAAAAAAATTTTTATTTATTTATTTATTTTTAGACAGAGGGGAATGGAGAGAGAGACAGAAAGAGAAACATCAATGTGTGGTTGCCTTTTGCGCTCCCTCTACTGGAGACCCAGGCATGTGCCCTGACTGGGAATTGAACTGGTAACCCTTTGGTTCACAGGCTGGCACTCAAACCACTGAGCCATACCAGCTAGGGCCCTGAAAAAAAAACTTTTTAGTAAAGACCTTAAACATTGATATTTTTATCTAACACCACCAATATAGTCCCATCCTGCTAACACCATCCCAACAAAAGAATGCTTGTTCTAAATCAGGGGTCTCCAAACTTTCCCTGTAAAGAGACAGACAATAAATACTTTAGGCTGCCCAGGGCATACGGCCTCTGTCACAACTACTCAGTGCTGCCTCTGTAGTAAAAAAGCAGCCAAAAAACAGTTAAGCTACAGTTTAATGACCATGATTCTAGATTATCATATTGAACATGATTCAAATCCTGTTAAAGTACATGATTTACTATCTCATCATCTCAAAATATCCACACTACCTTCCGGAGATCTCCTCCAGAACAGTATTCCATTGCTAGAAGAGGCACATCGTTAATCAAAAAATTCAATTCCTCAGGAACATCACAGGCCTTTACAACATTGGAGTGGTTCAACCTAACAAAAGGGGAAAACATCATAATCAAAAAAATTTTTTCCAATGAAAAGGGACTGGGTTTGAAATGGTAGTTAACTGAGGGGCAGTGAGAGAAGAAAGGCTGACATTATTTGTAATATTCTAATTTCCTGTCTGTATAATTAAAAATTAATAATTTTTAAAAAGAAAATACTATCACTACAATTATATTTCTATATGCCAAGTAATAAGCACCTTCTATACATTAACTCATTCACTTGTCATAATAATCCTACTATATATAGATTTATTAAAAGCCTCATCACACAGGAGAAAACTGAAATGCAAATTGGTTAAGTAACATAAGAGCACACAGCAAGGAGGTGGTCAATTAAGGATTAAAACCTGCCAGTCTGGCTCCAAATCCTATATCATACTGCCTCTCCCATAATCACAGAATTACCCAGAGGTGAATACTATTAAAATTTTGGCACATTTTCTTCCAGTTTTCAATCTGTGCACAAACATGTTTCTCAATAAATACTACTTCATGCTATATATTGTTTTCTAATATCTTTTTTAACTTAAAATGTATCATCCCAGCCATCATCATCATCTTCATACAGTGGATCTCAAAACTGGACTAGATTCTGAGGACTCAGGGACCTAAAGGAACAAAATCTCTACGTGTTGGACATGAAAACTTATATTGTTGTCAAGATTTCCAGGCAATTCTGCCATAAAGCCAAGTCTGGGAAGCTTTAAAGTGAACTGAAAAAAGATACTAAACTCAGAAAGTGCTTATTTCAAAGCCAGGCTTTCTTACCTACCCATTTTATGACTCTATCTGCTTCAACTTCATCTATAAAATAGGAAAAATACCTAAATACAGGGTTGCTGTGGCAACCAGAAGAATTATCTGTAAAGCATTTAGCACACTACCTGTGGAGGTTTTAAAATATGTCCACTTCTCCTATCAAGAGCTGAATTCTACTCCCCTTGAGCGTGGGCTGTATTTAGTGTCTCATTTCTAACAAACAGAATGCGGCAGAAAGAATGGAGTACAACGTCCAAGGAAAGATTATAAAAGATATGTCAGTTTTCATCTTGATTTCTCTCTCAGGTCACTCACTTTGAAAAAAGCTAGCTGCCATGTCATGAAGACATTCAAGCTTCCCTATAAAAAGGCCCATATGACAAACTGATGTCTCTCGCCAATAGCCATATAAATGAGCTTGAAGTGGCTACTCCATTCCCACTCAGGCCTTTGGATGACTATAGCTCCAGTCAACATTCTGACATGTTTCAGAAGAGATCTGCATTAAAACCACCCAGGTAAGTCACCCCCAAATTCTTAAACCACAGAAACTGTGAGATTCTAAATGTTTGTTGTTTTAAGCCAACAAGTGTTGGGGTAATTTTTTACTAAACAACAGATGCACTATTTAACAAAAGTAGGTAAAAGTAAGAAACAGCAGGTTGGCATACACAGTTATTGTTATTTAACTAGAAAGTAAATAGATGAGCATTGCCCAAGATGCAGAAGAAACAGATTCGGCCCTCATAGAACTGAATCTGATAATACCTAGCTGACTTTTTAAACGAAACCTAAGTAATCATAACGTGATGTTAGTATCTTAAATAGGACACATCTATTTAGTGAGAAAGAGAAAAATATATTCCCCCCAAAATCCTAAGAAGAATGGATTCCTAGTCTCCTTCTCTATGATGACATCAGGGTGGGCTACAGTCTTGGGAAAGAAGTCAAGTACACTTACTTTTTCATGATCTGGATTTCATGACACCACCGTTCTCTGTTTTTGGTACTCAGCTCTAGGCGACAAGACTTAATTGCTATTTTGAGATCAAGTTCCTACTCAAATAGAAAGTCAACAGAAAAAAAATATAAATTAGGTTCTTGTGCAGATTTACTTGCTATCAAAGAAATGCCAACCTGGAGAAACGAAACTCTTTAACTTTAGTAATTAAACACATTTATCCACAGCTCTCTTGAACCAATGCTTTTGCTAGGTAAACCATGAGAAACAATGGCTTAAAATGGACCAAAGCACATAAGCAAAAAGTGACTGAGGTTAATTTTATAACAGGTCTCTTCAGAACACTGTCTCATAATACACTGCTGGAAAAATACAAAGACCCGTCTCCCCAACAAACCACCACCCCTTTTTTTTATAGCATAAAATTTTTATATTTAGAATTAGCCAGCTGGACTCAAGTTTAAATGATCCCAATTTTGTTGGCAACATCCAAAGTATCATAGTCTGGAGCCAGTCGAACATATGCCTTCTTCTCACCATCAGACCTGATCAGGGTTTTGAGCTTGACCATGTCAATATCATAAAGCTTCTTCACAGCCCATTTGATCTGAGGCATGTTGGCCTTGACATCTACAATGAACACAAGTGTACTGTTGTCTTCGATCTTCCTCATGGCTGACTCGATAGTCAGAGGAAACGTGATGATGGCATAGTAGTCAAGCTTGTTTCTCCTGGGGGCACTCTTCCAAGGATATTTAGGCTGCCTTTGGAGCCCCAGTGTCTTAGGTCTCTGGAAAGTGGATGACATAGAGATCTTCTTTCCTTTGTGGCTGCTTTTAGCACTGCTTTCTTTGCCTTCAAAGCCTTTGCCTTGGCTTTGGTTTTGGGAGGGGCAGGGGCTTCCTTCTTCACTTTGGGCGCCATCTTTGTGAAAAGGCCCAACAAAGCCCTTTTTGATCACGAAAGCTAACAAGGGCACCAGCCTCCAGCAGAACTAGAATGAAGAGGATAATTCAGGGCTCCCTGGCCTCCATAGCAAGAAACAGTTTTAATATTACCAAACTGAATACAAAAAACTCGAAATTAGTTCCTGATTTCTTTGCATTTCAAATGACATAAAAAAATCTTAATAATTGTACTCGTTTCCATATTTATAAAAATGAACCTAACAATCTCACCTGTGACTAGTAATTTACCCAATTCTGACTGAAATGAGGAAGCAAGACATAACTTGTATGGGATAGTCTACATGGAGTAGGGGTGGAAGGCGGGAGGAAGAAGATAGAGATAAGACAGTAGATATACAGACAGAAAAGAGAGGAACTAAGACTACAATCTCGTCTAACCACAGTCCTTACACCCTTCAACTTTTCTTTTGTTTTAAGCAAGTACCTTGTTTTAGTTAGGTCCCAAGAAAGTTTTTACCACCATGGAAATAATCCATGAACATTAAACCCAAATTCTCACATGAATGAGGTAGGAAGGTATTTCAAAAAGATCCCGTTCTGTAAGATCCTTCAGTTCCTCAGTTTCTATTTCACCTGTTCTTAAAGGCCTTCCTCACTCTAGCTTTTCACAAAGAATGTTCTGTGGAAAGTTTATAAATGTCCAGCAAAAAAATAAAAAAGGTTCTGTGTTTAAAATATGGGAATAGCCCTGGCCAGGTGGCTCGGGTGGTTGGAGCATCGTCCTGTACACCAAAAGGTTGTGGGTTCGATTCCTGGTCAGAGCGTGTATAGGAAGCAACAGATCAATGTTTCTCTCTCTCTCTCTAAAAATCAATAAACATATCTTCAGGTGAGGATTTAAAAGAAAAGGGAATATTCTAGAGACAGATAGCAATGGTTGTACAACAATATAAGTGTACTTAATGCCACAGAACTGTACACTTAAAAATGGTTAAAATGGTCCTGATCAGTGTGGCTCAGTTGGTTGGGTATTGCCCTTCAAAGTGAAAAGTTGCTAGTTCAATGCCCTGTCAGGGCACATGCATAGGTTGTAGATTTGGTCCCTGGTCGGGGCGCATATGAGAGGCAATTGATAGATGTTTCTCTCCCTTCTCCTCAATAGATAGATAGATAGATAGATAGATAGATAGATAGATAGATAGATAGATGATAGATAGATAGATAGATAGAACCTTTAAAATGGTAAATGTATATTTTACCACAATTAAAAAAAATACTAAGTTCAATTACCATAGGAGTTCTCAGAGCTTTTAATATGCTAATGTGGGTGATGACTTTTCAAATGAAAGAATGCTATGTATGCAGCATTTACCCAATGTATTTGACTATAGTATCCTTTTTTAAAAATGTTTCACGGGATTAGTTTTTCTAAACACACTTTGAGAAGTGTTACCCTATACCATAAGAAGAGTTCTTTGGTTGTTTTGTCAATACTTCCACATTACGTTACAAATATTGTCATTAATAGGTTACCAGATTGTACTTAAAACTGTTTCTGTGTCTATCTCTCCCACTAGACCTGAAATCTCCTCGAGGGCGGAATATACTGTTTTTGTTGATTTGGGTACCATCAGCCATCAGCACAGTAATCAGCTAAATAAACCATGTCATATCCTTTTCTCTTCCTCATTATGATTTAAGAGGTATAGATGAAATACTGGGACGTGGCTTCCACTAAAACACAAGGATCTTGAAGGCTGTAAATGCAAATCCTAAGTCAGGCTTGGAAAAGTAATGATGCTGTTTCCAAGTCTTATGACAGGTTATTTCTTCTCTTCTCAATATGGGTCCAGCTGTCAAATGTCCTAGTTCTGGGGAAGTCCACTCTGGACTCCTGGAAAGCTCCTGAAAGAGTTCTGAGATTCTAGAGAGACCAAATCTCTTCCATTTAAAAAGTGATAAATTCAACAACAGAAAGTAGAACTGTAGTTGGCAGGGTCTCCCGGGAAAAGGAAATGGGGAGTTATTGTTTAATGGGTACAGAGTTTCAGTTTCAGAAGATGAAAAAGTTCTGGAAATGAACGACGGTGAAGGTTGCACAACAGTGTGAACATACTTAATGCCACTGAACCGTACATTTAAAATGGCTAAAATGGTAAATTTTATACATATGTACTTTACCACAATTTTTTTTAAAAGTGATATATTCACCCATCCCCAGCCAAGGACCAAGAAAAGCAGTCACAAAAGCATGCCAGCGTGCATACTTTTTGTTCTTCTGACCAGGCTGATGGTCAGGCCTAGATAAAAAGGCCATGGGCAACATCCATTGGAAGTACTTGGTTTCCCCTCTTTTCTCTTTAGAGAGCCTTTCTGTCCTTTCTGATGGTGAAAATTACTAAATTTACTATTTGTCTAGCTCTCAAAGTACTTAATGCCTTAGTCCTCATCTTCCATTCTCCCTCTCTCCAAGATTCCCTCCTATGCTCTATGTGGAAACCTATCTCACAAATTTCCTCAGCTCTATCAGTGACGTTTGTCATTGTAACTGCCACCCAAACATGCCTATTCCGAGTACACTCCCATCTCCCCTACCTCCCACCCTATATTATGGGCTCTTACCCACACCTGTATGTCTTAAGACAGCAAATCATGATTTGCCCTCTTGAATTCACTTCTCAATTCCCAGGCCAATTTCAAGCATTTTAGTATTATCTTAACTGCTCATCTCGTTCCATGTGTTTACTGCTCAGATTTGTCTTTCTCAAAAAAATCTTCAGAGAACACCACTTTTATCTTGGCATTTCCTTTTTGAAGGTCAGTTAATGATGATGATAATACCAACAACACAGCAACAGCAGGGGCTAACATCTGAGGGCTTACCATTGACCAGGACCAGGTAGGTCCTGGTTGGATCTTACCAGGTTAGACCAGGGGTGTCCAACCTTTTGGTGTCTCTGTGCCACAATGGAAGAAGAGTGGTCTTGGGCCACACATTAAATACACTGAGACACATAATCACAAAAAAACTCTCGTGATGTTTTAAGTAAATTTATGATTTTGTGTTGGGCCGCATTCATAGCCATCCTGAGCCGCATGGGGCCCCGCAGGACACAGGTTGGATGCCCCTGGGCCTGGGTACTGTACTTAGCTACACACACACACATTGTCTTATTTAACTGTCAAACAGGCTCATATACATTATTATAACCATTTTGCAGATGTCAAAACAAAGGCTACACTGCAGGGGTTATTGGTTTTAGATGCAGAGTCTATACATCTAAAAAGGTCTGTGAACGTCCTTCAGGAAAGCATGAACTTCCTCAAACAGCAATGCATAAGGCTGCAAGATTGTGCCTCTGTGAATTTTTGTGGGGAAAGGGTTCATAGCTTGTATATCAAGAAGTGCATAACTCATACATGATTATTAACTACCACTGCGCTGTTTAAACATTTTTAATTAAATCAGTGCAAAATTCCTGACTCGGATGTTAGCTGTCTTCCACGACTACAGCATCTCACGGCTCCCACCCCCTCTACCCCATCTATCTCCTTCCCTTATGAAGCCACGATCATTTTCAACAGCGGATCCTCACACTGTTTTCTACCTGGAACCCATTCCCAATTCCAAAGCCTCTCCAATGCTTCCAAAAGCTTAACAGTAGACCTACCACGAAACCTTCCTTGTCCCCACTGATATCACATGGCCTCCAAGCACACACAAGTACACACAGATTCCAACAGGAAGCCCCCTTTTCAGCCCCATTTTCTCATCCACTCGTACTCACAATACCCACTCTGATGTGCACCTGCTTCCCACACCCTGACACTCTCTACACTCACTGGGACACATATGCACTGCCACACTCGATGAACACTTTGTCACATCCTGACACTCATACTATTTGTTTTCCTTAATAGCTCTCTCTCACACACGCTGACCTAGGAACTCAATCACCAGGCTCTCTCTCGCTCGCGCTCTCTCTCTCTCTCTCTCACACACACACACACACACACGCACAGAGGCTCTCACTGGCCCACAGCACTCCCCAACGATGTCTCACCGACAATGTTTCACACACTGACAGTCGCTGCGTTCCACAGACGCGCGGACAAACACCCACCGCCGCTCGCTCTTGCGCCCCGCCTTACCCGATGCTGATAAAGACAGACGTTTCCGAAGCCGCCGGTGCCCAGCCGCTCCCGCATTTCCCAGGGCCCGCCCGCGCCCGGCCGCAGCCCCGGGGGCCGCTCCATGGGGCGGGAGGACAAGCGTTCTTCAGGCTCCACCACCGCTCCAAGGCCGGTTCCGGGCCGCCGAGGCTCGCGCGTCTTTCTTCTCGCGATATGGTGCGTCACTTCCGGTAACTGCCGCTGGAAAAGCCCCACCCCAAGCTTTCCCCGGGGGCCACAGCTGCCTAGTGACAGTGAAGGCGGGTGAGAGGTGGGCGCTATCAATCGGTTAAGTACCGTCGGCATTTTCCTAGATTGAGAACCCACTTGTTTTTTCCAGTCTTCAAAAATGCAAGATGTCTCCAGGCCGTACACTCCCTTCAGATCACTTTCCAAACCAGCCTGCCCCGTGTTGGTCTTCTCTAAGCTTCACATCGTCTCCACCCCTAGCTACACCTCACCTCCAGACCTCTACCATCTATCTGCCAACCCCACCACCCACTGAGCTGGCACTGGCAAAGGCCATCAATGACTTAAATATTGCGGAATATGACGAGCTGGAAAGAATCCTGCGCTAACAGGCCCACTGATGCATTAATTGGCCTTCATAGTTCTCTTTTTTTCCTTTAAATGATTAATCATCTTCCATGGACGCGTCAGGTTCAGCTCTCCTTTTGCTTGACTTCCTATACACCTGTTTCAGGATATCCCCTATCACCACAAACGACTCAAGGATATGATGCTGTTCCAGAATAAATAATGTTCCCCCTGACTTCAGGAGCTTTTCGCCAAATGTTTCAGAGCTTGCTGTCAAGTGGTCCTAGTTATGGGATTGCCGGTGCGGTAGGAAACCTAGTTTTCCACCTCATTGCCCCTGCAATGAGGAAACCTAGTTTTGGGTTTCCTCATTTGGGGGATTGTCTCACGAGTGATGCGGGGCTGCAGAGGCAAAGCTTGGTGAATAGTGCTGATACATTAACAAGTGGTTCCAACCCTGACTAGTGTGGCTCAGTGGATTGAGTGCCAATCTTCACAACAGTTCGATTCCCTGTCAGGTCACATTCCTGGGTTTCGGCAGGTCCCAGGTTGGGGGCTTGCCAGAGGCAACCAACTGATGTTTCTCTCGCACATCAATGTTTTTCTGACTTTCTCCCTCCCTTCCCCTCTCTCTGAAAATAAATAAAATCGTAAAAAAAAATTTTTAAAAAGCACGGGAGAACCAGCTCCCGTTTCCGCTTTGAGTCAGCCATACACTTGGGCAGAATTGGGTGATCTCCTCAATCACCATAGATTCAAATTCTCTGAAGATATGTGTCAGTCCCATTAAGCGGACTCACTTGATCCTCCTTTGAGATTATGTGCACTTGGATCAGCTCAGCTTGCAAACTCAGTACTTGGAATCCGTACTTTGTGCCACCTCAAATGTAACGGGTTAAGATGTTTAAAGGTGGATAGTGTCTGCACCACATCAATGTCTCTGGCTGCTTTCTTTGAAGACACTGTATCTGCTCCTGGCATGGCAAATGTGTCTATTGTCACTTCCTTGAACAGTGTAATCACATTATTAAGCATGCATGATAAAAAGCCAGTCATGTCGTATAGGTCATTGGTAACCTGTGTGATATTGTAAATTCTGGTTTCCTGGACTTGCTTGGTAGTCATGGAGCTGGAGTATCAGACTTGGAAGTGATTGTAAATGGTACTTCCAAGGACACATCCCTTAGAGTTGGGTAGATTGCAGTGATGACTGTGACGTGGGTTGTACTAATAGTATGAAGCCCTCATTTGCTAGGTGTACAGCACAGCTAGTGCAGGAGTGTCTGATCACCACATATGGGACGGAAATCTAATTTTCTCTTGGAAGAGCCAGGGAGACATGCTGAGGACCTGAGGATTCTGACTGGCTGACCCTAAGTGGCCATCTTTGCAGGAACCTGGTTGTTTCCCATAGGTCACTCTGTGACCTCCTCATTCACATGGACATTGCATTTTTTTTTTTTTTTAATTCTGGGCTGGTTGACCCCAGGCTCCATAATCTAAGTCCGCCAGTCTGTTTTTCCATGTATAAAATGGAGATAATCATACTTACCTCATAGGAATTTTGCGAGGATTAAGTAAAATAGTGTCTGGGTCGTAAGTGCCTAATATATAGAAGCAATTATTTTTCTTTTGGCTTCCAAGATATGGCATTCTCCTGTGACATCTCCTCTGCTTCTTCTCTGTATACTTGTTGGATCACTCTATTTCCAAGGTAGTCTTCTTCAGCTTAGGACATATTCACCTTATCCTATTCATCCATTCTCATAATTTCACCTGTGGCCAATACCCTGATGATACCCAAAACCCTATCACCAATCCAGATCTCCAAGACTTTAACAATCCAACAACACACTAAAACTCAACATATCTAAAGCAGAAATCTTTTCTTATATTGGCCCCTTTTCTTCCCAATTAAGCTGGGACGACAGAGACCATGTTGGGAAATGGCTATACGCCTGGAGACAAAAAAAATTCCTGGTATCTAGGTGTTAAATATTTGTTGAGAGACTGAATTGAGCTTTTCCGTATCAGTAAGTTGAATGTTATAAAAATGGCAAAGGCCCTGGGTCCCTTCTCCATCCTAAGTTGCTCAAAGGGAAGACACCTAGGGGATGATTGGTAATAGGGGAGCCAAAAACCCCGGTTCCTCCTATGACGCACATGCACACTAATCTATTTCAATCGTTATAGGTAATGTAAAGATAATAAGGCACCTCCCAACCATGGAAAAGTATCTAGATTTTATTTGATAATTTAAATGTTTTCAAAA
Organism: Mormoops blainvillei; assembly: GCA_004026545.1. NCBI lineage: Eukaryota > Metazoa > Chordata > Mammalia > Chiroptera > Mormoopidae > Mormoops > Mormoops blainvillei. Next base: position 172,331 of record PVJD01002033.1, read on the forward strand.
ATGTTGATAAACAAAAGCTATACTTGGAGCTGGATGACAAACATGCTTTTAACATACGATTTTCATCCTAAAATGTGACATTTTCTGAAAAATGTTCAATTTTAGGCCTCTTGGTGCAGACAGGTTCCATGGGAATGTACCAAAAAGAGGCAGGGAAACAGTCCCCATAGGAGACTGTAATTTCTTTAAAAAACTTCATTCATCCACAGTGAAGTCAAAGGGCTCAAAATCTTTCCGGAAGCGGCGAGCCAGGGTCTCCTCCTCTTCCTTACTGATCTGACACTGCCTCCAGTCAGACTTGTCAGGAATATTAAGGATGGCTTCACTTGCCAGGACTTCCCTGCAGACAAACCACGGAGAAGTCAAAACAGACAGTATCAGTTTGAAACCACCCTCCACCCCTTTCCTCTCCAGCCAGAGAGCTCCCTCAACATCACCCAAAGAAAGCATGCAAATTCCTGACTTTACCCATACCATTTTCTCTTCCCTGAGTGCCATCTCTGCCAGTCTGTCTATCAAACATACCCATTTGAGGTGACCTACTTAGGTCCTACCTCTTTGCTTCCTTTTTATTTTTTTTAAAGATTTATTTATTTTTAGAAAGGGGGGAAGGGAGGGAGAAAAAGAGGGAGAGACAAACATCAATATGTGAAAGAAACATCAATTGGCTGCCTTTCGCATGCCCCCAACCCGGGACCTGGCCTGCAAACCCTTTTGGTTTGTGGGGTGATGCCCAATTCACTGAGCCATACCAGTCAGGGCCTACCTCTTCTTAGTCCCCTAAATCCCATTAACTTCTCTGAACAACCTGAAACTACATTTATTGGTACTTAGAGAGGCAACATGGCACAACAGAGTGAGGGCAGGCCCTGCTGCCAGAAATACCAGAGATGATTCCATTCCTAGCTCTGCCACTTGCTGTCTATGACTTGAACAGGTGACTGCATCTGAGTCTTGTCTATGAAATGCAAAATAATGGTTTTTTGAGATATGGAGATAATACGAAGCACCACACTAGCTGTGATTACATCCTGCTTTAAATTCTGGTTTTGTCATCCTAACTAGACCATGAGTTCGCTAAGGGCATGGTGGACAGTCAGGCATCTAGTACCATAATCCACTCTGACTTTCTGCCTCTCCTTTTAGGGAATTCAGGGCTAATAGGCACAATAGCAAGAATCAATATAAAAAAAATTTAAAAAACACAAAAACAAAAAGCTACATACAGACACATATACAACCTAGCTTTTAATTACCACTATTCTATATGTATTTATTTTTACTTATTTTGCTATGTTATATGTGACTCTATTCACGCATCTATATGGTTCATTTCCCACTTTGAAGCTACAATAAATAGAAGAGTTGAAAACAAATCACAAGAATCTTCTAAAGTCATAGAACCCGAGAGTAATTTCTAGCTGCCTGGGCAAAACTTGAACCTACTTCTTTGCCTGTAAAATGAAGATAGAACCACCTTTCTTGTACAGCAAGGGGAAAGGTCTTTTCATGTATTTTGTTAACTATAAAATGCTCTATAACTGTAAGTTAGCACATTTTTAAAAATATTCAGCTATCATAAACATAAAATCAGAGAATCTCTCTTTTGTAGGTTTATGTACCTGTATCTGGCATCACATGCCTATGTCATCAGTGTCACATCTACACCTGTTGCTGAGGTAACAGTAAAAAAATAATGTCAAATGTCTGAAGCTTTTACCACAGTTGTTCATTTGTTAATTATCTTTCTGACAACGTAGATAGCTTCATCTACTGGACTTATCCAATGGTGGCAATCTCTCAGAGGCTTTGCAAATTAGACCAAGAAGGGCTCAAGGTTGACTCAAAGCTCAGTTCTAATTAGGGTGAAAAAACACCTGCAAATCACACACACCAGCATCAGATAATCTGTTCTCCAGATTTTTTATTCCCCTCAATACTCTATCTCTTTTAGTCAGCGAATTCCTGTCTTCCGTCTTTGCCTAGTTCATACCACTCCCTGTATAGTGTTGCTGTTACGTTCTGCCTGATATGAGAAGAAATGAATGCTCATCTAAAACTTCAGGGTGCTACAGAACAATGAGGTTAAGACCTCACATTTTGTGGTCCAACAGTCCTGGATTTGAACCTACCACTGTGTGACCATGGACAAACTACCTAGCCACTCCAGAGCCATGCTTTAGGAGCCAGTACCCATAGAGATGTTTAAATTTTAATCCAGATTAATTTAAATTAAAAATTCAGTTCCTCACTCACATTAGCCACATTTCAAGTGCTCAGTGGCCTCTTCTAGCTACTGATTACTGCATAGGACAGTGCAGATTTACAGAGCATTTCCACCAATGTGTTCTAAAGCCCCATTTCCATACTGGTAAATTGAGATGACAGTACCTACCTTACAGGGCTGGGAAGATTAAATGAGGCAGTGCATATAAAGTTCTTGGCATAGTGCCTGACACAGAGCAAACATTTAGTTAAGGACAGCACTCATTTCCTCAGGCTAGGATTCTGGCAGTCCAATGCTTGTTCTCTACATCTCTTTCTCAGGCTCAATCTCGACTCTTTCATGAAGCCTCTCACCTGTCCGACATAAGCTCTTCCTTCTCTGAATTTCCAAAATACATTGTTCCTCAAAACTTTGTTAAGGTATTTTTCACATTACTGTCATATATGTAAATATCTGACTTACCCTAAGACTGGTGCTTCCTTGGGGCAAGAACTGTTTCTTATTTGGCTTTTTATTTAACTATCTATTCAGCCCACTACTTTGTTCAGAGAAGGTCTAGTGAAAATATATTTAAAATAAGAAAACTATGCCCTGGCCAGTGTGGCTCAGTCGGTTTTAACATCATCCTGTAAACCAAAAGGTCATTGGTTCGATTCCAGGTGAGGGCACATGCCTAGGTTGTAGGTTTGGTCCCCTGTCAGGGCATGTACAAGAGGCAACTGACTGATGTTTCTCTCTCGCATTGATGTTTCTCTGCCTCTCTTTCTCCCTCCCTTCCCTTCTCTCTAAAATCAATAACCATCCTCAGGTGAGGATAAAAAAATAATAATAAATAAAAATAAAATTAGAAAACTGTACAAACCTTCCAAACTGCAAAGGAAAATTCTTTTTAATTCTGTGGAAAAGCTTCTCTCCTGTGTCAAGTTCAACATAAAAATATGCTGCTCCTGGCTGTGCAATCTAAAGTAAACAGAACTGCATGAGGATATATAATAGTGCTTTAAAAATCTAAAATCTTAGCTCTTAAAAGCTTTAATTTGGCAAAGAATTCAGTCTAGAAGCACAGAGGATGTGGGCAGCTATAGATGCCAAGCCACTCAGTGAAACTAGAGTTTAAGAAGCCACACTGGCAATACTACAAAGATCCTCCCAGGGGCACCCACCCTTCTAAGTTCCTGCCTTAGGAAGTTTCTAATTTCTTGCTCTTCCCAGGAAAGCAGTGACGCATTGCTGTAATGCCATCTTTGTCTCCAATCGAATCAATACTCCAAGCTTGCGTTCTAAACTGTCACCTGTCCATTTAACGTTTTTGGAATATGCCTTGATAGCACCTCAGGCTCAACACGTCATAAATCAGGTTTTTACTCCTCCCTGAACATCCTATTCCTCTCCTGTTTTACCTGTTTGATGTCAGAGTGCTCTGGGATTTCCAGCAGTTCTATCTGTTGCTCCTGTGCCTGGGTAATGAAAGCATCTTTAATATCATCAGAGGTGCAGTGGCTGAGTGGCACAGGAATGACCTGGGGATGGGGTGGGGGAGATAAGAGAAATTCTTCATGAAGGTCCCAGAGAGGTCCTCCCTCCTGTAGTTCCTGAGAAACAGCAAATCCATCACAGGGGTGGAGAAATACCCCTCAGCAGAGATTCTCCTCAGGCCAGACAGGTCCATGTCGGCCTGTCTGTAAGGACTTAAACTTACGAGATAGCCTGCCACATGTGGGAGCCAATTTCCGCATGCCGGAAAGGCTGGGGAGCAATCGCTGTGTCATCGAGCCTTTGCCAGCTCCTGCATGATATATGTGGCGGAGTCAGGCCCATTTGAAAACTTAACAAATGTGCCAAAAGAAAACCACCACAATTACAAACAAATTAATCATAACAATCTCCAAACGACTGAGCTGCTAGCCCCACGCAGGCTCTGTGACTATTTCCTACCTGAGCAGTCACTCACGTTGGGCTTCTCGCAGAACAGTCAGTCTCTTACAAACTCTACCTGTCAAGACTTAAATCTTTCTTGGAACCTTCCTCAACTACCCATTCCTTTTCTAAAACAAGGCATTTACTGTGTGTGCAGTTCACTTGTACTGACAATGCACTTCCCTGTGAAATCTCTGGAGTTACCACTAGACTCTTTAACCATTTAAAGGAACATTATTTAAATATTAATGTGAAAATTCATGTTAAAATTTTTAAATATAGAATATTTAGTTTTTTTATTGGAAACAAACACTTAAATATTAACCAAATTAATTACTGAAATTAACATTATTTAAGTATTTATCAATATCTTGGTCCCCATAGGGCCCCTTCCAAGTTCTTGGGCTGGGACAACCTACCTGGAGCTGGAGGTGATGGCTCTTGTAATTCCTCTCAAATAGAATACACCGCTTCCCTCGACTCTTAAAGAACCTCCTCAGTGTAGCCTTATATTTCTCCACCTCTTCCACCACCTCTGCTGAAAGGTCCACCACTGACTGGTAGTGTCCAATGGGCAGGATAAGGACATGGTCGTCAGACAAGCCTCCTTTGGCCAGGGCAAGGTAGCACTGAAGGTGGAGCACACGGCAGTGAAACATCAATACTGCACGTATGATCCTTCAAGGAGAAAAGCCTGTGCAAAGAACAAGCTGGGGGCAAGGGGGTAGTAGGTGTGGAAAAGAGCTCAAGAGGCTATTAATAGAAATTCTCCAACCTTTAAACATCTTATTTAAAGATTACAACAACCATGTTCTCAAGTACCTGCTGAAGAATGAGATTAGATGCAACAAATTTCTACGCAAGCATCAAATGATTTGGGAGCAAATGAGCAGCACAAAAATAACCTTTTGGCTTCAAATACATCAGAGCTGAAGGGGATCGGGACAATAAAGAGGTTCTAAACTTAAAACAATTTTTTCCGTTACTATCGCCTTCAGTCACAGAAAGATACTTCTTCTGACTTCAAAATGACCACTCTCCCCATGGTAACATCCAATCTAACCCCAAATACACCCCCGAGCTCACAGAAAGGACTAATGTGATGTGAACAGCATACAATGTCCCTACTGCCTTAAACTGCTGACTAATGTCTACAAAGTGAAAGCAAAAATACAACCTAATGGGGTGGAAGGAAGAAGGAGAAACCTTAAACTCAAGTATATCCAATAAAGTAGACAACAGTGATTCCACCAACGGATGCTGGCAGCTAAATAGCAACTAAAAATATTTCTGTCAAAACCAAATCATGTAAGACTGCTCTACACTCAGACATTCTTTGAAGGAAAAAACACTATGAGGAGAGAAAACCCAATGTATACAAATGCAGGCAAATGAAGAAACCAGAGCTTTAGAAAGAACAATCCAAAGTACACTATTAGTGTAGTGGGTTCAAAGTTAAGACTAAGGGAAGAGTCATTTATTTTTCATTTACCCTGAGAAAGCCCAATAGAATGACCACATAGGTAGTAGAAACAAACTAAAGTATGACTATCCTTGATTTACTTGGTATAGAGGATTGAGCACATCTATAAAGCTAATTTTCCAGATGACTAAAGTTCATCAAAACCTCATAAGCACTAAAAGCATTTTCTTAATTTTTACAATAACAATTTTTGATTGTTTCTTCTAAAAGCTTACTCTAGAAGCCTGAGTCTTCTAGACTTTTCTTTATGTCAGAGGGCCGCCGTCATAAATAGCAGTCTTTATACTATGATGTGCACTGAGGCTACTGAAGCTTTCTAGTCTAAATAGCAATCTCCTTCCTCCCTTTCGAACTCTCACCTAATCTGTTCTATGCTTGAATTATCTCTAACTGTATCTCAAATGTATAAATAGGACCTGAATGAATGCTTCCACCACAGTAAAATGTATGGACTCTGAAGGAGTTATTTTGGACTCTTAGCAGCCTTCTCCTCCTTCTACCAATTTGTGGTCCTAGGCCATTAGCATGGTTCTATGTCTGTCCCTGGAGGAAGCGGGGGGCAAAGAGAGAAACCCAGAGCGGGAAAGTAATGAAAGGAGACCAAGAGGAAGGCATGCAGAGAGGGGCCTCCAAACCTTTTGCCAGGTACCAAAGATCACCAGAGGTTCCCAAAAGGTTTCCACCAAAGGACGGTGAGGTTAAGTGTAGACCTGATTACTAGGTAGGCGCTGAAATCCTTGTGTGGCCTCCTACTTGGGGCGCTGGGCTGGGCCACAGCCAAGAGCTAGGATGCTTTCTGTCCCTCTAGCTTCAGGCCTAGATAAGAAACAAACAGGTTTCTTCCATTACCCTTAGGTCATGCCCTGGGCAACAGAAAGGTGACTGGAAAGGAAAGGTCATTTCTCCCTGAGGCCTAGAGCAGCACATCTCTTTCCGCCTGCACGGCGTTATGAACCCTTAGAAGGTTACAAAAGAGAAGGCAGTCCCAAGCCTGCCTTACTGTTCAATGCGTGAGGAACAGAAGAATGGCATGAACTAACCAAAGAGGAAAACAAAGGCCAAAAGAGATAATCCAAAAAGGGCATTCCTGTAAAAACAAGAGCTTTTCAAGTTTGCTTCTTCCCACTGCAGATTTACCCACAGGCTCCATGGTCCAACTGTGTCAGCCCGTCAGCGCTCCCCCAAGAGATGGGAGCATGCCAGTAATAAAGACATGAAAATTAAATGGAAAAGACAGGGACTATTCAATCTCAAACAACAAAGGCAAGAAAGAGATGCAACCTAAAGCGAAAGATGAAATTGAGATTCTAGTCGGTCAGTGTATATAGAACGCCACAGTAAAGGACCCTCAGGTGGTCAGGATAAGTTGAGAAAAAGGTCACACTCAGAAACCAAAATTAGGATAGATCAATTAAAAAAAAAACACAACAGATGGAAGTATCTGTCTGCAGAAGCACCACACTGAGAAATGGTTATAAATATTTCCCTCAAGAGCCTCAGCAAACAGGTAATTCTAGTCATGAGTGACAAGGGTATGACTGTAACCCTGAAAATTAAGCTTTTTTCATTCTAAGTGAATGAAAAGGGATCTAAGTCTACATGGATCCCAGTGGAATGAGGGTCAAAGACTAGTATTATTCAATACCAAACTGAACCCTGCCCAAGGAAAAGTATCTGGGGAAATCTGAAGTAATGACTTCACTGTGAGACATACACACTTCATCAGGGTTTTCCACAGCCTAAGTAAGGTCACCCTCAAGATCACCGAGTTCTCATAGTCTGATTCGGTGCTCACCAATCAACCTTATAATTATTACGCGGGTTCCCAGATACCCACACCAGGAATGTGGATATGGGCATTCCTAACATTAGGAATTTCCATACAAAGACATGCATGCAAATGTTCACCGCAGCATTATTCCTAATAGCCATAAAGTGGGAACGACCCAAATGTCCATTTACTGACGAACATATAGACAAAATATGGTATGTATCTATCCAATGGCATACTACTTCACAGCAGAAATGGATGGAATACCATGGATGAGCTTCAAAAATATTATGCTAAGAAGCCAGACACAAACATCACCTATTCTATGATTCCATTTATATGAACTGTCTAGAAAAGGTACACCTATGGAAACAGAAAGCAGACTAGTGGTTGCCTGGGGCTGAGGGTGGAAATGGGGATTAACTGTAAACGGGCATGTGGGATCTTAATGGAGTGACAGACATGTTCTAAAACTGTATTATATGATGGTTGCACCAGTCGGTAAGCTTACTAAAAACCGCTGATTTGTACACTTAAAGTGGGTAAATTTTACAATGTGTATATTGACTCAATAAAGTCATAGAAAACAAACAGGTGTCTCCTTCTCTATAATAGATCTATGAAAGTAACTTACATGTGTGCCAATGTTGACCACCAAATGCTTTTCCACTTCAGGGCTGGCAAGGCAAAACCAGCAGGGTCCTGGAGGCTGAGCTTCATGTGAAAGAAAGCCAAATGTTACTATGGACCAAACACTCCAGCCTGTAACCACCCCTGCCTGACCTTCATGTCCTGCAAAGACCGGTATACAGCACTGCTGCAACGGGCTGGGCCTGCTGTGCTCCCACTATGACTCCTACCCCATATCACCAATATCAATGAAACTAATTCTGAATTTGTAACCATTCCACAGCTGGGTGATCCATAAGTGATAACCACATATTGACTAAAGTAGCATGTAACTTGGCAACAGGCTGCAATGCAAGAAAACTGAACTGGGTGTCAGGAACCCCACATTTAGTCCCAGCTTTGCCACTAGCTAGCCACATGACCCCGGGCAATTACTTTTCCCAAGGTCAGCTTCTTCATCTTTGAAATGAGGAATGGATAAAAAGCATCTCAATAAAATAGCCTTTTCTACCCTTTTGGTTATCCTACTTTTTATGAACCTATATTGGCTTTTGTAGGTTCTTCAGCTAAAGTTTTACAGACATGAATGAAAGGAGCTATTCCCATAATTCTCATAGGAACAGTCTCAGACAACCTCGAAGTCAGGCCATCTTTGTATTATTTCATTTTTATTACTGGTCCCAATGACTCATTGTACAATTCCCACTGCCAGAAGAGTCTCTCTTAGTGATGCTGCTTCCCAAACAAGACCTGAAATAACAGTTAGTGATCACACAGGAGACTTCTGGAACCAAGGTACTTACGAGGTTTGCGGGCCTGCTTTGGGTGAGGAGAAGACTTGCTATCTCTGCCTGTGGAGGAACGCTTCCTTCCCTGCCTTTCATTTAAATCAAAGAAAAATTGACATGCTGACTCTTCCTGGAATGGCCAAAGGTAGAAGAGGAGATGTTACTAAACTAACCTCTAGACAAGTACAAAACGTTCACATACAAAGGAACATTCCTGCCATGTAATGTCTATCTTTTCTCCCAGCTCTTTCTGCCTATTTTAGGGACAATGTCTGGATTCTCAGTCATATTTCAACACTTATCCAAACTGCCACCAAATTCGTATCTTTGGAAAAGTAAGTTGAAGTCCAAGTTATAGAGCAACTCTTGCCTAAGACAACAATATGAACTCATCCAAATTCCTTTCCCTTTCTCTCTCAATGCAGTCCTACACTTCACAAGTCAAAGAACGCTCATAGAGATTTTAATTAAAAAGATAAGATTGCTCATAAAGAAAAAAAAGTCTGTGAGAAAGCACACTAATTTTCCCTTCATTTGACATTCCTTATTGTAGTGAGGGGAAAATGAATTTCAGGAAAGTTTGCTATTTAGGAATTTCCTCAGAGTGAATCTTATGTACCTACTAGCGTTCATCATAAAATCACAGATTACACTGCTACCAAGCAGTTGTTGGATTCTTGACTGAGAAGCTAAGAACAGAGAATCAACTTTGGATTTTTTTTTTTTAAAGGCAAACTATGAAACTATTAAGCCCAAACTACAATTAAAAAAATAAACAAACAAACCAAAAAAAACATTGAGCTTACTTAAAATTTAAGGCTTTTTAAACACCCATGACTTCCCAAAAGGGAAAAATGTATTTAGGTCCCAGGGATAAAGCTTGTCTCACAAAGTAAACTATACTATGTTAGGGGTGATCCTGCCCAGAAAACGCCCTCTCAGTCAGAACATACCTCAGGGGCAGGAATTTGTTTCGCCATGGATGCTTCCTTCCCAGATCTTCTATAAGGGTTTTCAGTGACATCTGGAGGTTGTTTTACCAGTTCTGCTGCATCCATTAGTTTCATGGGAATAATACTAAATGCATAAAGATACTTGGGAGAAAAAACACATAACAACATTAATGGAAATACTGTTTATCCAAATGTAGTCAATCTGTTTTATTGTAAAAATTTCACAGAGGCTTTGAAACTAAGTAAAATTAAAACAGCAGTAATTGGTCCACCTGTGGCTCAGAGAATACCTAGTAAATCAAATGCCAGTTCAGTGATCTCTGCAGGGGCTAACCAAGGGCTGACAAGTAATGAGCAACAAATCAAAGTTCCCACCCTTACGCAAAACAACCATCACTACAATGGCCAGAAGGAATTACTCCATAACCTTTGAAGGCAAACTGCTTCTGTCTCTGAGTCTTGTATCTTTGCGTACTGCATCAACAGAATCATGGCACTGCCATTCTTTTTTCTAATGAAAACTAAATTGGACAACTTAGTGTTTCCCTCTGACATACAATTTCTGCTATATATGCTGATAAATTTTTCTTAGGGACTAGTAGCAAAGAGGTAAGTAGTGATATGAATATCAACAATCTCAAACTAACTGCGCAGTAATTGAGAACTTTATGAGATATGAATAGATGCTTAATCTCACTACTGATCACGGAAATGCAACTAGTTAAGAATGATACACCATCTTCACCTATCGCTTTAATAAAAACTTGACACTACCCAGTGGGAATGTGGATAGAAAACAAACTCATATATACACTGCTGCTGGGGGTGTAAACTGGAACAAAATTTTGAGATGAATTTAATAATAGTTCCCAAATTTTAAAATGTGCATATTCTTTGACTGAAGTATGAGTTGGTTAGGGCGGAGGCTAACACATCCCTGAGAGTAAAGCAATAGACTGAAAATACTATGAGTGATATTTGGTCTTTAAAAGGTAGTAAAAAAATTTTAGAAATCTAAATTTGCTAAGAATTAAATTTGCTAAGACTTAAAAGCCTAATATATTATGGAAAAGACGTAATATGTATTTGCTTATCTTTTGTGTATACACTGTCTATGGCGCGTTATAGTGAAATAATCTCCAGATCACTTCTCTATTTCCCTACTTGGCCGATCATTCTGGTCTTAGCTGTCTGAATCCACAATATCCTGCTTTTGGTCCTGCAGAATCAGACATGCTCTCAGTGAAGTAAGAAAAATAATGCACTTTTCTGGTAACAGTCTCTTTCATTCACCTGCACTGTTTTCCAGTCTAAAGACAGATTCCAGGTATCACTAAGATTTCTCAAAGCCACGGAGGGCTACGTGAATCCTTGGGAAGGTTTTATTATTTCTGCTAAATAAAGTTGCTAAAAGAACCAATGTAAGAGTACCTTTTGAGGGCAAACTCATGAATACCTGCAGACAACCACGTGGACATGGGAAGAAATATCATTCATTTGAAATTTTGTCTTTGTTCCACTGGGCCTAATTTTCCAAACATTTCTGTAAAATCTCCTACAAAGAACCCAAGAAAACCTGACCTCTTATTACCGTATCTTTACAGAGGAGTCACTGATGTGCTGGGGCACTACAGTTGGGGAGAAGAGAAGAACTGAATGCTAAACTGGGAAAGAGAAACATTTACCAGGCAGACAATGATTATTAACCTACCCCTAAATACTCAAATTTTACCTTTTTCTTTTCTGGATTTCCAACATTTGCCAAAGCTATGAACCTGGTGGCATGCTGTGCATTTTCTTGCAGAACGATATGGTTTCTATAAAATATTTGAGAGATAACAGGTTACCAACAAGCCTTGCTTTTGATTTATTATTATAAAATATGTGGACTCCATGGGGCCATGAAGAGAGTCCTGGGTCCATCACCACCAGTAACATAATCTCAGATGTTACCTGTCCATCCAATAGGATAATCATCCCTACCTCCCACAGCTGTTCTTAGGGAAAAATAACATCACGAATCTGAAAAGCATAAAAACTCCAACTTTTGATTTTAAAGAGTTGTAAAATTGGCAAAATGTTATAATTGCTAAGGCTCGGTGATAAGTACAGGAAGGTTCATTATACTATCCTCTCTTCTTTTGTGAAATAAAAAGTTATTTAAAAAATGATTCAAATAGTAATATATAGGATTTCATTTTTCTAGGAAAAATATAAAAGTACATGAGTGTCTACTTTTCATGGAAAAAATATAGAAACTGCATAAACCAAAATATGTTTGAGCTTTTCCATATTTATAAGTATTCTATATTAAGCAATTTATTATTTGTAATTTTTTAAAAATTATGGCATGATACATATTTTTTATTTTTTGTGAGGTGGTCATTAATGCAAATGCCAATGCTTAGAGTTCTTTCTTTTTTTCATACCTCAGATATTCCCTGAATTTATCACAAAATATAATTTTATTTTTAAAAATCTCATATACCGTTTTATATAAATAAATACACAAATACACATTTTATATTCACGTTATCAAAAGAAATAAACCAAAATACAGTCTGTCTGTGACAACTTGTTTTAACAAGAATAAGCACACTCGTATTTGGTAAGTGGAAATAATGTCAGTATAAGGTGAGCATCATGCTGTTCATGTGTAACTTTCTCCCACTTTTAAAATGACTGAAACAAGTTTACTCGTAATTAAATAGAAGTTTTAGCAATACATAAAGACATTAAGGAATATCCTGAGAAATGTCTTTCTTTACTGCAAGCAGTGACTGGTGCGGTGACCTCAAGAACTGCTAACACTTTCCACTATTAAGCTATATCCAGGTGTAGTAAGCAAAATAATGGCACCCTCCCAAAAAAGGTCCATGTCCTTATCCCCAAGCCTGTGAATGTTAGCTTATACAGCAAAGGGAAATTAAGATGACAGATTTAGTCACTTGTTAATCAACTAACCTTAAGTTAGGGAGATGATCCTGGATTACCTGGGTAGACCCAACATAACCACAAAGGTCCTTACCAGCAGAAGAGGGAAGCAGAAGACAGAGGAGTGGTTACTCCTCTAAGTAGAAGGTAAGGATTCAACCAGAGCTGCTGGCTTTCAGATGGAGCAAGGGGGCCATCAGTCAAGGGAAGTAGATAGGTGGCTTCTAGATGCTGAAAAGGGCAAGGAAACTGACTCTTCCCTAGAACCTCCCAAAACAAACACAATGGGGCCAACACTTTGATTTTAGCCCAATGATTTCTGTGCCAAACTTCTGACCTACAGAACTGTATGAAAATAAATATGTATTGTTTTAAACTATAAAGTTTGTGGTAATTTGTTATAGTAGCAGTAGAAAACTAATACCACAGGGAAACTGCAAATACAGATAAAAAAGTTGGGAAGATGTTTCCCTCATTATTTTAAAATAAAAATGGTTGATGCAGAATGCTACCCCGATGTGTTTTAATCACAATAACTAGCTCCTTAAAGGAGGAAGCACGAGACTCACAATACAGGGATATAAAGCATGGATGGAAATAACTCTAGGTGCAAACATTAGTGGAGATTTAACTATTTAAGTATTTTTATTATGATAATTATATGGGTTTTTGGTATAGCTCTGGTTAAAAAATTATACAGGGTTTTTTGTTATGTTTTTAAACAGCTTTATTAAGGCCTAATTCAATTACTACACAATTCACTCATTTAAAGTACACGATTAAATAGTTTTTAGCCTATTCACAAAGCTATCAACCATCACCGCAATCTACTTTTACAACATTTTCATTACTAAAAAAGGAAACCTATTAGCACTCACTCACCATTTCCCTCCAACTAGCCCTTAACAACCACTTATCTATCCTCGCTATGGATTTGCCTATTCTGGACATTACATATCAGCGGAACCAGAAAATATGTGGTCTTCCGTGTCTGGCTTCTTTCATTTAGAACAACGTTTTCAAGGTTCACTCGTGTTGTAGCATATATCAACACTCCATTAGTACGGATATTCTCCTTTTTATTTACCCATTCATCAGGTGATGGACATTTGGGTTGTTTCCACTTTTTGGCTGCTATGAATAATTATGAGTAATGCTGTTATAATCATTTGTGTATAACTTTTGTGTTTTCATTTTGTTTGGAATAGGAGTGGAATTTCTGGGTCATAAGGTTACTCTAGGTTTAACCTGTTAACAGAAGGCCAAATGGTTCTGCAAAGCATCTGCACCATTTTTACATTCCCACCAGCAATGTCTGAGGGTTCCAATTGCTCCACATTGCCTTGCCATCACTCGTTATTATTTGCCTTTTTGATTACAGCCATCCTAGTCGATGTGAAGTGGTATCTCTTTGTAGTCTGGATCTGGATTACCCTAAGAGCCAATCATGTGCGAATCTTTTTATGCGCCCATTGGCCATGAGTGTATGTTTTTCAGAGAAATGTGCATTCAGAGCCTTAAAAGTTGAATAGGTTTTTAGTGGCTTGTTCTATAACCTCTGTTTTTAGTGCATGGTTTCAGAGAACAAGATTTTCTTGAATGAACATATGGAGACAACAGAAAAATCTGTATTACCTATAATTATATCTTACACTGTGGTACTATGAGGAAATGGCAAGTTATTTTCTTGGTTTTGCTCAGCTATATTTTTTGAACTTTCAACAATACATGTATTACTTTTGTGTAAAAAAATTTTTTATAAATTATTTTAGGGTTTATCCATCCCTTATACAGTGACAACAATTCAGAGTTAACTTTACTTAACTCTATCACTTATAAATCACTGCTTTAATTTTCCCTGCAATACATACTTTAAAAACTCTACCTTCAAACTCAAACTAAAAAAAAAAATGGATACGAGTTCTTGATTCTCAAATTGAAATACTTCTAAAGTGATTATACTGAGATTAAGACTATGTAAAGAGTATTTTTTGACCTGATCAGAATAGGAGTTACTGTGTTAACATCAAGCTATGATGATTAAACAGCACTGTTACTTCAGACCCTCAAACCTTTAAGGAACTCTATAGAGTGCAATCCCTTATATTTCAAATTAAGAAAAATAAATTCAGTGGAGTTAAATGAGTTTAGAGTCGCTCGTTTGAGTGCCTGAGTAACTAAAAGGAACCAAGATGTTATGTGGCTGAAATGAACGTGAGAAGTTAACACAGAAGATCCAATGTAAATTCTTCAAAAAGTCAAGAAGAATAAAATGCTACTCACCGATAAGGAAGCCTCTCATAATATGTCTTCTCCAAAGCGGCAAAATGATATCTTGGTTTCAAGCCTGTAGCAAGGCTGGAGATCAAAGCAGAGCCACATTTTTTGGTATCCACTTCTCCCTAGTAAACAGAAACTCAGTCATCTTAACAGACCTAAGAGTAACCAAGAAATGCAAAAAAAAATCAACACTTTGAAATGTCTTTGAAATCTGTATGTGGATACAAATGTGGGCAGAATTAGCATAGTAAGTTCCACACTTTGGCAGTCAGAGAATCTCAAACACGCAAGGAAAACTGGGCTATTATGAATGTAGAAATAGAATAACTGCCAGGAGCCAGGGGTTAACAAGTAAATCCTCCATACCAATAACCCCAAACAGGGTTTATTAAACTTATTAAAATCTTTTTTGGAAAGTAAGCTCTCTTTCTACAGCCCAGAGACTGTGTTTCTATAATTTGCTTTGCTGTGCACTTATATTTGCTGACAATGCAGATAGTCAATGCACAAAACAGAACTTAAAGCTGGCTTTCAGAGCTCTCAGAACCTACAGAATACTTGGCAAGGAATAGAATAGTCAAGGACCTCATCACGTAAGCCTGCAATCCTTTATTTTGCTTCAGTTAAAGAAGGTGTGGTTTATGGAAGGGTACACCATGCCCTTCTTAAAAAGTTTGCCAAAAGTTAGGCTTGTTTCTAGAACATCCTTAGCTTCCATTAACAACAAATTATATGATCTCTCATCCATAATGTTAATTATGAACTCTAAGAGAACATATTAGCTGGAAATCAATTACTGAAGTTAACTTTCCACTGAGCAAAGCAAGAACTCCCTTTTGTCTTAGCTTTCCTCCTTCAGGTTTCTAAAGGGCAGGGAACTGGTCCTCTTGGTCAGCTGTGGTATCTTAGGTACTGGTGAACTATATTGTTTTTCCCCCCTATAAATATCTTGCACAGTTATTTATAAACATTAATTAGAATCTTTTTTAGCACCCCAAAAATGAAGGAGCCTCTTTCTTCTCATCCTTCCTGACAGAGTATCACGTGTGTCTTTCTCCCTTCCATCATCAGCTTCGTTGACCTCTGGATCTAGTTCCTTAGCTTTGCTGTTTCTTGTCTGTGCTGCAGTCAGCACTGTCCCTCGTATTCTAGGTCAAGAATAACCCTGGATTAGTGGAAGGAGAAAAGAGCATTGTCCTTTTTCCTTTCAACATCCTTCCTGACAGTGCCTGGTATTTTGTCAGCCCTTTTGATCACAGACACACTGTGCTAACGTGTCAGAAAATGCTTACAAGACCCTTTTCTGGGTCATCACTGATAACTCTGAGTCTACCTGTCGGTATTTGCCTCTAGATGCATTCTTACATTTCCCTTCACTGAAGCTCAGCTGATGGTATCTGCCCTCACACACAGCCTTTCCAGATCTTCCTTAGCCCTATTTCCACCAACACAGAATCTCCCGACTCCTGACAGCTGTTACCAACCTGGTGTACATCCTCTTCCAGACTGCTTATAAAAATATTAAGATCAAATGCTATGGTGAGCTCCAATGCATCCATACATTAAAGATTTCAAATTACATAAGTACCAAGTTTTCAAAATCTCATTTCCTTTCCTTAGGTCTTTAGATTACTATCTTTGATCCCATAATGATTCCAGCTAAAAAAATATTTTGATAGCCATAAAGTTATAATCTGGAATGGAAGGTAAGAAAATAAAACTGCAGAGCTGCCACTTGCTATAAATCTTTTCAATGAAAATTAGTGAACCCTGAAAACATATTAAAAGGACACCTGACCAAGGGCACCTGAAGCAGAGAATATAATCTAAAGAACCATTTGTTTATAATTAAGATTTCAGCAATCTCAGCTGTGAATTAAGCTTTCATAAGATCAACTTTTGCTTTGATCGATTAATATAGCTTTAAATACCTTGAAAAAAATTCACAAGAAAATTTCTACTGAAAGGTCCTAAGAACTGAAATACTTAATATAAAGAGCAAAAAAGCTCAAATTAAGCCAGTGCAATTTATGTGTAGAAATTCCAAATGAACAAGTACTACTCACAGAAGAATTCCCAAAGTTCCCCACATACTTGGGCCAGGGGGATGTGAGCAAGATATCAACACCCTTAAACTGGGGTGTCGAACACAGCATTGTTCTCAGAGACGACACATCCTTCGGACTAAAACTGTAACCTGGGGCCGGCTCATTTAAGGACTCTGTTCCACTGAGGTACACAATCTGTAGCCCCGAGCTTCCAGTAAAGACACCTTTCCGACCTGGGTTTGAAGAAAAATGGACAAGTTTCTGTCAAAACTGCAAAATGAAATGTCATTATGGTGATGAATCTCTCTCCCCAGGCCAGGGCTCTCCTACCGACCTACATGTCTGAATGAGTGTAAACTCCTAGAGCCCCCTTCTGGCTGCTAGGTCCCCAGGTTGGATGGTTACAACAGTATCCTCTTCAGTGAGAGCAGCCCTTATGTGGAGACTGCGGGAGCCCAATGGCCAGTCTGTTTACCCCCAGTGCTAATAAAAAAAGTTGGAAAGCGCTGATTAAGAGAAAGGTTTTCTGCCTTCTAGAGATTCTACACGGATTAAAAGGAACCCAGACACCTAGATATAGGGAGAGGCAATTAAAAAGAAAAAAAATGCAGTTCAGAAGAAGGAAGAGTCTAGAATAGATGTACCCTTCATGCAGGCAGCAACTACCAACTGAAGGAGAACATTTTAAAGGAGCGGCTGTTTGGAAAAAATTAGAGACGCTACCCTCTTCTAAATTTATTCCTGGCTTGTGCCTTTAAGACCTTGCTCCGTCAATTTTCACCCTCCTTTCATCTACCGAGTCTCTTCTTTGCAACTGGCTCTTTCCATTCAGGAAATAGAATATTAAACAGAGTGATTAATATGCATACTAATAAAGGCACATACCGATTAATAAACATACATACTAATTAAGGAACACTAATCGATAATGAAACTTCTTCCTCTTCAGTTTCAAATTTTTCAAAAGAGTGGTCCATCCTAAGTGCTTTACCTCTTAATTAGTTCCTTAACCCACTGCAATCTAATGGTTTCCCTCTCCCATCAATCTCTTAAAGGTCACTAATCACCAGTGGCCCCTACTCAGGAAACTATTCTCTTAACTTAGTCTATGAGCTAGATAATATCTTTACCTCACCCAACACTCCTCGAATTACTTTTACCTCTCTCTGCCTGCCTTCTAGGTGAAGATATACGTCCCCCATCACAAGATACTATCATCTGCCTGCTTCCCTTCTCATATTTCTTACTTAACAATTTGATCCTCTTCTAATTTTTATTTCTCATTTTTATGGGACCAGCTCCCAAAAATCTAAACTCTTCAACACCAATTTATTTCTATATTCTAGAAAGATCATGTTGCACTACCTGGTGGATATTCTGCCAGCACTTCAAGCTCAGTATCACATATTCACTGTTAAGTTCATTGTTTGCTCCTCCTACTGGATTCCCAAAAAATCTCTTTCATAGAAATAACCCAAATACTTAGCAGCTCTTCCCACTCCTGGCACTAAATTCATACGGTAAAATGACTGCCATGAATATCTACAGCAGTGGTCTTAATCCAAATCTAGTAACTACAGTGAGAGCTGCAGTAAGTCAGGCCCACATTAAGAACTACAAGGAAGGGATTTCAAAACGTATTATCTCACAAGTGTGGTTAAACCAACAAATAAAAATCTGTCCCTCCATTTTTTGCTTAAAAGGGCCCAGTACGATTGAAATAAGGTAAAAATGCTTATAGGAGAGCCACGGTCAGATGAAGGGAATCAAATAAAGGCCAAGATGGACTAGGGTGGGGAGAGAGAAGGGCATTTACAACAAAGAAAATGTAGAAGCTTTCCAGAGAAATGAGAGACCAAAAAAGAGGAAATATGAAGAGCAGTGGAACCATTTTAGAAAAAAAGGGAGCTGAATATCCAAGAGGCTGCAGACTGACAATAGGTGAAGAGAAAACAAAATGGTCAAACATTGAGAAAAGTCACTAAATGAGATTCAGGGTGGGTGGGAAGAAGCAACTTTAACCTAAAATTAAGAGTAGACCTGGAACCAGAAAAAGGACAAAGCAGGTGAAAAACCCAAGGATCAGCACTAAACACTTTAGTTTGCAAAAGCTTAGTGAGACCTAGAGCTATAGCTAGTTAGGAATCTAATAAGTAAGCTGTATGTTATACGGTAAGACCACATACACGGATCTTTTTAAACATAATTTATATCTGAAATACTCTATATATACACTGTAGTCAATTTATTTCTGTTTGGCTGAAAAAGTATGTATTTGGTTGTGGGAACATGAGGAGATTGGAGGGAGGAAGGACAGACCACAAAGGGCAAAAATGTTAGTCTTAAGGGTACAGATGCCGACTTTAGGAAAGAACCCTCCTGACCCCCATTCTCTCAGGTAGTAATGGCAGAAGAATCCAGCCACAAATTTCCTAAGAGACTTTATTATGTTCATTACAAACACCAAAAATATCAACTTACCTAAGTAAGTAATGTTTTCAGCTAATTCACACCCATCAGCATCTTGAAAATATTTTACTGTTTCCTGGTTATTGGCACCCAGCACATATGTCTGAATAGGAGCTAATGAGAGAAGCAGGCATGACACCAGAGTTACCAGATCTGCTTTGGAACTTGAGAAATGCTTCCCCATAGGAAAAATAATCACAGTGAAAGTTGGAATAAGATCACCAGTTAGGATATCCTACACCCAACTCTGTGGCCTGATTATTGAATGATATCAACCAAGATAATGAAGTGACATCTTAAAAAAGGATGGTCAACGTGTAATTAGGAAAACATAGCCCCTAAAAAGCTTAATAAAAAGAACACTAATACTGGAAAAATGAAAGAACGTACGAGGTCTGTCCAGACGGTATTCGGCCATGTACTATGAAAAATAGAGGCATTTATTGAAAAAGATACAAGATATAAGAGACATTGTACATAGGAAAATGATGCCTCAGTCCCCTTCAAAGTAGGCACCTTGGGACCTCATATAGTTCTCCCAATCACCATCAGCTGCCCTGTTTAATTTTCCTGAATCTCATTGATGGTATGAAATCTCTGCCCTTTCGAAGGTGCTTTTAGTTTTGGAAAAAGCCAGAAGTCTTAGAGCGCCAAATATGGGCTGCAGGGGAGTTGAGTCACCAGGGTGATTTGACGTTTTGCAAAAAAAAAACAAACTCTGCATGAGATGTGATGCATGAGCGGGGGCATTGTCATGATGAAGCTGCCCATCACCAGCTGCCCATAGCTGCGGCCTTCTGAATCACCTGGTTTCCGCAGAGAAATGTTCAAGCTTAACGCAAAATTTGATGCAGATTCATTGCTCTACTCGCTCAGTCATTTTGAATGCAATGGCCACACAGTACACATCTCACTCAGCAGCATCTACTGCCTCCACTGAGTTCAGTGAAGTCATCATTATTCATGCATGTGCATTCCAGTCCACTCTCCTTGGCTGCCCAGTTACATTGATGTTGCACAAACTGTTCTCATTATATCAACAATGGTCGGACTTCTTCTGGACAGGCTTTGTACATAATTTCATTTGTTCAATTCCTGCCTACTTAGAAGAGAATGAGTCTTCTGGAACTAGTTCCAACCAAATTCAAAATGTGAACATTTAGATGCATATGCATCCTCCCTAGCACAGTGCAGAGCTCAAAGGAAAATTCTTAAATAATTAACACTTGTGAAAAACCACCCAGAAATAAACTGTGTAGTCTCGAAACTTTATTAAAAATCATTTGTTAAGTAAAAATAATTTCTGTACCTTTTTTGATGCCAGTTTTATATTCTTCCCATTCAGCATCTGGAGTGGAGCCAAAGAAATTTCCTACACATAACAGCAGCTAAAATGAGTTTTTTAAACAGATATATGAGATTTATTTATATCAAATAGTACATAATTGATAGTAACATTATTCAGCTAATTATCCTAAGTAATGGTCTCAAATCAGGTTTTTTCCTTAACAATTTGCATAATTCTTTAGTAACAATTGTATAAATTACTAAATTTTGTCTCAGTAACTGTCAAATTCAGGTTGGGGATGGGGAAGACGGGGGTCCAGGGAAAGGTGGGAAAATTCAACCTTGAAGAATCCCTCTATGAAATATAAAATTTTAAATACTAGATACCTTGAGAAATACAGGGCATTAAAAAAAACACATTTGCTGCCTATTGTCTGTACTCAGCCTTTAACCCAGTGAACCCAGTATCCCCATACGCAGAACACTCTTCTGTCCTCTAGGAGTTTACAATCTAGGTGGCAACCACACTTAACATTTAAGGTTCTTTGGTTTGTGAAGCATTTGCTCATGTCATCAGACTTAATCTACACCAAACACTCATGAAACACATCTGTGCTTCCCAAACCCAGTGGTCAGAATCACTTAGAGGTGTTCTGCTAGTCTGTTTTCACATTTGTATACAATATTAAAATAACAAGACTTTACTTAAAGTAGCCCTTGAAATTTTTAAAGTACACAAAGGTAAACAGGTCTCCCTTACTGTGCTACTCTGCAGTTATTAAGGTCCTATGCTCACAACAGGTACCCAATCTAACAAAAAAAGGAGTTATGTGTTCAATCAAGAAATGAATAAAGGAGCCCAGATTATATTTTAGTACACTGACAGCAAAATTAAATTCAGAGAAAGGAAACATCTTACATCAAAGTTTCCACTTTTCTTCTGAATTGCTCGAACTCTACTGAATAAAACATCAAACTTTCCTTCAACATCTCCACAAGCCAAGCTGCAAACAAGAGATAAACATTAAGGTGATTCAGGAAACATGAACAGGTCTTCCTGGGTCACACGGATATGTGACCCAGTCTGTCTGGGATTACCTGAGAGGTTCAGTGCATGTGAGCTATTACTGACCACTGGGCAACTTCACCCAAAGGTCTCACTGACACCTTCAACTCATCATATCTAAAATTTACCTTATCACTTCCTCCAAAATTGAACGAGTTTCTTCTCACTTCCCAAGTTTTGTGGATGGGTCTATCACCAATGTGGTCAGAGAGAGTCAAAACTCTCCCCTCCAGTTACCAAGTCCCATCAATCCCTTTTTCCAAACATTGTACACATCCACTCTGTCCTTTTTGTCTCCACTGTCATTATCTTAGAGAAGGTTTCAATCATCCACTCAAGAGGCACATACTGAACTCCTACAATATGCTAAGTGCAATATGCCAAGTAATTTGTGCTGAGAACATGTTAGGAGTACAAAGAAGGGGAAGGCAGATCAAGCCCCAGAGTTTACAATCAAGGAAGGAAAAATAATTCTGGTAGTCATAAATTTATACAGGGTGGGACAAAAGTAGGTTTAAAGTTGTTGGTATGGAAAGTAATGCAGTGGTAAATAACAATACAAGAATAAACTTTTGCATGCTCACAATTGTAAACCTACTTTTACTTCACCCTGTTTAAAAAGGGCCATAATAGGAGGTACGTGTCAAGTGTTACCCCGCAGGAAGGTAGCGAGTGGCAAGAGCTAAGGTTCATGAGGCAGACTAGCCCTAGGCTGTGAAGTAACTTGTTCTATCATCTCATTTCTGAGTTTTAATAATTCTGATTTATACGATTTCCCCACTTATTTTATTAATGTCTTTTAACTCATCTTGTAACATATTACTTATCGTCATCATGTCTTTTTGGTGTGCTTTTATTGTCCATATCACCAAACACCTTCAAGCTGGGAAGTGACATGAGCATATCTGTTTCAGGAAGTTCGTTTTAGTACTAGAGTGAAAGACAGTCTGGGGGAACAGCTGGCCATCAGCAACAGTGTCAGTGAAAAGGGCAATGTCACATGAAGATGGGGGAGAGAGAAACACATGGGAAATTTAGAATTCTGAAGACCTGAGTACAAATTGGAGTGGAGAAGGAGGCTGGGAAACGACAGAGGAGGAATGGAGGATAGCTGCAAGGCTGAGTGGCTGAGTCCTGTGATATTGCAGGGGCAGCATATAATGAGAAATATAACGAATCTGGTATTGGATACAAAGTAAAGAATACACTTACCTTTCCTCAAATGCCTTCTCTTCTTCCTATCCATCCTACATAAAGCTAATGGTTTAACATTCTCTCCTCAAAAACATTAAGAGGACCCCACTGCCTGCACCACAGCCTTCCGCAAGTCCCCTGATCTCTCTTCCCAGTGCTGCTCCAAGTTTCCCTAATAGAAACCTTCCCTAGTGTCAATCTGATCACTTTCTGCCTCTGCCATTCCTTGGGTTAGTTACTTCTCCTAACAGTCCCACCCTACCCATCCTAAGTCTAAACTTTTCCCGAGCTTCAAATCCTGCCACACCTCTGAAGTCTTCCTGACTGGGTCAGGAAGTAACTCTTAAAACTTCAGAAACCCATGTGGCATTTCAGAGCAAGCTCTGTAAAATAACCTATTAAGCATTTTTTATCTTCTGAGTACCACCTGTTCTAGGAAGCCCTCCGGTCCCTATCAGTCACCAATTTCTGGTGCTCCCACAGAATCCTGCACTTCCTCTATCATCGTAGTTATCACATGGAATTATAATTATTTCTGGGAGAGCCAATGGTTCAGTTTGTATATCACAGGACACCTTAAAATTCATCATCTCCTCATCTGGGCCCTTTTCCAGTGCTTCCTACTCCACTGAAGAAAGAAGAAATCTGGGATCCCGGCAGTGCTGGCTCCTTCTTACAACCAAAGCACCTCCAAGCCCTACTGATTTCAACTCCTTAATAAACCATGAATCCCTGCACTTTTCTTCTGCCATCTAATCTATCTATACCTAGCTGTCCTCTATTTTGGCTCTAATTTGTTCTCCACATTACAGCCAAAATCACTTTCCAAAAGGAGAAGCTGATCATGCCGAGTTAGTCTTAAAGGTTCCAATGCTTTTTTTTTTTTAATGGATAAAGACAAAAATATTTTTTAAGGTTCAATTCTCACTTCTCGTACTCTTCACATTAAACCAAATACTCCTACTATACACCCTCCTAGGACTGTGAACCTTTTTTCCCTGACATTTATCACTACTGCAATTTTACATATATCAGGGTTCTTTGATTCCTGCCTGTTTTTCTTCACTATAAGCTCCATTAAGGCAGGAACTCCATCTCTCCAACTCCAACTCCAACGTCTCGCACACCGCAATTGTTCAATAAATACCTGAATGAATGCATGAATGGAAGTCCTCTCCTCGCGGTCCCAGAGCCTCCCCTCCCAACCTCCCTCCAAAAGTGAGCGACAGGGCAGGGGCCCTATCCATCCATCCTGCCGCCCTCTGCCCGTGGCCCGTCAACCGGCCCCACGCCTAGAAACTCTGGTAAAGTAAATGGAATACGGGGAGGAAAGAAGGGTAAATGATGCGTCAGAGCAGAGGCCAGTACGGCCTGACATGGGAGAGGCCGAACGCTGGGAGCTTCCGCGTCCCTCAGCGAGTAGCACCGCGAGTTCCGCCCGGAGGCGAAAACGGCCGGGGAAAGAGGCCGGCCCTGGCCAGACGAAGATGTGCTCGCAGACCTTAGCTCGCAAAGATGTGAGCCCAGCTCTGAAGCCGACACGCCGCTCCCGCCCCAGCCCTTCCGCCCTCCCTTCGCGTCTTGAGAAAACACACGGCGGGGAGGCGCAGGCGCGCACACACAGCAGAGTTCCGACTCAGGGTCACTCACAGGCGCAGCGGTTTCTGAGCCATCAGTCCCCAAAACAGGGCTGCGACCACCACCGAAAATTTGGACGCCGCACCTGCGATCCTCCGAAAAGTGCGCCCGCAGCACAATGAAGACGTCAGCGTACCCCAGCCAATGAAGGCTCGGTTGTCTACGGAGAGCGCCGAGGGACTGCAGCCTCTCACAGGCAGTTTCTTCTCCAGAAAGGATTAAAAGAGCTAAGAAGGAAGGAGGAAAAACAAGAAGGAATCCCATTTTGATTTTTTATCTAGGGGCAACTGAAGTGACTGAGCTGCTAGAAAGTTCCCAGCATAATGTTGGGCCTAACCTATCCTAAACCCTAACCACATCATGCTAAAGAGCAAAACACCCGCTCCACATTAGCTTTTCATAGGTTTTGAAACTGTCAAAAAAATTTTAAAATAATGGCTATTGCTTTCTAGGTACACAATCACTTTTATTCTGAGTCATCTGAAAGTAACGTGCAGGCTTCAATACCTCTGAGAGCATTTCCTAAGAATAAGGACCATCCTCCTACATAACCTAATACCATGTACACACCTAAGACAATTAACATTAATTAATATCACCTAGCATACATCCATATTTAAAGTTGTCCCTTTGTCTCCCCACCCCCAAATTTATTTAACATCTTCATTTGCTTTCATGCAGGATCCAATCAAGTTTCATACTTGCATTCGATTCTCTCTAATCACTTTTAATCTACAATAGCCCACCTACATTTTTTATTTTTCATGACATTGACTTTTTGGAGAATTCAGGCCAGGTGATAGGAGACAACAGTGTTTATGGAAATGGAAACAATGGTGAGGGTTCCCGAGTTCCTGACAATTCCTGAGGGGCCTGGAAAACTCACCAAGGGTAGCCAGCCAATTCAAAATTAACTAAAACTTAAAATAAGTTTAAGGGAGAACAAAAAAGTTCTGTTTTCCTTACAACTTCTGTAAGACTTTTTTTGAGAAATATCATGTTCCCTGCCTCATAAATATTGAAGCCCTGCTTTGCTGGCAAACTAAGCATGTGGTTTTCCACTTTGAGGTAATACAACAAAGACCAGGCGTGGAGACATGGACTGAATGAAGAATAGAAGAGGCGGGTAATAATTTCAGGAAGAGGAAAAAACTGTAAGAATTAAAATTCATCCATGGAATTCTGTATTATCTTTAAAACTTTTCTGTAAATTTATAACTATTCTAAAGTAGAAAGTTTATGAAAACTCATCCATGAGAATTAAAGTAGATCAAGAGAGCTGAACACAATGTGTCAGAGTAACAAAAAAGGAAATTGAAAAAAGGAAAAAAACAGAAGACTTGTATGCATGCCAGTCTGGTTTTAGAATACACATTCTTCTCAAGGGCACATGGAACATTCTCCAGAATAGATCATATGTTAGGCCACAAAACAAGTCTCAACAAATTCAAGAAAATAGGAACTATATCAAGTATCTTTCCCGACCACACTAGTGTGAAACTAGAACTCAAAATCAGGAGGAAAACTGGAAAATTTATGAATATGTGGAAATTAAACAACACACACCTGAACAACCAATGTACCAAAAAGAAATAAAAAATAAAAAAAATATCTTGAGACAAATGAAAATGGAAACACAACATACCAAAACTTGTGGAAGTAGCAAAAGCAGTTGTAAGAGGAAAGTTTATAGCTATAAATGTTTGTATTAAGAAAAAATATCTCTCGCCCTGGCTGGTGTGGCTCAGTGGATTGAGTGCTGGCCTGTGAACCCAAAGGTCACTGGTTTGATTCCCAGTCAGGGTACATGCCTGGGTTGCAGGCCAGTTCCCCAGTTGGGAGTCAAGCAAGAGGCAACCAATCAATGTATCTTTCACACACCAATGTTTCTCTCCCCTTCTTTCTCCTTCCCTTCTCCTCTCTCTAAAAGTAAATAAATAAAATCTTTAAAAAAGAAAAAAAAAGAAATATCTGAGGTCATAAGAACTCCATAACCAAGGGAATGGTATCTCTGCAACAGAAGTTACATACTCTCAAGGCAGCCTTATTTCTGACCTGAAGAAAGTATTATTAACAGAGGATTTTTATTCAATGGTAAAAAACTATAAGAATTTCTAAAAGAATTGTCAAAAACAACATAATAATTTAAATAGTGTAATAACAGAAAAATATATCAAGGAACATTACACCTCTGGGAACTAGAAAAAGACCAAACTAAATCCAAAGTCAGAAGTCAGGGAATAATAAAGATTAGAACAGAAATAAATGAAATAATCAAGAGGACCAGAGGATAAACAGTGGTGGTCTGGAGCAGAGACAGTGGGAAATGACAGAAACAAAGTTAACTGTTTTAGAGATGGAATTGGGGACCTGAGGAACCATCCTAGCTCCTAACAACCAACTCTGGGTAAGGTTGCTTTCCTTCTAAACTAAACTGGTCAGTCAGTATCTTCCACCCACTGATGTCTTTAGCCTGCAAGGAAGATGATCAGGGCCCCAGGAGCCCTCTGACCCTGCAGACACAAGTAGAAAGATATTTTATAAAATGCTTTATTTTATGAGTGGTGGCCCCACCTCCCCACCTCACACATACACACATATGCATCCTGTCTTTATCACATTTCCAAAAGGGAGTACATGTCAAGATGCCATCCATCCTCAGATACGACTCTCTCAAAGAAGGGACAGGAGGAGCCCATCACATATGCCCAGCTATCACAATACTCCTTTTGCTGTTTCTGCTCAGTCTAGAAGACTCCGCCTGAAGTTAAAGATTTTCTATTATTTCCGTTGTTATGGATAAGTAAATTACTGACTCTCACAAGATGATAAGCTGTAAAGAACTTTGTTCTGTTTTCCTTTTTTAATTGAGAATGTTGTTAGCAATACATTAGCATCAATAGAAAAAAACAACCATTCATACAGTAACTCAAAATCCAGCCACTTCAAGAAAATAATGTAGAGAAAATAAGCCCTCTCATTTGATTCCACTGAAAAGCCCAGGCTTATCCTGAACTTTGAGAGACTCCGTGTCCTAAATGGATAATTAAACATTCAAGTAGAAGGTAAGAGGTTGTAAGTGTCAGTTTCTGAGGGATACTGCCCCAAGAGAAATTCAGGAGTAGCCACAATTCTCCAGTTTAACTCCAGTGGTGGGATGTTTCTGGGATGGCCAGCATGGTTTCCTTTTGAGGAGTCTTGACATTTCATCAGCCTCAGTCAGATTCAGCTCTTATAAAACATTCTTCCTCATTAAAAAAGACTTTGTTCCACAGGAATAAGTTTTTCATCGTTTCTCAAGCTTCTTGTACTTGGCTTCTAAGGAGCATGGTGGGGAGAGGGAGAGGAAATTGTATTTAAAATTGGCTCTTACAAAGATATTCTTTCATTAGCATTTCCAAACAATTCAAAAATGTCTGTTACATTTTTTTAAAATGTATTAGCTTCAATTTCATCAGCTGTCGAAACTGTGTACAAATTGTGGCACACCATAAATGTTAACCACCACATGAGCTAAGGACAATATTTGGATATCTATCCAAATTTCATTGATAGGCCCAGCTTAAGGTAAGACGTGAAACACACACACATAGCACTGAGAACCTTACACAAGTTCACTGTGTTCCGGCCCTGCCAACAGCGGCTGCTCAGAGAGCTCCGCCAGGAGGAGTAAGCAAATCTACTGGCCCGTAAGCCACCAGGAGACCAAGAAATTGCATCTATAAGCACTGTGCCAGGAACCCTCTGGGAGCCAGGCCTGAGCTCTCAGGGAGCATAAATGTTATGTTTCACCTTTTATTTCCTTATCTCGGCAAAGCAATTTTGAAAGATACAAAGATTTAAAAGACCATCAAATGGGCCTCTTAATGGAATGGATTCTCTTTTTCTTTAAAACCTTGAAAGCACCTTGGTACAATGCCTTCTACATAGTAAGGTTCACAGTGACTATTCAGTAAATTAAATTGTGGTTAATGAAACTGTTAATGACCACCTACATCAAATCTCAGTCTGCTACAAACCACTCTCTTGAGGTAGTCAACTGTCAATAATGAAAATAAAATAACCTATAAATTATATTTAGGATATAAACAACTTTGTTATTTTTAGTCATGGATATATGAGCCAAAACCAGTTCGCAAGCTACCAAAACTAAAAGTACAGTTTCCTCCTTAAAGAAAAAGTAATCCTTCAAGAATCCCCTTGACTGACTATTCTGTTTTTCAAGACATTTGTAACTATATTTTTAAAATGCTTTGGCCTACTGAACCACTATTAAGAGCTTAAGCTACGGAATCAATCAGACCTGGTATGGAATACAGCTCTTTCTCCTCTATAGAATGGGGGTTAAAATCATGTACTTACCTCATAGGTTACTGGGAGGATAAAAAACATAATGTAGGTAAAGCACTAAGAACAGTTCCTGATATATCAAGTACTCAGGAAATGTTATTTTTATTACCACTACTAATAAAAAATTATTCTCGCTAGGTTTTTGTGAAGATTAAAATAGATCATTATAGGCATATCATAAATGTTAATTACCACATTAGCTAAGGTCATCCTGGAAGGTACTCTGATTAAACCAAGACAGGAATAAAAAGGGTTACCCAGTTTTTTTGAATATGCATCCAACTTGTAGGCTGCCTGCTCAAGAGCTGCCACCTGCTCCTCAATAACATTGATTTGATCCAGATAAGGCTGCAGTTCGGCATCTTTAAAAACAAAAACAGACCACGTGTTTATATGGCCTCAACAAGTTGAATAGAAGAGTGAAAAAGTAAGAACGTTAAGTTTCTCTCCAGCTCTGCTTAACACACACGAGGTGGGATGATGTGATTCTGATCATTAGCAGGACACAAACTTTAGAAAACAGTAGCTAGCTCGTCAGGCATGACTATGACCTAGACAAAGCAAGTATCTCTCATCCATTAACTTTGTCTCTTAAATTCCTTGTTCCTCAAGCAACCTTTCCTTTAGTGATTCCATTTCTTGGTCTCCCAGACCAAGAAAGAGACAGAGCACACAAATATAAGTTAATACAAAAATATATTCTACCAGTCTTAATTAGCATTTTCCTTTTATAGATGTTCTGGTTTTTCTGTTGTAGAGAAGTCCTCTTTTTTGAATTTATTGATTTTACTGGATGGAGAGAGTATTAGAGGGGGTGAGAGATTTGTTGTTCCACTTATTGATTCATTCACTCGTTGATTCTTCTATGTGCCCTAATCGGAGATCAAACCCGCAACCTTAGCCTATCAGGATGACACTCTAATCAACTGAGCTACCCAACCAGGGTCTTGAGTAGTCCCTTATGGATTTTATTGTTAAATCAATTCACTGATTTCATTGCTCCAGTAGAATTTGGACACCCTTTTGGTCCCTCAACCCTTTCCAGGAATAAACTGATCAAATCAAGATTCAGAAGCAGAAATAACCATACCACCAAAACATACTGTTCGTCAGAATGGAAGAAATTCACCTTACGTTTGTGATTCACTTTTAGAAAATGGTCTCCTGGAGTGCAGGGGCTATGTTCCCTCCCCTTCTCAATGGCCTCAAGTACAAAAGAACATTTATTACAAATATGTTTAATTATAAATATTATTACTTACACTTCTGGTTTAAGTCCTTTAGGTTTCTACTAATGTTTATAGCAATATCTTTCATTTCAAGATACTTCAGGCTGGTTAATTTATTCATATTTTCCAGGAGCTTATAGTCTTCGCTGGTGGCTTTAAAACAAACAGAAGAAATGATGCCTTTAATGTTTGTCTTATATGATAGAAATGTGGAGTTCAAGACAGAACCTAGGCAATGTCAAGACAGCAAGCCACTTTTGCTCTATGACATTTATACTCAGCCTGTGTATTCTGAATGTCTAAGTAGAAATTCAGGCAACAATCAGCAAAGCAATTAAACCAAGGAGATCCAGAGACTTCAGGGTCTGGGTTAGAAAAGGATATAATAAACTTACACCCTAACAAAAAGGAAGTGAAATAGTCTTGGTATTCTTGCAGTGTGAAAACATGTAAATTGGGGGACTGCATCATAAATATATATAAAATCAACTAGGACCTCTCTACTTCTTAGTAGCTCATTTATTACTGTGTGATTCTATATTGCATTTTATGCATTGACTTTTCCCAATTATTTGCCTGCTTCTCATATCCTCAATTCTCTTCCCCACCCCTACTCAAAGCATATGGCTTCTACTTCAGTTTTCCTGAAAGCCAAGCCCACTGACATAAGCTGCCTCCCAAGAGGCAGAAGTGCTCTTATTCTTGCCAAGAATAAGAGAACAACTCCTCCCCTGGTGCTCTGGATCCCGAAACCTTCTATCTCTTCAGGGCATCTCGTCAATCACCCCCTTTCTTTTACATTTCCATACTCTCTATCTAGAAATATATTCAGGTTTCCTTCAGCACAAATGCACTCCCTCCATTTACCCTCATTTGCTCAGAAAAGGAAAGGGGCTTCACTGATAACCCTTTTGAAAGAGTAGCTTACACTCACTGCTTCCTTTTCCTGACCATTCACTCATGTGAACCCTTGCAGTCTGACCTCTGTCCCCACCATCCAGAGAAATTACAAGTTCCAAGGTCATCAGTGCTCTCCTAACCATGAAATCCACACTTATTCTCCTGACCCTCTCTATAGTATCTGACACTGCGATCGCCCTATCCTCATGAAATTCTCCCCTGGCTGCTACAGCATTGGATACTGTATTACACTGATTTTTCAATCTCCAACTGTTCTTTTCAGGTTTCTATGCCAGATCCTTTTTAATCCACCCTCCTTAACTATCAGTTCTCAACTTTTCTCAGCTGTGACACATGACTAATGTTTATATGGGTGACACATCCCCATGGCATTCCCAAGGTATTCCCTTTCAAACTCAAAAAAGCATTTGTGCAAGTAAGAATAACAACTGGGGGAAATTACAATCTGCTTAAAATTAACTTTATTAACTAATCATTTGAAAACATAGGTATTTCAAATACTGTTATTAAAAAGAAATTAACTGCCCTATTCCAGCATTCCGAGCTTTTAGTCAAGGCCCTCTTATCTACCCCTAAGCTCTTCCTTGCCAATCTCATTTTGCACAGCCTCAGCTAACAGCACTGTGTAAGTGACTTCCAAATCTGTTTCTCCTGCTCTGATCACTCTTAGAGCTCTGGACTCATGTGTGTGACTCACCTGAGTGTCCTGATAAGTCAACTGAGTGTCCTGTTAAAATCTAAAATCAGTCAAGCCAAAACTGAAAATATTATTTTCATACCAAACATGGTTCCTCTTTCCACTTCCCCTAAGTCGGCTGATGGTACCACCCAGTTTAATCGCTCACACACATCCATCTTAGGTTGCTGCCGTTCCTTATTACCCACTTTAACAAGTCCTATAAATTCTACTTCTGTAACATTCTTGCACCCGTGTCCTCCTTTCCATTCCTTTTACCAACGCTGTCACAGACCACCATTAGTTTTCATCTGAAGTACTGTTCGTTGGTCTCTTTTTCCTCCGTACCTATACGCTCTACTATCAAATTAGTCTCTTTGAAACAGACATTAAAATGCTTAGGAGCTAGCCAGACTGTGTAAATGAGCAAAGCAAGTCAGGTATTTGCATATTAAACATATACAATAACTCACTTCCACAAAGAAATATGCTCTCTCCCACTTCTTAGAATATGTGGTCTTCTTAGTCTAGCATTTACTTTACCAATTCAGATAGAGATATTAGTGCAGAAAGCCATTTCTGTACCAGTACTAAAAACACAAAAATATAAGAACAGTGGTAAATGGCAACTGACACTAGGTCTCAGTAAAAGGGAGGAAACAGAGCAGTAGGGACTAGCTGCATAGCACTAGTCCATTTAAAGGAGACAGCTGCTCAGCTCTCACCAATCACAGCCTCATAAGAAAAGGGGGCTAGTATGACAAATCTTTAGAATTTTTAAAGAAGAGGCAAAAATCTAGATTTTATTACTTGGTTTCTGTTGCTCAGAGATAGACAGATAATCAGACAATAGAGACTCACAAGCCCCCCTATTGCGCATCAGGCCTTTTCTTATAGATTCTGTCTCCCAAATCTAGCTCGCGGCAATTTCCTGTGGAAGTAAAACAATATAATAACTGCTTATGAGAGGCTGCACTGGACCAGGCTTCATCTTTTGGACCCTCCTCCACACACAGATCATGCGTTCAGCTGGAAATACACCATGAACTAAAAACTTAATCATCTCCCATAGGGTGAGTCGCCAAATCCTCAGGCCAAACTAATAGGTCCCTAAATCTGCAGGTCGCTGTCCATCCCCCAATCCCTTTTCTGTTTGCCCCAGTAAATACCGCTGTTTTAGCCAAACAAACGACTCACTTATACCACTTCACTTACTAGTCGTTTCCCCCCTTTTTGGCCAACCATTCCCTTCACAACCCTGCTCAAAATACACCTCCCCCAAGGAAGCACTTCTTGATTAATTCTTTCTTGTTTTCTCAACATTAGTCTACAATACGGAGGCCTGTAGAGTTGTACTGAGTATTCTTATGCGTTTCTGAAGGTAGCTTGTGAACTTCTCCATGGAAGAAATGGGCCTCTTTCCTTCCCATTCATGATGGCCCCAAACGTCCAACAGGCATGTTTCTGGGCGGTGGGGTTAGGAAGCACCTCCCAGGTCTCCGCAGGCCAAACCACAGCTCCAGGGAGGGATGCACCGCATCACCCGAATCAACCCAGACCCCGCCTCACCCGTCAGCTCCCCAGTCAGGTAAGTTGCCATTTTGGAGAACATGTCCCGGCAGAGCTCAGTGATGTCAGCCTCAGCAGGCTCCTTTGCTTCCTCAGCTGTTTCCACTGCGGCATCGTCTGGATCAGAGGAGAATGAGTAAGTGTCCTGCCCCACACCCGGTCCTAATCCAGCCACAGTATCTGCTCCCCACAACCCAACACCTGTCTTCATTCCATCAAGTCGGCTAAATTCTCCATGTACCATAATTTCAAGTCCCTGACTTCGTCCCCGCCCCACCTGACACATCAAATCTGCTCGCCTGTACCGGCTTCAGCTCACGCCAGGTTCCGCGGCCAAACCCTCCCTCTCGCCGGGACAGAACAAACACTTGCACACACACAGTTACGCCCCTCCGACAGGCCCGCTCCTGCCAGGTGAGCCCCGGCATCCGGGGTCCCCACCTGGAGCCCCAGGCATCCCTGTGGACACTCCATCCCCATCCACTCCGCATACCTCTAACCGACTCCTCGCGTTGGCTCGCCGGGACACTTTCGGCCGCTGTCGCCGCCGCCGCCATGCTCGGCCCCGCGCTGCTTCCGGTTCTGCGCGGCCGCGCGTGCGCACTGGGAGTGCGTCCCCCCGCTGAGCCCACCCAAAGCTCAGGGTTCTCGGTGTTGACTTCTAAGTCTTGCCGCTAAATACTGAGTGATAAAGTGTAAGCAAGGAGCCGAAATTGAAGCTAAGAAAGGCTATCTTGAGTGGATCCACTGCCAGGAGTGAAACTGAGGGTGCACTCATCCCGGCGGCCACTCCCTAGAGCAGGGATCCCTAACCTCTGGCCAGCGGACCGGTACCCGGTTCGGCCTGTTAGGAACCGGGATGCACAGCAGGAGGTGAGCTTGAATGTAATGCTCGAATCATCCTGAAACCATCACGCACCACTACCTGCCCCCACCGTGGAAAAATTGTCTTCCCCCAAACCGTTCCCTGGTGCCAGAAAGGCTGGGGACCTCTGCCCCAGAGGGAGTCACTAGCCAAGTAAAACTCAGGACCTTTCTAGGGTTGGACTGCTGACCAAAGGCACTGGAGATAGATTACCCCCTCCCCACAGACTCTGCACCTAAGCTTAGTCGCCAAAGACTGCTCAGGGAATCCGTGCTTTTGGAAGCAATCTCATTCAAGCTTAGAGAAACCTTCAGACATTGATCCCTGAACGGAAAACTCTCCCTTCCAGTGTTCTGGCTTAACACCAACACTTTGGCCCCTATATCTTAAGTTGTAGGCTGATACTTCTCTTCAGCTGATACAGCCTTTCTGTAGGAAAGCTTAGTGAGGATACACTGTGGTTATATTACCTACATTCAGCTATTTCACAAGTCTCCTAGATGTATATCATGTACTTGATGGGGTGGGAGAACAGGGGTGGGGGAAGGGAATGGATGAGAAAAAGTGACTGGAGAGCAGAGGCGGATTACGGTCTGTTGAGGCCCCAGGCACAGAAGAAAATATTGGGCCCCTTAAAAAAGAGAGAGAGACAGGGAAAATAAAAATACATGTTAACCATATTTTTAAATAAGTAAAAAATATTACATACTATTAATGTTTTATTTCCAATAAAATTTGAATACAATATATGTATTGTACATATGAAACCAAACTTGGCGTCATTAGAAAAAAAGTGTAAAGTTGGGGTTTTACGGGGCCCTTCAGAAGTTGGGGCCCAGGGCGAGCACCCCGTGCGCCTCCGGTACACCCACCCTTAAATCCGCCTCTGCTGGAGAGCAATGGAAGGTGCACAATGAGGAAAGGATAACGATTTCAGAGGAAGTGGAAGGGAATATATAACAGGCCTTGGGATGCAGACCCGTACACTCAAAATCTGGTGAAGTTTTTGGTCCTATCCCTCCCTGGTTATCCGTCATCTGTACCCTCTTACCCTCCCACACTCACCAGCTGTCCACCACCCCAGAGGAAGGGGATGGCCTCACTCTCTTCATCCTGACGACCAGATATCCTTAGGCCACTGTCTCTGGTCTCTAATGGTACAATCATAGTGCCCACCAGTTCAAACCAGTCCTATGAGCCAGAAGTTCTTATTTCAGGACTCCTAGGGCAGCCCAGCTCCTTCACATTGTCCCTGCCTCCTCTCCAGACCTCCCAGCAGGAATGAGCTTTCCCTAGCTCAAGTACAAGGATGGCTCGCAGTTCCACCTCTCTTCTTCCCCTTACAATCTCAGAAGGAAGTGCAAAGTCCTGATTTTCTTAAGGATTTTTATTGATAGTCACCAGAAGAATAGAGTCAGAGCCCAACACACTTTAGTCCAAAGATCTCTGAACCCTGAGGTCATTTTTTTTTTTTGCCTGATTCTCCTCAGGCTCCATCTTTGTCCTGTTTTACAGCCTCGTCAGTTCCCAGTGTTCTGCAGAATGTTGGGAGCAGGCTCCTCCACTGAGCCTTCAGGTCGGGGATGCCAGCACTCCAGCTCCTCCGCAATATTGTAATCTCCCTGCATGAGAAAGTCTCCTCTCCTATATGGCTTTCCTTCTCTTCTACAGGAAGACTCTATGGGGAAGGCAAGAACCCAACAGGTCCTAGCAGCAGATCTCTAGATATACAAAGGATAAGATTCACTAGCAAATAGGAAGACATCTAGATTTTGCTACTCTTGGCTCCTACTTTTCTTTCACAAATCATGGCTATCCAGATGCTTGGGGAAGCCATTACCCTCCCTTCCTTTATTCTGTTATTGACCTTTTTGTTTGTTTAATCACTACTGCAGAGATTGGAAGCACAGGGAGTGAGAGGCCCAGTGAGAGAGATTATTTCACAGAGCAACACAGAGCCATATAGCTACACACATAAACAGAGTCACAAGCCTAAACATGATGCCCAGTTGTACATGAAAACATTGGCTCAAAAGTCCAAACACAAGGTAGCACTCGGCAACAACCGTGGTGGGAACTGTTGCCCTAGAAGTAGGGGACATGTGCAGAGGGGGCCTCTGGGGAGGCAGTGAGAGAGGAACCTGCTGTCTCATGCTTTAGGACCCCTCTGCAACCACTATTCTGCCCACCCAGGACTCCCCAGGGGGCTGGAGTCACAGCTGGGCCTGACTGCGGGCGCTCCCAAATGCCTGTTCCCCCTGTTGGAAGAAAAAGGGAGAGACAGGTTATTTAGAAAGAGGACTTTGTGTCCCACTTCCCTTTTATCTGGATCTGTTTGTCAGAGGAACCACCTTTAGGCATTCCCCCCACCACCTTCCCTTATAGACTGACTATTGTGAAGAATGTGCAGCCCCAATAGCCTGAAAACAGATCTCTCGAAAATATTTTGCGTCCACTCACTGAGTGGGGCAGATGGTAGAGTTCAGCTGTTGGGAGCCGAGAGGACCCAGGTGAAGAGCCACTCACCATGCCTGGGGAGGGAGCCAGCTGTCCCTTCCTCTCTAGCATTTTTAGCTTTGAGCCCATAGCATCAACCTGGGCCATGACTCCTTCCAGGACAGTCTCCAGCTGCAGAATTCTCCTTGTGAGCCTGTGCCGGGTTTGAGAGAAACCAAGGAGGCAGAAAGATGTGTTTGCAGGACCCGGTCTCTACAGGCGGAGGGGAATAGAATGGTGCGTGTCTGGATGGAAGCAAGGAAGGTAAGACCCAGCCTTTAGGGAGAATTAAAGGGGGACAGAAGTTCTTCTCGGGATAGGACAAGGGATTAGAAGATTGTGAAAAGAAGCTCAAGGAAGGATATTTAAACACAGCCCTGGGCCCTTGGCTGCACATACGTGTAGAATTCTTCTCCTGAAACCCAGCCACCTGCTCCAGTAATCTCTGGACCCGACTTGCCTGGTGGACTCTTCACAACGGATCGGCCCAGGTTCTCAATCCCAGCACTGAGGGCCACCTAATCAGGAAGTCAGAAGTCGGAGAGGAGAAGATGACCCTGGGAAGCCATCAGCTCTGGCTCCAATGGGCTCTCAGGAATAGGCCGTGGACACTAACTCTCACTCTCAAGCTCTGGAGACAATGGGATCAGAGTAGTGGTGCTAAACACAAAGCTGGCCCAACCTCTGGGAGGCAATCGCCTTCCGAAGAAATAAACCACAAACTCCGCAAGGCCTTGACTAACGGGGTGGTCACTAGAGGCCAACTCAGTTTGGGAGAGGACAGACAATACCAGCATTCCTTGCCTGCCTCCCCTGCCCTTGACTTTTCGGTCTACTCTAGATAGGGATGAAACAGGCATAGGAGGGGCAGCTAAGGGTCCGAGTCTGAGAACCCCAGGGAGAAGGAGTTGTCAGGGATTCTTGAGCAACTTGTCCTTTCCCCCCCTAAAGACTGTTTTAGAGCAATGGTTCTCAACCTGGGCTATGCATTGAATCACCTGGGGAGCTTTAAAAAGTACTGATTTCTGGCCCTCCCGAATCTCACCCTCCTCACACACAGAGATTCTGGTCTAGGGTGTGTGGCCTGAGCCCGAGGATTTGTAAAAGCTCCCAGGCATTCTAATGTGCAGCAATTTGAGAAACACCGTTCTAGGGAGCTCTTTCCTGCCCACCTGTTGGAGGGTTTTCAGATTGGGTTTGTGTTCTGGGCATGTTGACAGGGAGGGGAGGGTGAGCAATTTCCTTATACTACCTCTCCACCGACGGCTGGGCTCACCCTCTTCTCTTCCAGGTCCTGCCTCCTTTGTTCCTGCTCCTTCTCATCCAGGGCACGATTCCCATCTTGGTCAAACCTGGCGAAGGTGGCTGTAAGCTCAGTGATCTCATGCTCCGCGTGCCCCAGTCTGAGGAGAACAGGATGATGAGATAACTTCTGACATGCTGTGGCTGTAATCTCCTGATTATGGACTCCCTACTCGTTTAGGCCAGGCTCTGGCAAGAGTCTCATTCTCTGGGGAAGAAGGGGACCGCATACAAGAGTGAGGATCTCTAGGGTCTAGCAATTTTACCCCCAAGAAATCACTGGGCTCTCTTTCATCCCTGTCTCCTGCTGACTAGGTTTGGGTCCTTGTGACCTCCTACAGAGGTTAGTGCAAAATCTCTTTGCCTCTAAATAACCTGCTCCCCACCCCCTCAGCTTCTCTTTTACTCTCTACCTGAAATCCATTTTCTATAATGCAGCTAGAGTAATTAATCTTTCTACAGTGCAGGTCTAAATAGACGATACCCCTTCTCTTCCTGGGCACCCTATTCTTTGGATAGAGTAGTGTTTGGGGCTTTTCCCACGGTGGCCCTTGCTCATTTCTATGGCCGTACCTCCTGCTATGTTCCACCTTTCATTGGCTACCTTAACATTGATCCACCACATATTCGTCAGTGTCTGGCCTATAGCTGGTGCTTCCAATAATTTCTTCAGTGTTTGTTAATATGTGTAACAAGGAAGCTGGAAGAGAATGGCTAAGGAAATGGACCACTGTTTAGGGGGAGCATAGAAACTGGATCAGAGTTTTGTGGGAGTGAGGGCTATATACAACGATCAGGGAATTGTATTACATTAGCCCTACAAGTTGGTTCAACAAGGTCCAGAACATTATAGAACATGGTCAGAGACCTTTAAGCCAAGGATATGATTCTTAAGGACAGGATTAGAGACCTATAGATGATGGTCAAAGGCCTATTAGCCAAGGTCAGAGGTTCATAGGCCAAGATCAGAGGCTTATAGACAAAGGATGTGTGGTTGAGGGTCAAAGACCTATGGAGTAAAGTCAGCGAACTTGGATCTCTGATTGCTCACTCCCTTAAGGGGTTGGTGAAGTCCTCGAACTGGATCTCCTGCTCCCCACCCTGCAGGACCTTCTGCACATCCGAAACCTGCTCCTTCCTGAGACGCAGCCTCAGCAGGGTCTTGTTATAGCCCTGGAAGGGGAAAGGAAACAGGCACAAATTCCCGCAGCCTCCTCCTCATCCCTTGTCCCCACCCCGCCCACAGGATGCCAGGCTTCCAGGGATAATTGAAGGCATACAAGGGCACAGGCCCCTACACTAGCCAGGAACAGAGCAAGACACAGAGCCTGGGCCCTGGGCCCTGATGTATATACGCAGCTCAAGGAGACTGAGTAGTTACCTGTTTCAGGAGGTCAGAAATCTGTAGCTCATCTTTCTGTCCCGCCAGCTCCTCTTTGACCTCTGAATATGTGTCATTGATGATGGCAAGGAACATGTTCTAGAGGAGTAAGCGGGGACGTGGGCTCTCACCCCCAGACCAACACCACTGAGCCCACTGACCCTATTAATGTTCTAGACGCATGTTCTAAAGGGGTCAAAGCGTTCAACCCTAGCTCTGCAGCCCACTAACCCCTACATCTTAGGATCCCCAGAGCCCCACGTTTCAGCACCACCTTGTTAGCAATGGATCATGCTTACACATCAACTTGGTGTCCTCACTCAATTACTGTAGCAACCTGATCAGAAATATACCCTGACATATGCCGCAGACCGCCTTCATGTAAAGGCCCACCAAGCAGTGAAGCCAGAAACTTTTTCAAGATGTTAATATAATTGTGCTCTCTTTACCCTAGTCTATACCTTTATCCCTAGGGATATAGACTAAAGGTACATAGGGATATACCTTTATCCCTATTCTATCGTTATATCCCCATCCATTGATCAAATAAAGAAACCTGCTACTTTGTTAATAAAAATGAAACCCAGATCTTTCATGATTGTCAGGAAGAGAGAACAAATACAAAGCAGTGGTAGTAAAAATAGCCATCAATCCCCAGAGGAAGGGGAGGCTTGGAGAACAGAGGTAGAAGCTCCCAGGGGCAGCCACTTCTCATGAGGCATTTTTCTCTTCATTTTCACCCTCAGAGGACAGGGGTTTGGTGTGAGTGAGGGAGCCTGCAGATTCCCTTATACTGTGCAAACTACCCGACCGTGCTGACCACACTGACCAAGCACATGAGCCAGCTCTCAGAAGCACCACCTCCTACACATATTCCTCATTCTCGATTTGAGAAATCCATCATAATCCTGAATGAAGAACAGGGTAGGGTGTAAAAACCCCACCCTGAAGGCCCTCTACCTCTCACCCCTCAGGTTCCAAATCACCACCTCTCAGAAGGACCCTTACCAGGAGCACAAAGAACACGAAAAAGACGTAGGTGACAAAGTAGGCAGGTCCCAGGATGCGGTTGGCATTGTCGATAGCATTGTAATCAAAGTCCCCAAGGATGATCCGGAACTGGGTGAAACTGAGAGACCAGGGATTGGGCTTCACTCAGAGCCTAACCATAACCCTGACCCCAACCCACACCCTCATCCCACTTTCTTTACTGCTTTTTGACGGACTCAGAAAGACCCCTTACTGTGCCTCCAATCCAATCTCGTAGAGACAGAGAAGATGCGCAGATACTTGAGCACATTCATCAGGGTCTCTAAAGACACTCACACAGATGCTTTAAGCACAGATGTGCCCATAGGAATATACCCCAGGGATACATACACCCATGGAGCTGGAGGGTAAGGGGCCAGGGAGGAGTGAAAGGGACAGGACCCTACATGCACTTGATGAAAGTGCTAAAGTTTTCCACTTCGGTCCCAAAAAGCAGGTAGCCAAGCTGGGCATAGGCGAAAAAAACGATGAAGAACATGACAGCGAAGCCCAGGATGTCCTTGGCGCAGCGCGCCAGCGTGGAGGAGAGCTGAGTCATGGTTTTGTTGAAGCTGATGTACTTGAATATCTGGCAGGACCACGTTGACCCAGGTGATTAAGGAAGAAAAGAGAAAAGCTTTAAACAGTCCACTCCCGGCTATGGAAGCCCCAGGAATGGCCAAAACAGACAAGGAAAATGAGACAAGTTTAGAGGAAGGGGGTATGAGCGCCCCGAGGTGAAGCTGGAAGTGAGGAGTCCCAGGGTACCTTGATCCAGGCAAAGAAGAGATTGATGGCGTTCATGTTGTTGTACTGTGTCTGCCAGAAGGCGAGGAACTCGAAGTCGGCATACGTGTTTGGCTGCTGCAGGAGCTTCCCCATCAGCCGATTCACCTCAAGGGTTCGGAATATGTGGAAGCCCACAGCCAGAATGGAGAGCTGTCATCACAGGGGTTGAGGGGTCAGGGACTCAAGGGGATCCCAAGGGAAGTTCAATGATGAAGTCACATGGGGTAGGGAAGGCAGGTGGGAAACAAAACATCCTTCGCTGCTGAGTCGTTGAGTATCCAAAGTTCAGATGGAACTGAATGGGATTATTGGAGAATGTCTTAAAGCCCAAGAGAAGTTTCCAGGGCCAATGGTAAATGCCTAGGTTATAAAGGGCCATAGAGAACTGGAGCCAAGTAATTTTATTTCCCCACCGCTTCCCAGCCTTGGTCAGGAGATTAATATGTCCTGTTAGTAGGAAGGAGACAAAGATAAAGAGGTAGGATATTTTACTACAAGAGGAAAGGCAGGAGCTTCAAGGGGCTAGATAGATAGATCATAAAGGCAAGCGACAGAAGAGGAACAGAGTATCCAGTACATAAAGAAAGGAGCAGAGCCTGGGTCCCAGGCTGGAGGGGGGGAGGTACGGGAGACAAGGCTTCTCCCAGGGCTGATGGGGAAATAGTAGCCTCTTGCTTGGAGAGCTGTTACACAGGCATTTGACCAGCTGTCATAAGGAGGACTTGGGACTCCAAAAGGAAAAACTTGGAGCCCCTATTAGGGTGGGTCCCCCATCTCCTCCAAATATGTCCCAAGCCCAAAATATCTGTTCCTCACCAAGATGACCACCAGGTCCAGAATGTTCCAGATGCTGCTGAGGTAGTGAAGTCGGTGGATGTGGAGCTCCAGGATCTCTTCCACCACATAGTAGAAGATGAAGATACAGAAGATGACCTCACAGCCAACAATAAAGAAGTCCCAGTTGCTGACATAGCGAATCAGCTTAACTGTGCGGATTTGCCAGGATGGGATGGCACCTCCTGTAGCTGGAAACTCCACTACCAGTCTGTGGGAGGAGGGACAGATGTTTGGTGGGGACTGGGCTGGGACAGTTCCTCCCAACCCCACCACAGGGTGCATGTTTAGGAAAGGATCTCAAGCAGAGGAGAAGGGAACCAAGAACCATGGATGGAGGGAAGCAGTAGGGAAAGGGGACCCACCTCAGAACACAGAAAAGATTGATGTTGGCATTATAGACTGAGAAGTCGATGAAAACCACCCGGGTGCCCCTGTCCAGCCACAGGGCCTCCTGAAGTTCCCGAAGTGCCTCTGCACTGCCCTTTCGGGATCCCGGAAGGTCCAGGTAGTAGCCACCTCCACTGTAGCTTGTGAGCTGGCCCCAGTGAGAGGAGCCCCCCAGCTCATCCTGTGAGTGGTATGTCCACCTGCCAAGGAAGAAGCCATCTGAGCAGAGGTCTCAGCCAACCTAAAGCCGATCTACCAAGGCAATGGCAATACTGCATGATTACCTGGGCTTTACAGTTTCACATGTATTACACATACATATCACATGTGCGTATATGCCCTATATATGATCTTGTTTGATGTTAACAATTGTTTGAGA
Source organism: Mormoops blainvillei (assembly GCA_004026545.1). Taxonomy (NCBI): domain Eukaryota; kingdom Metazoa; phylum Chordata; class Mammalia; order Chiroptera; family Mormoopidae; genus Mormoops; species Mormoops blainvillei. Next base: position 215,226 of record PVJD01002033.1, read on the forward strand.
ACTGAGGGTAAATATTAGCCACATTTTGCAAGTGAGGAAACCAAGACTCAGAGATATCTGAGATTCTCCAGCTTGTTAGTGGCCGAACTGAAACTCAAGTGTAAATCTCCTCATTTTTCATGACATCACCCAAGACTATGGATGACAAACCCAAGCCCCACTTTTGACCCCAGCCTGAGTAGTCCACATAAGGGAAGCACCTGGCCCATACAACATAGAAAAGACCCTTTCTGCTCTTGTGGTTGGGCACTGGGCTGCATAACCCCATGATGGTTCAGGGCACAAACTTTCTACCCTGGGCTCTTATTTCTTCCCCCTTCTTTCCTCTCGTAGCCATCCTTTCCCCCTTTCCTCCCTAAGGTCATCCACACCTGATCCCTTGTGGCTCTCCCATCAGTCCCAAGGGTTAGACTTCCAACGATGACCTATGGCAGTATCAATGCTTCCAAGGGACTCCTGGCCAAGAAAAAATGCTTTCTCTGGCAGACTGCCTCCAGAGTAGGCCAAACTCCACTTTGGCCTGCGTGTGAAAACAAGACCTGAGGCTATGGCTCTGTCTGCTAATGCACCTTCTCTGTTCCTGAATGACCCAGACCACCACCCCATTTCCCCTGAGGACCTCTAAGGCTCTCCTCTACTTCTCCCTAAGGCTCTATAGAAATGGTTTCCAAGCAAGCTCTGTGGTTTTATTGGGGGACTCACGCTGTGCCATTGAGGGGCCCAAAGGGGAGTTGCTCTTCCTTGTCTGGAGAGTAGACATCATAGCAGCTCAAAATGTCCTCGCGGAAGTCCTCGTGCACCGCACAGGAGTCATTGCGGACTCTCAGCTGCCGCAGCCTTGGAACCCCCAGCAGCAGGTTCTCATAGTAGATGAAGGAGCGGGAGCCGTGGCCCAGGCTCTGATTGTTGTACCATCTGGTCCAATACAAACTGTCCAGTAGTGGGCCCTGGGCAAACTAGACCACAAGCATGGTTGGGCCTGACCCAGCCTTATCCTGACCTCTACCCTAAGAATGACCTTTGCCACTAACTCCCTGGCCACGCCACACCCCAGCTTGTCCCCAGGTCGCTTCTATTGGACTCCTCAGCTGACTCATGAACGTTGACCAGATCTTGGCCTAATGTAGCCTTACTCTGTATTTAATAAATGTATTTAGTTCAGCCTTACCCCTGACTTCCAACACTGGTATAACTACTGGCTTGATGCTCTGATCATCATCCTGATCTCTCACCTACTTCTACCTTCACTCTAGTGCAACCTATGAATTCTTTCCTGGCCCTTTGGCTCAGCCTAATCCTGGAATGACCTGGTCTCTGGATATGGCCTGATCCACTGTTCAACATGCCTGAACCTTGGCCTGTGGCCTCATCCTTCAGGCCATTGAGAAGGACTGGGGAGGGGCAGAGGTGATCTCATACTCACGTCCCAGAAGTCTGCCATGCTGCTGATGGCTTGGAAGGAGACTCTGGTGTCTGATGAGGTGTGTAAGAAGAGCTCAGACATCACCTTGGTGTAGTAATAGGCGCTGGAGCTCGTCATTCCATAGGTCACTAGAAACCAACCCAAGAGGCTGTGTCTTGCTCATTGTTCCCAACTCCATTTTCCAGAAAAAAAAAACAACCCAGGAAATCCCATTGCCCTGGGGCTAAAGATGCTTACCTAGATGGGAGCCCATTGGACGCACCCCCTAGAGTTGACTAGGGAGGCTGATTGTGGCATTGGGGAAACCAGGGGCTGCGTTAAGGAAGAGTTGTGTCTACAAGGTCTCCTCCTTCCCTCCTACCTCACCTCAGAAAGATTGAACTCCACTCAGTAATTGTCTCTTGACATTGTCATTCTGAAAATTCACTTTTCTCATCCCAAACTAGCTTAACTTCCTAGTTTTTACCCCCTGGAGCCAAGAAATTTTCACCTTCTGCATCAGGTAGTGCTTCCTTTTATTTGTCTTATATTTATACCTTTGGAAAGTGCCTCCAGGTTCTAGAGTACTCCAAGGCCCTGACCGCACACCTTACAGCAGAGATGTGGTCACCTGGACCATGGAGTCAGTGACTCTACAGCCATGGGAGTAGGAGGTAAACCTGGTACCTCTGGCCCCAGTGCATCCTGATGGGCACAGTTGTCTCCTGAGAGACATGAGACAACATGTTTCCTTGTGTTTCAATCCAGGTTATGCATTTTGGTGAGGAATATCAAAGGCACCAATATCTAACATTCATTTTGATTCCTGCTAGGGCAGTGTCTTCCAGCTTTCTTTAATGTAAAATTATTATTTTTCTCTTTGTAATTAATACATACTTTGTGGGGAAATACTTTGAAACTGTGTGAATATCCTGTTACTCATCAGTCTTCAACCTACTAGTTTTAGCATCCATTGATGACTTTTGCCTTATGGGCATCAAGTTGGGATTTGCTCATTTCATCATCCCTTCTGTATTTATTAGCTGGCACTCTCTTCAGGAAGAGCTTTCCCTTCTTCCTCATTTATTTATTCATTTACGCATGTCAGTATAACCTCATGTATTCTTTTCTTCTGTAGTTGATAATTTGCCAATATTATGATTTATTTTGTTACTAAATATTTTAGCTAGGTCATGAAAGACAAAGAAAGACTAAAGAACTGTTGTAGATTAAAAGTGATTAAAGAAACATGAAAAATAAATGCAATATGTGCATTTAGTTAGGATTATATCCTGGACCATAATTTTTTTCTTTTGCTATAAAAACTATTAGTGGAATAATTGATGAAACTGTAATAACATCTGTTCATTAGATGATAGTACTGACTCAATTATAATTTTCTGACTTTGATAAAAGAACACCCTTGTTTTCAGAAAATACACATTAAAGTATAGGAGTAAGGGGGCATTTTGTCTGCAAATTACTCACAAAGAGTTGTGTGTTTGTATAGATAGAGACAGAGATAGAACGATAGAATGATAAAGGAAAAGCAAGCATGGTAAAATGCTCGTATTTGGGAACTGTGGGTGAATGTGTATAAGAATTCTTTGTATTACTCTTGCAACTTTTCTGTAAGTCTGTAATTCCATCAAAAAGGTTTAAGCAGGGTTTGTTGGCCTCTTATGAGCAATTCCTTGAAGAATTTTTCTCTTCAAATCTTGGGCTATATTTTTTTCCTACCACTCCATCAGTAAAGGAAAGGGAAAAAGGGCCATTGTGGCCTCATATTAGATACAAGCAACATCATACTTTTCCAAGGGGGGGATCAGCAAAGAAGAAAGCTTGTTACGTCAATTTCCCCATTTCATTCAGTGAAGTCCAGGAAATGACTTTACTTCTCTTTAACCCAAATCTGTGGTTACCTATCCTAAGTATCTGGAAGACTTGGATTCCACTTTTCTGGTTCTGGAAAACGGGCGGGAACACACACTTCTGTCTGCTAGAAGCCCATTCCATTACACAGTTAGAGGCAACGCTCAGTGAGCTGGACTGTTCCTAGTGACATAGGCTGATTAAATTGTTGCACTTTTGGATGGCCACTAGGTGGTACTCATTGCCATATCTTTTTCTCTTCTCTAATTCCCCAAATCTGTTGCTGCTCAAAATTAACATTATTCTGAACTGGCTGTCAACCCCTTATGGAGGCATAAGACCTCTGATTATCATCCAAGGCAGTAAAGACTATGCGGCATGAGAAAAACTGGTCAAATGCCTGCTGACACTCAGAATACCTACTGCGTGCTTGATGTGCCTATTTTATTTAACCCTACAACAACCCTATGTGTCAGACGCTAGCTACTTTTATTATTCCATTCTCCAGTCTCAGAGAACTGAACTTCCTGACCATAAGTGCTTTTGATTATGAAACAGACCCCTCACAAACATTCATCTCACTTCTGAGAGTGTCAGCAAAGGACTGAGGGGCACATGGTGGGGGTTCCTGCAATGGGCCGTGGCTGGCTTTCCTGGTTCCTTCCTTTAAGATCCAGTGAAGGAATGGAATTGCTCCTTGTGTTCTAAAGTACGACGCTAGGCCAGAGAATGGGGGGAGGGGGAGCTGGAAGGAGTTAGAATTTGAGTCAGCATATCAGATGTCTGTATGTCAGTATACTTCTACCTTTTTTATGTTTTGAGGGCCTCATTCCAGGAAATGTTTAGACACAGGACAATGACTGCATGAGGATGCTATGAAGGGGGTTCAGGGGCCAGGTGATGGTTTCACCATCCTATACAGAGCATCTGCTTTGTTTTTTCTTCTCGTAGATAGAAATTAAGTTCTCCTAGACACACCTTGCCTTTTAACTTTGCTTCACATCATATTTACAGTTGCTAAATAAGAACAATTATTTACTATTTACTGATACTTATTATTCACCATGCTTTGCATACACTGTCTCCCATAATCCTGAAAAAACATCTCTCATAAAGTAGGAACTACTATTTGCATTTTGTGCAGATAACTGAGATCCAGAATGTTATTAAATAACTTGTCCAAAGATCCTATAGCAAGCAAGTGGAACTTGATTTCAAACTCAGATCTGCCCTACTCCAAAGACCATGAATTTAGATGCCACTCGATGTTACATTAATATATCACTCTGAGTAGGGGCTCTGACTCTCCTTCAAAAAATTATTCCAAATGGTCAGGATCATGCACATTTATAAGGTGTTCTTATAAGAAAACTCAGTTTGAAGGGTTGAATTGCAAAAGCACTTTGTAAACTCAGAAGATCACCATCTTAAAAGAAGTTTCAATTTGTTCATTCTGGATATAAATGAATAATTGTATAGAAATCTGTATCAAGAATCATATTCAGACAAAGATGAGTCCCAAAGAAGGAAAAAAAAATCACATGCACAAAAGTGTTACCTGGGTTATCTACAACACTAGGAATTTGCAAACAACCTACAGAAAGGCAATGGTTAAATAAATTATGATATCTTTGAGCCACTTAATGGAATATGATATAGCCATTGAAATGGTAATAAAAACAATGCCAAATTGTTTCAACGCTGTCATTACAATTAAATATTTTTTCAAATACTAAGAACGTAAAAACTTGAAGGAAAAATGAACTTTTTAAATGAAGGAGTAGTATAATAAGTAGATTTTATTTCTCTTCATTCCTATGAAGCTCAATTAATTCTATATTACTAATATAAAAGTAATAAAATAATTTTTAAAATCTTTCTCTTTGTTTCCAAGTTACAAACTGAAACTTCCAGGTGCTGGATGCTGTACTGAACTTTGTGCCTGCTTCCCTAAAATCCTCTCTTGGTTGATCCCCTGGTCCTATCTGAGGTGTTACACCTCCGTGGACCATCTCATATATGCTGCTAGAAGCTGACTCCAAGCCTGGCTGAACTAATCCACAAATGCCCCTCCCTTGACACCATTCCAAATTCAGGGATAAGAGTGTACGTAACCCATTTCAGACCACAGAGTCATGAAGAGAGATTTCTGGAACCTTTCAGGATCTTTTCTCTCACGTTAGATATGAATGAGAAAGCCCCAGAGGATCAGCCTTAGGATGAAGGTGATGGTGCAGCTGGTGGAACCTAAAAACAAACAGACCGGGCTTTTACGATACCATTAAAGCCTCTGGGTTGATCAGCCCTGACCCCTGCCCTTTGACTTTCATGACCTAGGCCAGCGATTTCCAACTTTTTCATCTCATGGCACATAAAATTACTAAAATTCTATGGCACTTCAAAAAATACATTGTTTGCCAATCTGGCAAAAAAATTAGCTATAACTTTGATTCCTTCACACTGGATGGCTATTGTTACATTAGCTGTCTATTGTCATTCCTTTTTTAATTTGACAATCTAAGGGAAAAGAGGTCAGTGCTTCTGACTAAATAGTCAGGCATTACACCTTTGAAAAATTCCTGTGGTCCACCAGTGCGCCACGTCACACCAGCTGAAAATCGCTGACCGAGGCACTAAATCCATTATAGTTTAAGCTGGTTTTCATTGTTTTACCTCATTGTAATGTGGTTCTTAGTTATATGGAATCCATGACATTTTCCAAAAAAATTGCATTATTTCTAAGGAAAATGGAGCTAAAAAACTTCTGCTACTGTCTGACCGTCTCTAGAGGGCAGTGGGTAACTTTAGCATGTGTGCCAAAGTCTACACTGATTAAAGTTATCAGCCTATAATTAACATTATCACCTATATTAAAGGGAGCTTGGTGTCCAAGCCAAATGATGATGATATAATATCATAGGAACATATCTACCATTAATTCCTCAAGGCTCTCCAAGCTTTATTTCTGGGTAAAGCAGATCTCTACAATATAATGAAATATATATTCTAGGATATATACATATATACATATACATACTGCAGCTAGGTATGTATGTGTATATATGTGTTAGTAAACTTTTAGATCCCTACTCCTAAAAATTTCCCTTATAGAATGAGGATTAATATGGATTTTGAAGGGAGGCAGATATAAGAAACAGTCAAAAGAAAAACAGCTTCAATTTTTTTGACGTTGTTTTTATCCATTACGATATTTCATGTCTCTTACATAAAATCCAGGAAGTCCAGTTCTTCCCAGAGTTAGCATCTCCTCATTAACTAGTCTGCTTCATCTCTCTCAAGGAGGAGAAATGTGCGACCTGTGTTTTCTTCTTTGCTTTGGTCACCAGGAACCTCTGGCTTTTGTTCTCATTGGCAGTACTTTTGTTTATCTTAAGTTTTCTGTTATAATTTATCTTCCTCCATTATCTTTTCCGCCTTCTTTTGCTATGTCTTTTTATTATAGTTCGATGAACTATAGTTTGCTGTACCTGTGCTTTTTAATGTAAGTTGGCTCAGGTCCCTTTATATAGGTGGGGCATAAATATTTTGTTACTTAAGAAGTATGACTATAATTGCTATCATTAGTCATCATCATCACGAGCCTGGATAATAACTTGATTCTATCCATTCCAACTTTAATAGTCATGATTGAATATTCTCGCCCCCTCTTTTGAGGACCTTCCCAGATCAGGGCAATAACAGGAAGTCAGCAGTTGCTTTGTGCGTCTCCTTTTCCAGGTGATTTAGGCCACCAGATGCTACTGAGCCCCTTCGCTGTTCCTAATTACTGTTTAATGGGACGTAGCAGTTCATTTCTAACAGCCCTATCCTTAGGCAAGAATGAGATTTCTTCTCCCAACTAACTGACAAAGAACCTTAAAAAGCTAGAGTGCTTCTGCCAGCAAGTGTATAATTCCTTCATGTGTCTATATCATTTCTCTGAGGGAAACTCTGCCTTCCATCTTTTGCCACTCAAAAGCCCATTGCTCCTTCCTAAGCCTGACAAATCTGAGAAAAGGGATTGAGGATGCTTCGTTAGAGACATGGGCGTCTCTTTAACCCCCACCCCCAGCCCTGACAGCCATTCTGTGAATAAAGCTTTCACTGTTCCACCAATCCCCCAGCTCTTGAAGAGATGGAGGCTCCTTGGGCTTTACCAATTCTATAAATGTAACCGCCTCTTCCTGGGCCCCTTTTATCACCTGGCTTGCTGGGAAGATTTCTGAAACATCTCTACCTACTTCTTGGCACATGGACCAGTTTGGCTGTGGTTATATAAATAATTTGGGGAGGAAGGGAAGTTTTACAGATATTGCTATGGGATGATTCTACTTTCTAGTTAAATAAAATGCAGTGCCCTGAAACTGTCCCTTCTTATGTCTCCCCGACAGCCTTTGATAATTGTTTCATAATAACTTAGCTACACACGTTAATACCCACTCCTGGTGGAAAAGAATCAGGTCTCATCAGCTTCCCTGATGATTTTGTATCAGGGAGGCTATAAAGTCACTTGATTTCTTTGAGTTCCATTAGTTTTTGCTGCTCCCAATCCAAACTATGTACAAGATTTCTTATCCTTCTATCTGGCACAGACTGCTAGATTCTTCATTACCTAGATGCTTTATTCTTCATTACCTTTCTGCCTCTTTTTACAAAATAATGTAATTTTATTGGAGATCACATTTCTGCCCAACTAAAAATCACATTACCTAGCCTCCCTTGCAGCAAGGCATAGTGATCTTTTGAGTAAATTCTGGCCAATGAAATATGAGTGAAGAGATACACTTCCACTTACAACTTCTGGCTTCATGTCTTAAAAGGAAGGAATGTGCTTTTCCTTCTACTTTCCTACTTCCTGTGAGCTGGTGTATGGACACAAGAGCAGGACCTGGAGCATGAAATAGAAGCCATTTGTTGAAGATAGCAAAGCAATAAGGTAAAAGGAGGCTGATCGTGGAGCCCCATGTTCGTTCAGGACTTCTTATACCCAGACCTCAGATTGTTCTGTGAAAGAGAAATAAAATTATATCTTATCACTGTTATTACAGCTAACCCATTATCCCAACTGAAGCATTTCATATGAATATATCTGTTATCAGATGAGTATTTTGCAAAAGGCACTTGTCTAAGAAAATTAAAGTAGGCATAGAGGGAAATGAAAGAGTCAAAGCCGACAAACATATAACACAATTCCTATCTTAAGCAAGGTCAAATCTAATCACAGATCTCTCGGTTAAAACCATGCAGTGAGTACACAGAACCCTTTTCTTTTCCTTTGTCGGAGGTTCTCAGTTAAGAAGTTCCTTGTTGTTGTTGTCCTCCTTCTTGATAG
>PVJD01002034.1:0-223702 GCA_004026545.1 Mormoops blainvillei
TCCAAGTGAGAGACGAAGAGGTCCCTGATGGTGGGCCTAGAGATGGAGCAGGGGGACACCTGTGCAGAGCACTCTGTGTAGGACGAAAGCTTGACAGGACTAGGTGATTACTGTGGGATGAGTGGCACTGAAGGTGGCAGGTGGCGAGGGAGCAGGAGAAGCTATTTCGAGGGCACTAGGAGAGGGTGTCTCCTGAAATGGAGACTGTAGGAGAAGAAACACATTCAGGAGGAAACAGGATGAGGTCAGTTGTGAAAAAGTTCAGCTCGAATTGCCCGAGGGTTAGACGGGTAGAGATGGCCAGTCAGCTTTTTAAATCTTCCTTGGAGACTTTGGAGGCTATAAGAGGGAAGGCTCTGAGGTGAAATGGGGGAGATGGTTAAGCTATGAGCCAGGAGCTTATCTTTGGTTGGGTGGGGGGAAACAAGATCAATTTGCTCCCTGCCTTTGCTTTTACTTGTTGTTCTTTTTTTCTTTTAACTGGGTAGAAAACAGGTCCTTATATCAGGGGGAAAAGCATGACCCAGTTTCATAGGCACGAAAGTATTTTTGCCTCCTCAGCTTCCTTTCCTTCCTCTGGCCACAGCACCCTGATTTTTTTGTCGTTGTTGTGGGGGAATTGCCCTCTTCATCCTCAGGTCCCCCCTGACTCCAGGAGCTCCCAGCTGACCCTGGTCTGTCAGCCAGAGCGCTGGACCTTGCTGGCCGCCGTTTGCGTTTATCTAGTTTGTGAAGGTCACGTGACCTAAGATAGAATGGTAACGGTTGGGCTTGGCACCTTTTCCCGGAGTTAAAATGGAGTCATGGAGGCAATTGTTTGGCTGCAAGTGTGTAACCATTGAGCTGTGGGAGGGCACCTGGGCCACGACACAGGAGATCCTGCCACAGAGGGGAGCTGATGAGGAGGCAAACAGAGCCGAGCGATGAGCAAGGCAGGTTCCTGATGGCTTCGAACCACTGAATCCCCTTTGGCTTGAAGCCACTGTGAGGTGGCATTCATTTCTTTTCCAACTAAAAGCGGTGCTGATGAACACAGCAGTGATATGTTGCCTTCCACCAGCGGCTGGGGCCCTGAGTGGGTCTCTCAGCAGCCACTGCGCTGGGTGCCAGCACTGTCAGTGTTACAGCTTGAACACGGGATCATCAAACCAAGCTTCAGGGCTGGGGTATGGGGAAAGGTGGCATCTTTTTCAGAAGAAAGGAAGGCTGTCACAGCAGAGGCAGTCAAAAAAGAAAGAAAGAAAGAAAAAAAAATCCATGTATTTATTTTTTCCTGCAAAGTTGGACAGTATTTCCCTTGATAGAAGGTTACAAAGTGATTCTTTTCAAAGGCTACAATTACTAATTGGTCTGCTTGGGGAAGAAGTGCATCAAGTGCCTGTACAACTTCCTTGCTGTCAAACTCTCCTTATCTATGGCAAAAACAGCTAGTTGGAAATGTGTGTGTGTGTGCATTTTAAAACGATCACGAACAAGTTTGATGCCTATATGTATTTTATTTCATTGTATTTCAAGTTATTTCCTCTAGAACTGGCTTATTTGCGTTAGTTTGCCTCTGCTAGGACGCCACCCTCCCGTCAGACATTGGACTCATAAAGTGGCCATTGAGGACATCTTTCAGCTTTTCTCTATCGCCCACTGTGTTGGAAAACTTGATGGCAATGGCCTGTTTTTCTTATCTCAGTAAAATGGGAACCATGAAATTAAGAAGGGGTCATTGACTTTGGACTCTTTTCAAAACTCATCCTCTTTCATTGTCAAAATAAGAATTTGTGGGATTGATTCCAGTATTGCTACATAATCTTCGCTCTGCTCCTGTATGTTTGTGTGTGTGATTAACAATGATTTCTCCCCATTAACTTAGTCTACTCTGATAAAAATAAAAAGCCTTTAGAAATAGGGGAACAGTGCCAAGTTGTCAATTTATTAACCAAAGTGGAAGATGTAAAAAAGGACTCCATTCATTATGCATTCATTTCTTGAATGATCCCACCTTTGTCAACCTGGAATGGTCAAAGAAACCTTACATCTACGGAACATGGAGGCCACATGTTGTATGAGACTTGTGTTCCGGTGTTTACAACTTTAGGAATCTTTCTTAAAGAAAGAAATGGCCATCACCACAATCCTAGAGTTCATAGAGTTGTAGAATTTTATTTCGATGCTGGAAAGAAATTCAGAGCTCATCTCACCATTTATTCTTATAGTTTTATCCTTAAAGACTCTGGGCCTCACTGAGGTAGTTGCGTGGACTGTGGTAGCAGTGAAACTAGGAACCTGGACTCTTGTCTCCTAATCTAGTGAAAATTTCTGCTGACAAATAAGCCATTAATATGTCAACATTTTGGGGGTCATTGCTTTAAACCAGGCACTGAGGCACTGTGCTATGCAGATGTACTGGTAACATGACAATTCCTGTCCTGGAGGGGACCGTGAAATAGTGGGAAGAAGACAGATGCATCAAGAAACAATTTGGTTGTGCTGGGACAAGTCTTGAAAGAAGGGTATATGCTGGGATGTGAAGGGATTTCTTAGGGGAGATAGTATTATTTGAAGTGAATTTTGGAGGATGAGTAAAATTCTGCCAACTGGATAAAGGAGAGGTCTTTTCCTGCCAGAAAGGAGACTGGGCATGCCCAAAGGGCTGAAAAGTGAGGCTTGATCATGGAGCCGAGAGGCAGGCTGGACATAGGGAATATACGTATGGAAGTCATGGAGCCTAAGGTTAGAAAGATGGACAAGGGCGGGACTATTTTGTGCGCAGTACTAAGGACTTTGCACTTCATTCTGAAGGCAATGGGGAGTCAGAGAAAAATTATAAGCAGAGGCTTATTAGGATTTGTTATTTAGGAAGACGACACTATGATAAACATGGACTCTGAATTGAAAGAAGTGGAGATGAGGAGTAGGAAGACTAATTAGGGTCTGTCCCAATGGCTCATTTAGTACAGGACAAAAGCCTCAATGAGAATAGTGGCCCTGGGGGCAAGGTAGGCTGGAGTGTAAAATAATTTGAGGAACATTCAGGCAGGAGAACGGAACACGACATGGCGACTAATTGAATGAAGGGGCGGCGGCAGTGAGAGAGGGGCAGGAGTAGGAGACACGCTAAGTGTTATTGCTTAAGAAATTAGGGGCTAATACAGCCATTTCTCGTGTCGGCGGGTGAGTGAGGAAGAAGCCACGTGACTCAAGAGGGTTCCGAGAAAGCCTGCAGACTAGGGGCGATGCCTGCCCCTTGTGCCGGAGCTCGGCGTGCCCAGGAAGGCAGGGATGCCGCTTTCCAGCGCACGTTCCAGGTTCCGAACTAGTGCTGGAGTCCAAAAAGCTTACTAACTTCCTTTTCGTTTCAGATTTTTTCATTTTGAGAAAATCGGGAAGCTTAGTCTTCTGTAAACTGAGCCTTTACAGATCCTTCTCCACTTGTGCTTGGATGAAGCCTTACTGCATAGCCTGACATTACTGGCACAAATAAACAAGCACTAGACCTAAAGGAAGGGGACTGTTTTTTAGCAAATTTGCCTCATGGCATATTGAAAGCAGAACGCAATGTGGCTCAAACAGAGCGCGTTTAACCTCTATGTAATGTAGAAAGCACCTTAGATGTTTCCAATTGCTTGTTCTTGCTTATTAAATAAGAATGATGAAAACCAGCATTTAAATCTATCTTCTCTAATCTCTATTCGGCAGGCACACAGGATCCTCCTCTCTTCTGAGATTATGTACAAGCTAGAGATAAATGTATGTAACACATTACATTCTTACTAAATTGGCATAAGCTCCGCTCTCCTGCTGTGAAGGCATCTTACGGATTTTCGAACAAACAGTATTTCATATTAGATGAAATCCTTATTACTGTTTGACATTTGGATATGAAACTAGAATAGAAACCTGGATATAAAGGCAAGAAGCCGAGTTAAGCCGAAAGTGTTAATGCCGTTTAGTGTGAAAACACTTACTTGGCAGGCTTACCAGTGATTGCCTTATGATTTGGTTTATTGTTTTGGGGCCACCAGAGATGAGGGAGTTTGGAATAAACTTTTTCTTTTTTTTTTTTTGATAACGGTCTCTAAAAGTGGTTTATAATACTGTTTGAGCAGCAGAATTTTCTTCAAATGAAACCATGTGAACCACATGCTATATTCAGAATCCAACTGAGAAAAGCAGAGCCATGGCACTTAAAATATTGGATGAAGAGGGAGAGTCAAGCCCTGGGTCCCCGTCCAAGTCCCCAGCACCCTTCCCGGGGCAGCTAGAGGAAGGCAGGGCTATGCAGAGAGCCCTTGGGAACCCACTGGTGGAAAGGAGCAAAGACAGCCGCGACCGCCTACTCATTTCATTCTGGAATTGGCAATTCTCTTGGTAATGCACGTTTGGCTGAATGTTTTAAAAGTTGCCTTTTGTTCACCTTAGAAGGTAGCATGTTCACTCAGGCCAGCTACTCTTCTTCCCCTGCCTATCTTGGTGCATTCGGGCAATTCTTTTGCTTGCTGTAGTCACATGGGGAAGGTGCTTTGATCATTCTAAAAATGTGGAAGTGTTACATAAATGTGAGGCAAAGAGAGCTCGCAAAGGCACCAGTGGTATTCCACTCTTTGGTTTCTCTATGTTAGTGGGCATGAATCTTACACAGCTGTGTAAGAAATGTCATTCTAACTTGCTTTCCCAAATTAAATGTAATCTGTCTCTGAGCTTGTCCCGTTGGGCAAGAAGAAAATTCCGTGCCACTCATTGCTTGGGCTCTAATCTGACACTGTCCCAGAGTCATGGGAAAGATCCCGGGGTGTTGAGGTGAGCAGATCACGTGCTGTAGTGGTTTTGGGCAAAGGTAAATTGCTAATGTTCTGGGAACTGAAATGAAAGTAAAATCTCCTTGAACTTATAGCATTGTCTCTAAAACTTTCTGGGGAAAAGATTGCCACACGTTCCTAAAGCTGGCTCACAATTTTCCAGGAAATGTGTGAATCGACCACTCTGAATTCTCCTGGGATGGCTGTTAGCATTCTCCACGCGGCGACGGGAACTTCTATCACAGGTGGCGTGGGTCTTTACCATTTTTGCCCCAGCAGTTCCTCCAGTTCTGCCTGATTTCTGAATGTCACTGCTTTTACCTAAACATCAATATTACTCCTTTTCTGTTGGTACAAGAGCACGGTATGTCGCACAGAGCTATTTAAAATATTGGCAGTGTCTCCACTCCTCCCTGCCCCCGCATCTCTCTTCTAGGATTTGTTTTCTGTAATGGATGTGCTGGCTCTTTTTCACTGGCACATTCGACATAAGCTGCCTGGCAGTAAACACTGCATGGCGCTACAGATTGCCTCCAACCTGACTCCTCAATCCTTAGCTTCTTCCAGCACTTGGACAGCTGAGTTAGCACATGGGATGCTATCAAACACAGGGGCTGGTCTGACACGGAAAGACAAAAAAGCCTTCCTGATTCTCCGGATTTCCTTTCAGAAGACTTTATTTTTAGAGTGAGAGATAAAATAGACTAAAGTCTCTATGCAGAAGGTGAACTTGGAGGGCCAGCCTGCTGAAGCTCACTGGGGCTTTCGATGTTGAATGTGATCATCGCCGTTTGCAATCAGCTTCGGTTGCCATTTTGTAAGTTGCCTTCTTATGTGTCAAAATGGAATCGAAGGCTTTTGAAAATCTGACTGTGGGCCACCCTGAAATTATACCGGTTTCAAAAGCCATTTTTTTAATTGAAAAATGTGAGGCAGTAGAGAGAAAATGTGAAGCCATGCAGAGTGTCAAAATTCCATTAGCAAATGCACTGAGAAAAAAAAACCCCCAAAAACGTGGACCAGCCTCGAAAATTTTTAGATCCTATTGATTACGGAAGGAGGAGGGTGATTTCATTTAAGAAGCTTTATCATTTGCAACCCTGGGAGAGGCACACAGTGGAATCGGAATCACTGGCATGGTTGGTACCAGTTGGGCAGCAGCTTGTGGAGGAGACCGCTAGCTGCCCACCGAAATCACGTTTCTGACCGTTTCTCAGAGCTAGCGACTGCACAGTGGCCGCCCAGGCACAACACTTCTCAGCAGGTTAGGTGAGGCCAGGTGACGTAAAAGAAGGATGCAGTGGTTTTTAGCCCCATACCTGGACCTCAGAATGAATTTTCTATTTTGACACCAGTATACACAAGGGAAAGCAATTTGAAGTTGTATAATTTCCTTGAATCACTAAATCTTTAAAGCACAAATGTTCTTAGAGACGTATCTATCAAAAACAGCATGTGTGGATGAGATGAGCATCCAGCTTATAACTACATTTGATTTTACTTGTTTATCACCAGGTGCTCAGTGCATGATAGCATAAACTCTTGTTAAGCTATGATCATATCCTTAAGTCAGTGAAAAATGTGTGGGTTAAGCTAGATGAAAAGCTACTTTTGAAGATAGATGGGGTTTTTTAATTCACGTTGAGCAACCAAGGCCAGGGCGTGCTGCCTTGGCAAAGGTTGGACGGTTGGCATGGTGGTGAAATACGTGGGGGGTAAGCTGGAAACAGAGAGGAGGTTTATAGTCAAAACAGAACTGGAGAGCCAGCCAGGGTTACAGGCGAGGAGATAAGAGTATGCATTGGCAGCAAGGCTTAGAACAAAGGTGTCTGGAAAGAATCTAGCAGGTTGCCATTGGGAGGAAGTAGACGTCAAAGAGAAAGGAGTGTCGGGGGCTGCAAAGCCTGAGCAGGTGGCAGGTGGCCCGGAGAGCCAAAGAAACCGAAGGGCTCAGGTGAAGGAGGCAGAGCTGATGCACAAGTGAAACACTCAGGAGAGACTCTAGGAGGAGGACAGGCGGCCCCAGCCAGAGGCATCCTCAGCTTCGGCGAAGGCAGTGCCAGCCCTGGAAGGGGAGTCACCTGATGTCTCATCTTTGCTGCCTTTGTCACCTCCTGTAGAAGGAGTCATGGCAGAAGGGAAACTCAGGGAATTCCTGGTGGTGTGCAGGGATCGGGCTGTGACGAGTGTGCATTGTCTCGGATGGTATGGTGGTGATGGCAACAGCTTCTAGGACCTGATGTGCCTCAGTCTCAGCTCTTGTCCAAGTTCTTGTGCTTCTTCTAAATAGTCACGTGGAGGTTCAGTGGGGAGAAACAATACAAGTGGGCCTTGCCAGCCCTTGGGGGAACCCCCATGCCGACCGTTTTGCTCGAGTTTCTTAAATTTTTAGATGAGTCAAATTCCAGGAAGGGATGATTACAATGTGCAATAATAGATTGTTCTCATTTCCAAATTGCAGTTGTGTTCCTGGAATCTCGCTGTGAACAGGAGAGCACACCCTTTCAAACAGGAAATAAGCTGTCTTCTGATCGTACTTAACAAAAAGTAGGCCGAAGATTTTTCTGGGATGGCAATGTCATTTTGAATTTCATGGTTACCCATGCTAGCTTCTAGTGGAGGCTTGATTTGTATCTGGATTCTCATGATTTTAAAGATGAAGGCAGCTTTAGTTGAGGATTCTAATTTCCAATTAACAAACACATTACTTTACAATAACTCTGGTTTAATGACTAACAACCATGATTAGCAGAGGGTCAACTGCATCTGAAAGGGCAGGAAGATGCTCGGAGTCACGTGTCCTGCCTCCCTGAGAGATAACAATATCCAACGTTGCCATGAATTTTCATGAGAATTAATACTGGGATTTGTGTCTTTGCTGAAGGTCTTTGATGATCGAACTATAATAAGCAAGCAAACAAATAGCTCTTCAAGCTTCATGGGTGAAAGCCCTTCATTTATTACTTGTTTCTTGTTAATCACAGGGAAACTGGAGCAAGGAAGATGGGGGAAGAAAAGTAAAATAACCAGTTAGTGGTGTGCATATGAAGGGCTGTGACAGAGTGGAAGGCAAGTACCTGAGTCTAGAGCAGGAGTGAAACACACCTGCTCAGCTGCGTCCCTTTAGTGTGATTGTTCCCCTGGCACCAAGCCGTCCTCCTACCTGCAGTCCTAGGATATTCCACATACAGTGTAAGGGACTTAAAAGGAATCTTGCCCATCAGGTGCCTGTGTTATTAAACTCTCAGCACACCTACCTACAAGTCCTGCCCCTGGGATCAAGGCTTTGGCTATGCCTTGAATATTTAACAGAACTTCCATTTTATGGAACGGAAAGGTTGTTCTCATCTCTCTTTTTAAAAAGTTTTTATTTACTGATTTTGAGGTATATTATATGTACAATATGATATATATATTTATATATTTAAAGAGATACGATATATATATTTATATGGAGAGAGAGAGGGAGAGAGAGAGAGAGAGAGAGCATTGATTTGTTGTTCCACTTATTTATACATTCATTGATTGCTTCCTATACGCGTTCTGATGGGAGATGGAGCCGACAACCTTGGCATACCAGGGTGATGCTCTAACCAACTGAGCATCCCGCCAGGGCCTCTCTTCTTCTCTTTATGCCAATCTGCATGTCCAGAAAATTCAGGAGAAGGGCAGTTCCTGGGCAAGGCTTCCTGTTTTCTTCCTGAGACAATTTTTCTTGCCAATTTTCCTGATGATCTTTGCCTGGAGAGGAAGGGAGTTCCAATGGGAGCTTGATTTATGTGTTTAAGATGAAATCTGGATTGTGATTTCCCAGGAACAAGCACATTACTTTATGACAAGCAAATATCCTTGCAGCCTAGCCTCTGGTTTGGAGACCAAGAAGCATAAATAGCAGAGGTCAATGTGGCAGATTTCGCTGACTGTCTCACTTGAGACCTGTTCCTTCTAGCATGTCCTCCTAGACAGGCTAGCCTGGAAAGCTGGAAACTACCTCTGACAAGTTCTTTTCCATGAGGTGTGCCTCTGACCTCCATCCTCCTGTGGATGCAGCCACATGGGATTTGGACAGCGGAAAAGAGCGAGGGGCAGGTTACCGACATGGAGATCTAACCAGTAGGACGGGGCAGGGTAGTTATGGGGCGGGCAGCTGCAGGGATAGCTTCTTGGTTCAGCACAAGAACTGCTTGGATTCATCGACAAGAGCAGGTATGATAGGAACGTCCTCATTAATTGGGGGGTGGAGACAGACACTTGTCCCTTCAGCAGCGGAGGCCTGTCCTCCAGTACCGGTGGTAGCTGCCTCCTGGGCAGGCTGCTTCTGCTAAAACATGGTGTCAGGGCCCCCTGATTCTGGGCCCTCTTGGCTTCTGTCCATTTTCCCAAGCCTGGTCATTCATTCTCCTATCAATTCTGAGGCCTCCAGGAGCTGTGCAATAAATTCTTCTGTTTGCTTAAGACACTGGAAAATGGACAGAAGCCAAGAAGGTCGAGTCAGGGAGCCTGGCCACCATGCTTTAGCAGAAGCAGCCTGCCCAGAAAGCAGCTGCCACCAGTACTGGAGGACAGGCCTCTGCCACTAATGTCCCCCACCCCGCCCCCGAATTAATTAGGATGTTCCTACCATATCTGCCGCTGCCAATGAATCCATGCAGTTCTTGGGCTTTACTGCCACAAGGCCAAGATTTAATTTTTATTTTAAAGATTTTATTTATTCATTTTTAGAGAGAGGGGAAGGGAAGGAGAAAGAGAGGGAGAGAAACATCAATGTGTGGTTGCCTCTCACACACCCCTTACTGGGGACCTGGCCTGCAACCCAGGCCTGTGCCCTGACTGGGGAATCGAACCAGCGACCCTTTGGTTCACAGACCTGCGCTTAATCCACTGAGCTGCACCAGCCAGGGCACAAGGCCAAGATTTGAAGCCCTGGACAGGAGCTTCTTATTGGCTGACTCTGTGTCACATACCGAGTAGGCTGGCTACCACTGTTCAGCAGGAGGGGGTCTCTGGTGCCTTTAGCTTCCGCAAAAGCGTGCAGGGAGCTGCTAGTATTAAGGTTCCATGTACTGGGGGATCGCAACTTTATAGTCAAATTTCTTTATGTAGAACTTAGCTAATGTCTGCATCAAAGGAAAATTGGAACAATAAGCTTTGGTGTAAATTCAGGGTAGGGAAATTTAAGCTAAATTCTAACGGGGGAGGAAGAGATGCTGAATCACAGAGGGTCATAGTAACAGTGTACTGAATTGTAAAAAGGGCTCATGAAGGAGTGGTAAGAGGACGCTAAAAATTACTTTATTTGCTTTACAGGTATCATCTGGAAACTTTCTGAAAAAATTATCTAAAATTTCCTTTAGGTTGCACAATTCTTAGAGTATGGCATTTGTGAGCTGGAAAGGACTTCAGAGCCCCAGATCTGTCACTTCACATATAAAGAAACTGAGGCTGAGTGAGTGGAGATGATTATACAGGTAAAGGGCAGAGTCAGGGTGAGAACTCAATTTTCCAGCCTCAAGTCCAGTGTTATTTTTATAACACCATGTAACATCTCTTTCCTAAAACTGTCTATTTTTTTTTTCTGTTAGAAAAAGGAAGAAATGTGAAATCTCTTAATTGGAAAATACAACTTAGCACTCTTTACTGATGTAGTCCATCTGGGCCACTGAATTCTGCATTTGCCTGTAACTTCTGTGTGTTCAGTCACTGGATAATTTTCCAAGAGCTGTGGCCTGATATTTCAGGGAAACTTTTAGAATTATTTTAGAAAGAGTAGCCTATTTAATCCAATCAATAGTTATAGGGTACCCCCTATATGCACAGTCAGTTGGGTATAAAAATGAGCCAATGTGTTTCCTAACCCTCCATGATCTCACAATCCATCAAGAGCAAAATGGACAAACCTACAAATATAAGACACAATGAATTTTGGATGTCATCGGCAAGGTGCTAATTAAAACAGGGGTTTTCTAAGGAAAACAGTCACACCTAACACCACTGTAGTCTTCTGTGCTGGAGACTTCCACTGCTTACTCATATATATGGTTCTCTAGGCCCTCTGCGGGTATAGGGGGGTCACATCTTCCTCTTGTCACCCCATGATTACTTCTGACCAATGGGCTATGAGTAGAAATGATGGGCACCACCACCCAGTCAAAGTATTTAACTGTCGTTGTTGCTCTCTTCTCCCACTGTGGGAACAGAGGGGCCAGCGGCCTCAGATGCTGCAGCTGTAAAGAAAGCGAGTCACGCGCCAGCCGGGAGGACTGAGTCACTGCACGGAGAGCGCTGCAAACTATCCCAACCCACAGTGTATATTTTGTGAGCAAGAATAAGCCTTTGTCGGATTACATCACTGAAAATTCTGGACTTTTAAAAAAATTATGGCATTATCCAGTGTTATCCACTGACTTAAAAAATCTTCCTCCCCAGTGTGTTGTCTATGGAAAAGATGCCACATAAGTAAAAACATGAATGTAGACAAATTTGTAATTAATATCAAATATACTTAATAATTTAAGCAACATTTAATGACTTTAATAATCGACTTAATGATTAAATATATTTAATAGCTTAAATATGAGTTAATAATTTAAATATGTACATCTCTCTTTTTATATATATGAAGCTCTTTATTTTTTTTTTTACATTGAACAATTGAGTGCTTGAAAAACTAGGAGTCTGTTCAATGTCCAGGCTGCCTCCATTTCTCTTCTTCCCCCCCTCATCTTTACTTCTGTACATTTGGAAATTTTTTTTTTCATTTTTTAACTTTCTATTATCTCCTGCTATTTTGCATAGAGCTAAGTCTTTTGCAGAATTCATCCAATTCTGTTTATAGCCTAAGAGCTCGAAGTGGATGGGCGCAAAGCATGTGGATATAGAAAGTTCAGGTTGAGTGAGTGGAGAAGTAGAGAATAGTCTTGGATTTCTAATGCTGCCTCAAAAGAAATAAACAAACAAGTAGATAGACAGAATGAGAGAACTGCTGTCAAAAAAGAATATTCATTTAAAACCATAACACATTTTCATTGTTGGAAAAAATAAACAAATTTCATAGAGTTAATTTTTGCAAAGTTTTCCATTAAAAAAATTTTTTTTTTCCTTTTTGGCAATGTGACGATGGGGGTTGGGGAGACTGTTGGACTATACACAGCCAAGGAAATCAAAAGTGGTAATTCTAGCCAATTGTACTCTCCAAGAAACATGAAGCCACTCCAAGGTAAAGAGCACATAATACTGCCTGAAGTCTATTGAAATCCCTCCAAACTGTGCCCAAATTAAGTCTTCCAAGTTTCATTGCTCTATTGGTGCCGTCAAATGGGGCAATTGCAAATAATGAAACCTGCAAGAAAACTGAAGTGTTTTTTTTTCTTTTTCAAATGTAACAACGTGTCACCAATAGGTTTATTCATTTGGAAGGATATGACATGAACAGATCATCTTTTTTCCCTTCATACACCATTACCAGCCCTTTGGCCTTGTTATTTTGCAACTTCTTGGTTTCTTGTCAACTCCTTCGATTGCATCCAAGGGAAACTTGGAGAAGTACTTAAAATAGAAATAACTGGGAAACTCTGGGCCACTCTGCTTTTCTTAATGCCAGCACTTAACCTTTGTTGACGTAACGTTTTCTTTGCAAATAGTGCAAATTGGAAATTTCCCTAGGATTACAATCCAGCCCTCCCCAGAGCCAAATTCAACCTCAGAGTTGCTGTTCTCAAGTACAATGATATTTATTCTATCCCAGCTCATTTCCTGCTTTTCTATTGAAACACTAGCCCTGCAGCATTACTTAACAATCGAGTCATTTGGACAATGAGCTCTTTGGTTCCAAATTTTGGATTTCTGAAGGAAGTATAAATATTTGTCCATGGCTGATATTTTGGGCATTAATCAAGTGCCTGTTCTGTTCAACCGGCTTGACCTTTTACTTCTCCTAGAGACATGTGTAAATTTCTTCCAAATTCATTCCTTTTGTTTCACCTGCTGGGAATCATGTTTACATACAACAATACTGTAAGAACCTATTGAGAAATCCTCTGTGCTGTCGTTAACGTGTTTTCATTTGCATGCAGAGGAGGTTTTTATTGTGTAACCCCCCACTGACACCCTTATTCAGGCTTTCTATTATCCCTCTAGCTTTGTCTTCCACTAAACACATTCTCTTTTTTTCCTCCTCCAAGTGATGATTTGCATGAAGATTTGCATTTAAATGGATGTGGAGAGCACATTAACAACACCTACGCCAACCATGTAAAAGCTGCACAGTATTTGTTGCTGCCAGACATGAATGGGGGAAAAAATTCAATGAAGGTTTTGTAAGGAGAGTCCTCAGGTAATGGCATTTTAGACACAAAGACACTTCATTAGATTATATTTAATACTGATTATGCATGCAGAAGTATAGGAATACAAATTCTCTATTCCCAAAAGGAATGTTGTGAAATCCTACTACATATACGTGTTCACCACAGGAACCAAACATACATTTCAGCATTTGAGTTGAATTCCTAGGCTCCTTAAGTAGGTTGAAAGGGCATTTCAGGGTTGGTCCATTTGACCTTTATGCTAATAGAAAAGAATGGAAAATAAGGAAGAAGTATAAAACACACTGCACTTTCTGTCTATATCTTAGGGCTTTTTTTTTCCTGAACCACTCAAGCAATAAACATTTTTAAAGAGGTTTGAATACCAAAAAGAGTAAAAGAAAAAGGGAGAAGGGAAAAGGGACCAGAGACCAGGTGTGAAGTGGGTAAAAGTATGTTTAATGAGATTTTAGGTGTCTGTCCAGTTTTTAATTAAAAGAAAAAATTGCAAGAATAAGGGAAAGAGAAAAAGTTAAAAAGAAAAGAGAGAGAAAAACAAAAAGAGAAGGAAAAGGCGTACTAAGAGCCTGTATAAATCAGAGGCCAGCAATTCTGTATGCAGAGGAGGAAGAAAGGAAGAAACAGGAGAAAAAAGAGAACTGACGAAAGATTGTAGAAGAACCTTTGTGGTTTATTTATAAAGCAGAGACCCTGGGTTATCATTCAGTATTACAAGAGAGAAAATTAAATTGGTCTTGGCAAAAGGATTCTATTAAGGGATAATATCTTCCCTTTTATTGTTAATTATTTTATGTTTACAATAGTCAGTGTAAACGTATATTATTTTTACAGTAACACATGGCTTAGCATAAATGATTTACCCAGGATATATGGCTAATTTCTAATTAACTTCTAGCTCTGTTAGTTTGCTTTAGATTAAAGCCCTTCCTCTTTCGAACAAGTCCTTGAAGGGGAGCAGACAACCTAATTACAGACATTCATTGTGGAATATTTATATTTAGCGGTTTAAAAAAGGCAATATCAAGTGGAAAATGAAGTGGAAGAGGAAAAGGTTGCTGTGGAGAGGGGAAAATTTATTGTTGGTCTTTGTATTTTTATGTCAGCATAAGAAAAAATATATAGGCCAGAGAAATTTATCAGTAGTCCAAATGCAATACGGCACCAGTACTTTTGTGTCCCCAAATACGATTATTGTTTATTGCATAAAAACAATTTTCCATAGGCATATGCACTAAAGAGAAATCCATAAACATCAGAAACAAGCCCCTAACAAGTCTTCGTTGTTTATATAGGTGAAAAAAAAATCCCTATTTCCCTTCTCGTTCATCCCGAATGGACCTGAATAAAGCCAATTCCCTGCATCCAATGAGATTTGTAATGCAGCAGCAGAAGAATCTGATTTCACACATTATGGTGAGGGTCCTCCACATCCCAGACATAACAAGGGTCATAAATAAAGTCTGCTCTAAAGCCAGGCACATAGCCTCAGTAATTGACTCGCTGTCTGCATGAGACACAATGATTTCCGAATGCGAGGGGCTAAGCCGCGTGAGAGAGCTTGTAGGAATTCACCATGGGGATGTCCTGGCATAAACACTCCTTTGTGCGTATAGCCTCATTCTAAATGCTGAGGTTCCTTTAAAAAGCAGCAAAATGGGATCAGGTTTTTGCTTTATACCTGTATCATGATAATTGACACAACAGAGGAAAGCCCTCTCTCCCCCTGGGGTCTTATTTCTTGAACTAATCGGAGTCACCTTTGGACTCGCGATACCACAGCCCTGAATTCATTGAGGTTTAGATAAGTGTGGTGTATTAGTCTTAATGTACATTTACAATACAGGGTGTAATTGCTCCTTTGGAGCTGTTAATGCATTTTTATAGCCAAAAAACAATTTCCCGGATACTGTATATATTAAGGAGAAATGTCTGCTCGAAGATTTATGTTGAGAAGGCACGAAAACAAAGCAAAACATCCTAGCGTGTGCATTCATCTTGTTAAAGACCATACACTCGGGTGCATTTGCTCTTCAAAGAGTGTGAGGAACATCAAACATTTCAAGTTCTTTGTCATTCCCCACCCTGCCTTCCGAGCTTCCAGGGTCCTTTTCTATTTCCTCCTGTATCTGCAGTATATAAGGCTATCTAGGGAACAAGTGAGAAAATACAGAGCAAAGAGGTTTATGTGGTAATGGTGAGAGAGAGAGAGAGTAATATACTTCAAGCTTTAAAACCATCTCAGAAGAAGAGTATAGATTCATGTGAACAAAGACAGGGAGGAAACTCTGGAAAGTGAGCGTTGTTGTACCGAGGCACTGGGGTGGGGACGGGGGTGGTTAGAAACAAATAGCTTCCACTTTACTAAAGGTTCTTGAAGGGTGTTATAATTAAAAAAAAAAAATTTAACTAGGGAGAGAGTAGGTTTCCTGGCGGTTCTGTTTTAGCCTCTTCCGGATTCTTTCTTTGCACTGCGCTCTGCCCAAGGGGCTGGCCGTTTGCTGCCTCCATCATCTGGCTCTGTAGCCAGCTGGCTTTCTGTTGGTTTTGCCGGTGAAAGGTACTGGCACGAGATCAAAGGGCAGGAGGAGAGAGGGGTTGGTTTTTTTCCCCTTGCTCCTTCTCTGCCACGGTGCTGTGTCTCTGGCACCCAGCCCTTCACCATCACAGCTCCTGTGAGCAGCCTCTCCAGGATCCTAGCCCTCTCTCAACATCTGCAATGCAGGGTGGGAAAGCCCGCCCAACTGTTGCTAGTCTCTGGGTGCTCCCTCCCTTGTTAATCCTGCTCACCCCTCTGTAAGGAACCGCTTCATCACAGTGTTTTTGTTGGGAGCATATGGGGTGGGCCCTGGGACCCAGGACCCTGAGACGCTGATGTATAATGGGTGCATAGGCAGGAGAACGAGACTCCTAAATGCCCAAACCAGTTTACCCACATGGTAGCTGAAATGCTTCAATAGCCCTGCTGACTGTAAGGTATTGGGAAACTCTTCCCCATGGTGCTGTCAAAGGTAATGGCTCCTTCCATGTCTTCACTGATAGTCTTCTTATGGAGGTGGAATGTTTTGGTTTGGTTTGACCTAAAGCAGCTGAGTATTACTCAGGACTTTATTGCTGTAAATGACAGAAACCCATTCTAAAATGGTTTTTAAAAATTGTGTGTGGGGGGTGGGGGAGCTTATTAACTTATGTAATTGAAAAGTCCAGTGGTATGTGGCTTTGTGTGTGGTGAGATCCAGAAACTCAAATGATGTTACGAAACTCTGCATCTTTCCGCTCACATCTCAACTTTGCTTCCTTTGCTTCTTTCTTTGGTTGGCTTATTCTCCATGTGTCAGAGGTGCCCCTGGGAGCTCTCAGCTTACACTGCCCCAAAGAGAGGGAGAACTTCTTTTACCCGGAATCCACATAGAAGTAACTCTCCTAGTTCGATTCTGAGGCTACTTCTCTACGGCCAGAGGATAGAATACTCTCTTTGACTTGC
The DNA here is from genome assembly GCA_004026545.1 of Mormoops blainvillei. Classification (NCBI taxonomy): domain Eukaryota; kingdom Metazoa; phylum Chordata; class Mammalia; order Chiroptera; family Mormoopidae; genus Mormoops; species Mormoops blainvillei. The sequence goes on from PVJD01002034.1 coordinate 16,596, forward strand.
CTGGGTCGTGTGCTTATGCCTGAGTCCCGGGAGGCAGGGACAGTTCCACTGAGTCCAAAAGTCACAGTTTCTTGAAGCATAAGATGTGACTGGGCAGAAAGAGGTAATGGAAGTGATAGATGCACACTTTGTAAGTTCTAAACAATTCTCAGAGATAGGCTGTCACTGTGTGACAGAAATGATGCACGAGGCCAAGTGTGTATGAGGCTGAAGAAACACATGAGCAGCCTATCCCTAATGCATTGTGACCTTCCTAACCACCTTTTAACAGCTGCTTGTGGTCCAAGGATAAACACTAGTAGAAACAACCTTGTACGCCTAGTCCCTGTTTTATGGCGAAAAGAAGATAAGAGAGTTTTGGAAGAGCACTGAATATATTACTTTATGTACAGTGGAAGCCCAGTCAATTTTAATTATTTCACTTATGAATGGGAGGGAAAGATAAGGGATGCAAAATCATTGCTGAAAAAGAAAACACCTGGCTTGGCAAAGTGACTCGGAGTCTGAATTCAGTTGAGGCTGTAACCTGTTAGTCCTTGGGTGGACTCGTGAAAATCTGGGACTCTGGGTTTGTTCCTTTGGGAAATGGGGAGGAGCCTAAAAGATAAAGGGAGGAGGGACCTCTTTTTTCCTTTCCTATGAGATTTCTTTCACAAATAGTTTTGTATAATAAGGTCATTAGCAATCATTGTGCTTATTTCTTGGTTTTACTCTATTATCCATGTGACGGGATAGTTTACTTTCACACACTATTTGTCATCTACACGTTTCTTTCAGGCAAATCATTTAGGAAGACATGCACTTCCTGGTGTCCAAACTCTAGTTGTCTAAGACCAGGGGAAGCCAGTGAGGAGATGGCTTCTTTTAACTCTTACCTGTCGCTATTGTTTCACACCTTCCCCAGCCTCAGAATGTCTTTTGTTTGGATTGTGAATTTCCAAATCCTAACAAAACTTTCTTAACTATCTTCCTTCTTAATAGATGATTTTGTCCAAAGATTTTGAGTGTTGAACAAACACAGAGGCTTTTACAAAATGTGTTTTTTGATTTGTTTTCCCATTTGACCTTGACTGGAGACTGTGCTGGAAAACGATGGGAAGCCTTGCCCCTACCTCCCCATACACATGTGGGGCAGGACTTCCCCGAGGAACTTCTGGGCTTGTGGTAACTCCTGCCCAAAGACAACTCCCTCCCCCATGAAGCATAACTTCCTAGAACTGAGCCCTTATGTCATCCTCACCCTTTGACTTGGGCTGGCCAATAGAATGAAGTGGAAGTACAGATGGCTGCATTAAGAAGCCTGGTAGATTTTGCCTGTGTCTCTTGGAATGCTTGCTCAGCAGGGAGCCAGCTGCCACGTAAGAATTCAGACCAACCTAGGACCAGAGTTTGAGAGGAAGTCCAAGATAGTCATATGGAGAGGCTGCAGGGACATGAGGTACCTGAGCACCCCCTAGTTCTCTCAACCATCTGAGGCACCAGACATGGGGGACAGGGAGGCATCTTAGATGGCCAGCCCCACCTTAACTCTAGATGACGCCAGCCCCATCTGCCATCTGACTGCAACTGTGTGAGAGAACCCAAGAGGGAAACTGCTTGGCGGGATCCAGTCAACTCAAGAACTGCAAGAGATAATACATAATGAACTGTTGCTTAACTCAGTAAAGTCACTGAGTTTTGGGATGGGTTGTCACGTAGTCATAGATACCTGAAACAGAGCTTAGAAGCAGATGAGTGGATGCTTCCATGGGGCTAAAGCGGTCCATGAAGGTGGGGGTAACTTGGTGTCATTTTTAATCTGTTCAGTTGGTTGTGGCTGCAAAGAGTGAAATGATGAGCTGACAATTACACTGTCTGTTTCACCTCTTGGACATCACTTTGTCCAGTGTGAGGGTTGTTTCTCTTGCCCCAGGATCACCCCACCATCTTCTCTCTAACTGAGCTCTTTTCCTCTATAGATATTTATTACTTGGCTTTACAAATAGTTTTTGTTTGTGCACTGCCTCTCACACCATTTATCCTTAATTATCCTTAGTGTATTTATTTAATGCCCATTAAATAAATGGGCATTAATTTATTTATGCCCATTAAATAAATAATAAATAAATAAATAAATTATTTATTTATTTATTATTAATAAATAATAATAAATAAATAAATAATTTATTTATTTATGCCCAATAAATAAATAAGTTCACCTGAATGAACTTATTTATTTATTGGGTGAACTTATGCTCTAAATGTATTTTTTACATTTTTAAATGTATTAAATGTATTTTTACATTTTTTAATAATGTAAATTCAGTTTATATTTTTACATATAATGGTGGGTACTCATCACTGTATTTCCCATTTTCTTAAGTGAGTAAAACAGGGTGGGAGGGTTCTCATAAGTGAAATTACCTCTCCAAAGTCTTTATAGGGAAATACTATTCAGCTTAAGAGAAATGTGAAAACCACCCAACCAGATCAGTGTCAACCCCTCTATGCCCTGGCATCACTATGAAAAGATGTTACATGACAAGTTCTGGGGGTTCAGTGAAATAGAAAGCACAGTCTATGACTTGAATAATTTTAGAATGCAGTTGAAGAGTGATGATAATGATGAGGTGATGCTAACAACCAGTGTTTATTGAGCATTTATTATGTGCCAAGTACTGTGATGAGTGCTCTACATGTATTTATTCACTTAATTTGCATAAGAATCTATCAAGTGGGTCATATTATTTTTTGATTGTAGATGAGAAAAAAAATTGAAGAATAGAGATTATGTAACTTACCCAAGTTCATGCTGCTAGTGAGTGGTGGTAGTAACTACTGTGCAATATTACCACACTTACTCAGAAATGTGTTATTATTACCTTTCTGCATGATAGTTAGCATGTGCTCTGTGAAGAGGATACTTCGCCACTCAAAGTGTGGTCCCTAGACCAGCAATATCAGCAGCCCCTGAGAACTTGATAGAAATGCAGAATCTCAACCCTCACCCCAGACTTAATGATGCAGATTGTGTTTTAACTAGATCCCAAGGTTGATCAAGTGCACATTAGTTTGAGAAGCACTGATCTAGAATGTAAATGCCTAAGGACTTCCAAGGAAGAAGTTTTCACTGTGACCTTCGAAGGGATGGTTACTGATTGTCTGTGTGGGGAAATGGGTTACATGATTTTAATGAGGGGGTTTGTTTTGCCAATTAAAAACTCATAGGGTGGTTATGCAAAGGCAAGGTGTGAAAAATAGCCTTTTAAGGTATGTATTTGCTTTTTCAAATCTGAAAACATGGGTAGATCAGAGACGTGCTGATTCATGAAGAGGGCAGGCTCTCAGGGGCCAGGTCATAGTTTATACCATCACCTAAACATATACAACACTCACCCCCACTGATCTAGACATATAATGTGTTAGACTGGCCCAGGGAGATAGACAGTCTTCCAAAAGTTCACATGACTGTGTTTGGTGACCTGAGAATAGCTGCCACAACTTTCCATACAGTAGGAAATATACTCCATTGCTTAAAAAAAATTGTTTTTCAATCTCTGAAGAAAGTTGGCTAGGTCATAAATTTAAGAGAGACACAAAAGTATTACATATGACATTACTGATCAAGGATCGAGATCAGTAAAACTTTAGGTTGTAGAAGCAGGTAATAGAAGAAGGAGGAGCAGTAAAGAGCATGAGAAAGTTTATGTGACATGACTTTCTATCATGACTTTTTGCATGGTTCTGAAATATCCCCCTAAACTGAAACAAATTGTTGAGATAGTTATTGGTAGAAGGAGGGAGAAAGACTAAGAGGCTAAAAGGCAAATTTATTTTCACTGGCACATAAAAAGCAAACCAATAGACAAATCTACAGAAAAGGAATTTTGTCTATACAACTTGGGAGCAAGAAGAATAAGAAAACTCTATAAAGCACAGTGAGAAAATGAATTCTGACTATCCTTTAGAAAGCCAACAGAGGGATCTTGGTTTTAAAAAAATAGTGTATCAGAACATGGATTTCAAAAGTATTATGTTGCCCAGTACAGGAGGAAGTATAATAATAAGGGCTAGCTCTGGGAGCAAAAGCTAAGAACAGAGAAATAAGAATGACTGACATAGCAAGAGAATGGTCACAGATAATGGATGAGGGTGTTGAAGGTCACATTCTGCTTCATATGAGTCATGTTCCATGCAAGAAAATAAGGGGCTTGTAACTCAGACAGACTTGGGTTGGAAATCTGACTTGTGTCTTTTACGGTCTTTTTTTTTTCAATTACAGTTGACATCAATATTATTTCATACGAGTTTCAACTGTACAGCATAGTGATTTGATATTTATCTCCATAAGTTTAGTACCCAACTGGCACTATATATAGTTACAAAAATATTAATGACTATTTTTTCTATTTTGTACTTCATACCCCTGTAAATATTTTATAATTACCAATTTGTACTGATTAATCCCTTCACCCTTTTTCACTCATCCTCTAAACTCCCCTCCCAACTGGCAACCATGAAAATGTTCTCTGTATCTGTAAGTCTATTTCTGTTGTGTTCATTTATTTTGTTCTTTAGATTCCACATATAAGTGAAATCATATGGTGTTTTTCTTTCTCTAACTTATTTCACTTAGCATAATGCCCTCTAGGCCCATTGACATTGCTGCACATCGTAAGATTGTATTCTTTTTTATGACCAAGTAATATTCCATCGTATATATGCATGACATCTTATTTATCCAACTGTCTATTGATGGGCATTTACATTGCTTCCATTTCTTGGCTATTGTAAATAATACTGGTTCCATGTGCACTTGAAAAGAATGTATATTCTGCAGCTTTGGGATAAAATGTTCTAAAAATATCAGTTAAATCTATCTGGTTTAAAGTATCACTTAAGGCTGCTCTTGTTGATTTTCTGTCTGAAAGATCTATCCACTGATGATAAAGGGGTGTTAAAGTCCCCAACTATGACTGTATTACTGTCAATCTTTGCTTTTGTGTCCTTCAATATTTTCTTTATACAGTGGTGAGCAAAAGTAGGTTTTCAGTTATATGTGAAACCTGAAGTTTATTCTTATACTATTATTTATTATTGTTTTTTCCATATGAACAACTGTAAACCTACTTTTGCCCACCCCTGAGCATTTAGGTGCTTTTATGTTCAGTGCATAAATGTTTACAAGGGTTATATCCTATTATTGGATTGATCCCTTAAGCATTATAAAATGTCCCTCTTTGTCTCTTTTTATTGCCTCTTCTTTAAAGTTTATTTTGTCTGATATAGGTATTGCTATCCCAGCTTTTTTTGTTATTGTTTCCATTTGCATGATATGTCTTTTTTCATCCCTTTATTCAGTCTTTGTGTGTCATTCAATCCAAAGTTGGTCTCTTGTACACAGCATATGTTGGGTCTTGTTTTCTTATCCATTCAGCCACCCTATGCCTTTTTATCAGATCATTTAACCCAGTTACATTTAAAGTGATTATTGATAGATATGTAGTTATTGGTATCTTATTATTCATATTTATGTTCTTTGTTTTTCCTTCTTAAAGAAGTCCCTTTAGCATTTGTTGTGGTACTAGTTTGGTGGTGATGAACTCTTTAAGCTTTTTCTTGTCTGGGAAGCTCTTTATTTCCCCTTTTATTTTAAATGATAGCCATTCTGGATGGAGTAGTCTTTATTGTAGTTCCTTGTCTTTCATCACTGTGAATATTCTGTGCCAGTTCCTCTGGCTTGAAAATTTCTATTGAAAAATCGGATAACAGTCTTCTGGGAGTTCCCTTGTAAATAGTTAACTCCTTTTCTCTTGTTGTACTTAAGATTTTCTCTTTATCTTTAACCATTACCATTTTAATTATGTGTTTTGGTGTGGGCCTCTTAGGGTTTATCTTGTTTGGAACTCTTTGCACTTACTGGACTTGTATATCTATTTCCTATGCCAGGCTAGGGAAGTTTTCAGTCATTTCTTCAAATATGTTCTCAATCTCTTGCTCTTCTTTTTCTCCTTCTGGTACTTTTACAATGCAAATGTTGGTATGCTTGATGTTGTCGTAAGGTCTCTTACACTATCCTATTTTTTAAATTATTTTTTCTTTCTATTGTTCTGACTGGGTATTTTCTGCTACTTTGTCTTTCAAATCATTAATTCCATCCTCTGCTTTATTTAACCTACTGTTGACTCCTTCTAGTGTGTCTTTCATTTCAGTTATTGTATTCTTCATTTCTGACCAGTTATTTTGCTTACTATCTCTTTGTTGAAGTCCTCACTAAGTTTCTTGAGCAGTCTTATCACCAGTGTTTTGAACTCTATCTGGCAGATTGTTTGCCTCCATTTTGTTTAGTTCTTATTCTGGAGATTTTTTTTTCCTGTTCTTTCATTTGGGACATATTTCTTTGTCCCCTCATTTTGGCTACTTCTCTGTGTTTATTTCTATGTATTAGGTAGATCTGCTACATTTCCCAGTCTTATATAGTAGGTGTCCTATGGGGCTCAGTAGTGCAATCTCCCTGATAATCTTAACCAAGTGCTCTAGGAATGTCCCTTGTGTGGACTTGTGTGCCCTCCTGTTGTAGCTGAACCTTGACTGCTGTTGCCACCTTAGTGTGTGGGGTTGATGCCCATGCTGATTGGCTCTGAGTATTGGCCATGACCACAGTATATGAACCACTGTGTGGGGGCTTACCCCATGGAGCATGATTCACCCCGGTGGGTTCTGGTACTTATTGAGACCATCCTTTGGGTGTGCCACTTATCAAGCTAATTAGGTTGTGATGTGTTGTGGTCTGAAGTCAGCCACCAGTGTGTTGCTTCTGGGGCCTCTGTGAGGGGCTCCAGGGTAAGCCAAGGTCAACCACTGCCTACTACCCACCTAGCTCTACCTGGTAGGACCTACAAAGCAATCTGTGGTTTGCAGCTGCCTATACTGGGCCTGGAGGCTCATGGGAGAGGCCACACTGAAAACTGAGGCTGGCTGACACTAGGACCAGGCCTGGGACTGCTCAGCAATAGGGCTTGCTTCCGCCTGCTGGCTGCCTGTGAGGCTCAGCCACTGAAAAAACTTCAGGCAGTGCTTAAGGTGGTGGAGGTGGGGTCTCAGGGAGTCGCCAGGGTGGAACAAGTGGTGTTTACCAGGTTAATGCAGATTCAGAATTGGCTGTGCTGGAGGAGGGTTCAACACAGGAAAGATGATATATAGCTGCCATCTGTGTGGGAGGAGGGCTCAACACAGGGACAATGGCAGCTGTCCCTCCAACCCTTGTAGGAAAGCCACACAACCCAGTTTCTCCCTGTATGTCTCTGGCACCCTGATCTTCCATGCCTCTGCCGGAGCTTAGGGTGAGTACCTGCATGTGAGCTAGTTTGTGCAGGGACCCTTTAAAAGTACACCTGGGTTTCCGGCAGCCTTCTGTCTCATCTGGATGGACAGAATCCCCATAGATTTTCAGTCAGATGTTGTGGGGGCTCCTCCTCCCAGTCCTGGAGCTCTGGGCTGGAAAGCCCTGTGTGAGACTGGAGCCCCTTGCTTCTTGGGGGGGCTTGGCAGCTGAGCTATCTGTTCAGCTAGTCTTTATATGGTTTTCCAGATTGCTCGTTCTATAATTTAGTTGAGGTTTTGACGGGCTCAAAGGAGGACACAAGCACAGTGTTTCCTTATTCTGTCATCTTGATTGGAGCTTGTCCTTTACTGTTTTCATGTTCTTCTGAGTCTTTCCTTTCATATCTGTAATGACAAAATTTTTATCAACTTCCCAAGGATGTCCTGGAAATTCTTTTAGAGAGTGGATATAAAAGGTCTCATTCCTGTGCATTTACTTCCTTATCACATCCCCTTCTTCCCCCTTTTTAACCTTCTTAAGATCTCTTGAATCCATTTACTTGGCTCCAAGATACCAAGTACCAAACACCCAGCCTTCTTCCCTGAATTACTGCCACAGTATTCTTCCCATACCTGGACCCCTTCCAGACTTTTCTTACTGTTCACACTGCAGGTAGGTATCCTTTCAAAATGTGTATCTGGGCATGTTATACATACACGCCTCCCACCCAACCGCCTTCCTTAAGTGGCTTCACGTTAATCTTAGAATAATGATAAAACATGACCTGGTCCCTGGCCACTACTTAAATCTTCTCCTTTACAACTTTTGCTTTCTTTCAGTTCTTTGAAACTCTCTTTTTTTTTTTTGGCTTGGTTAGTTTAACCCCATGAGCTCAGGGTCTGTGTCTATTTTGCTCACCACTGCATCGCCAGCATCCAACATAGTGCCAGATATATACTAGGTGTTCATATACTGTTCCCAAATGAATGACAGTGCATATTTAGTAAAATCTGCCTCCTTGTTTCCTGCCAAGAAAGAGAGCATATCTCAAAACTGTATGGGGACTCAGTGGTAGATTCTTGGCTGCCAGTCTTGAATCACTGAACTTTTCCAGCACATACTTGAAGGACAGGACTGGACCACGTAGGTGTTGTGTCTTTGAAAACTTGCCAAGCTTTATTTATTGTGGAATGGCCTTCTGAGTAATTAAGCAGCATTTGAGCCCAAGAAAAAGGATCCAATTGAAGAATTTGGAAAGATATGTGATGCCTTATGTTTGAGTAACATTTTCCAAGTAAATAGAATTGTTCCATTTTATACTTTATTTTCATAACATCAAAGTATTCTCCCCGCATTCATTTTTCTTCTCTCATATAGCACTTAAGGTAGAAGATAAAAGCAATAACACAACTTATTATTAAGTAAAATATTGCATTTTAAAATATGTTGAGACATTTCAATGAAGGAACAACTTAATTGACTTACCCAGTCTTACTTTTTATTCTATACTTTATACCTTACTATTCCAACTTGAAAATAGCCCTCTGTCACTTTAATATTGACTTGTTCACAATTAAAGATTATTTTATGTACTCTAATCTCTGGAAGTTTAGCTTTCGTAGTTGTTAATAATAATATTATATGACTAATTTCTAAAGACTCTCATCAGTAATACCATTCATTTCAGATCCTCACTGACATGTTGGATAAGAGCTTTTGGATCCTCCACTTCTAGAGTCAAGGAAGGTTCCAATAAACTTTGATGGCTTGGAATATGGTGTTGCATACTATCTTTCAAGAGTGTATGTTCAGGGGTAAATAGCACATGGCTCAGATTTGACCTTAGATATGATTTCTGGAATCTGTTGGGCTGTGGCACTAGTTACAGAAAAAATAAAGGTAAGACTATAACATACGAAAACAAAATCTAATTTCTCTGAACGTTCAGTGCTCTACCTAGCCCTTGCTGTTGGGGTGAAATCTCTACAAACGCAATGACAGTCTTGATTATATCACACATGTGCAGTTGTGGGTGTTAAGAATGTGGCACCTTTAGTATCTTGGTGGATCAGATTTTAAATCCGCATGTGGGGAAGTACGAGAGCTTTCTGGAGCACTAAACTATGTGATGGGACAGAAAGAGTGCAAAATTATCTTGATTGCTTTTATCTTGAGCCCTGAGACAGCTCTGTGTGCATGTTTAGGATGATTAGCATTCAGGCCTGCTGTGTCTGGTGGAAAATTTTGAGAATGTTCAGAACGTAGTCATCTTCTCGCTGGATATATCTTTCAGCAAAGAGAATTTCTAGAAGATGCATGGCCATGTAGTGTCCAGTGGGAGATTGCACCTAGACAGGGTTTGATCGCTCAGCGAAATAAATAAATGGAGATATATGTCTTTGCCACATTTGTGTGAGCTGAGCTAGTACTAGTTTTAAACTGTCATTTTCGAATCAGGGATTATATGTGGTCAGTTGCAGGCCAGAGTCCAGACAAACCAGAGAAACTGACCTCTGTCTTCGGTGCTTTATAGAATGAATTACATAGGAAATTGGACGGCTGTCTAGAATACAAAAAGGGATACCTCCTGAGAAAAAGTGTGTTCTTATTTAAAGATTAAATATATAATATTAAAAATCGGGTTATTCTACTAAATTTAGAAAATTTGAATCGACAGAAAGAAAAAACAAAACTTTTCCATAAGCTTATTATGTAGAAAGAATCACTTCCAATTTTGGTATTGTTCTAGTCAGTCTCTCTTTCTTTCTTTCTTTTTAAAGACTTTATTTTATTTTTAGGCAAGGGGAGAGGGAAAGAGAAAGAGAGGGAGAGAAACATCAATGTGTGGTTGCTTCTCATGCACCCCCTACTGGGACCTGGCCCGCAACCCAGGCATGTGCCCTGACTGGGGAATCAAACCAGCGACCCTTTGGTTCACAGGCTGATGCTCAATCCACTGAGCTACAGCAGCCAGGGTATCTTTCTCTTTCTTTATGTAACTATGAGTGAGTGAGTGTGTGTGTGTGTGTGTGTGTGTGTGTGTGTGTTCTGTTATACCTATATCCACACAAACACGTGATAAGCAAGATCACAAAATTACATAAACTCAGAAGATTGTTTAGAGAAAACAGACCTTCATTTTTCTCTAACTAATCTGATCTTCCCCTTGAGACCCTCCACACCACCTGGAGGAACAAAAGCCAAATTTTAGTCTAGTCAGATAAAGTTAGTCTGATCTGATGCAAACACTTAAAAAGTTTCTTTGGATAACTCAGTTTCTTCCTGTTTGACTCAGGGACAATTCAGGCTTTCAGAGTTCTGTGCCCTTCTTTTCACTTTTCTCCAAGAAGCCGCCTGGATGATGCAGGCGACCTCATGGCAGTTGGAGGAAATATCTCTGGATCCTCGGTGGCCAGCCCTGTTCATCATGTCAGTGATCTCTGTGGCACCATAGGTCTTAGGTGGCATCTTCAGGCCACCTATGGCCATCTTCTCCGGGCCTGTGTGCTCACGGTGTATGAAGGGTTCTTCATCCAGATGAGAGCCCTGGGGTCCTTCAGGGAGCTCTCTCCCTTGTGTCCCATCATCACTAGTGTTGGCCTGTTTGCACTTCAGGCACGGACCTGGGGGAACCAGGAGCTCATCTTGCAGAGCTGGGTTGTATAATATCTCTGTCCATGAAGGATGGGTGCAGAAAGATCAGCCTTATGTAAACAGCACAGTAACTCAGCCCAAGATTTAGAATTGCTGTAAATATTGCCCAGAGTAAGAGACAAGGGACCTAAAACTGAACACAGTTAAACCGTCTTTTTCTGGAAAGGTTTCATTCTGCTTTGTAAATTCCACATTACCTACCTTACCCTCTCATCTGGGTCAAGATTTGTTCTTATAGAATGTTGCCAGGGCAACAATGCCTGTGGCTTTTCAAGGTATTTCAGGAGTGGCTGAAGAGCTCTCTCCATCTGCTGGTGAAGCTACTTGGGGATAAGAGAGAGGCCTTATGTCAATTTGTTTCATATTAAGATCACATTAATAAGCATTACTCATGTAAATCTCACAGGCAAACAGTAATTCAAGGGCTTGTGCTTCTATGTTTTCAAACACAGAGTTCTCCATCTCTATGCCCATTCATTAGCACAGCTCAACTCTCAAAAGACAAATAGGTTAATTCACTTCACTCGCTCCGTGTCCTCTGAAAACACAGTCCAGTGTGGTTTAAGTGGTTGTTGAAGACAGTCTGGAGAAGTGTGGATCCTTTAGGAATTAAGTGGGGGAGAGTAGATGGTACACCTGGCTGTATATGGACTTATTTGGGGGTCATAAAAGGTAGTGTTGTTTGATGGGCACAAAGGAGATGCTGGAATTGCCATTAGGATGTTGCCCCCAGATGAGGATGCAGGACTGGGTGATAGGGAAAGCTGGAGACTGCCCTGTGCTATGTACCCGACCTGGAAGGGGGCAAACCATGAGTCCAGTTTCACCTGAGCCCAACTGACCATGGAGTAGCCTGCGGAGCAGCCCATGGAGGACGTTGAACAGATTGTGGGTATATAGCTGAAAGGCTCTATCAGCTTCTCTTTGCAGGAAGCTCATTTGTTCTGGCTTTTATGGTGTTTGCATTTGAGGGATAAATGAAGAGTTTAGCCCTTGCTGTCTTGCATTTTGTGAGTAAAATTACTTTTGTACCATTCCCTCAAGGAGACAAATCTCCATTAATATGCTTACAAAATGTAACCTATAGCCATGACCCCTGCTGAGCCTGAGAGCAGACATGCCAGGCAGGAAAGGCAAGCTCGTGGCTTTCTGGCGTTGAGTCGAATCGGGTCGTCTTGATTAAACAGCACAAGCAATGAGAACCTTGATTAAATGACTTTGGTTCATTGACGTCTTGAAATAGCTGAATATGTAATTTGCAATTTTACCAACTCAGTTACCTTTGGGTTACCATGGTAATAAAGCATATGCTGACATGACACTTGACATTAATTTTATTATTTTAATTTACAATACATAAAACACAATAGCACTTCTTTATGAATGTATTTCATTTTAAGGTAACTGAGGAGGAATAAATGTACTCACATCTTCAGAATAGTTATAAATTATGGTATATTAAAGAGAAAGGTTAAGAGCAATTCATCCAACACCCAAATTAAACCTTAAAGTGATGTGGGTCTTAGGGTTAAATGGATTCTCTTGAAACAGGTATCTATCTGGCTTTCTAACCTGTGAATAAGTGGTATTTGGTCCCAAGACAGGTTGTATCCAAATTCATACTGAAAAATGTGCTGTAATGAGATGATCATACCCTTGCTGCTGGAGCTTAGCATTTCCACACGAGGTTGAGGTATCCTTGTAGTTGGCAATAGATGGCTGTGAAAAATAGGCCTTGGATGAACTTTAATTGTTTAGTTAATGTTCTAAGAATTATTACTCAGGCATAATGGAAATATAGGGAGCTGCAGGCATTTAAAAAATCCCATCGTAGATTTGTGACAAATAGGTGAAATAATGAGATAACATGAAAACTATTGCTACTAATAATATACAACCAAAGATTGGCATGAGAAAGGACAGAACTTTTTGGAAATAATTCCACACAGATTCAGCATCTTCCAGGGACTAGCACTGCCACACACTTTGCTGTGTCTTGTGAAGAGGGCCCTGGGTCCTGTCCCCTCTTCTTGGCTCTACTCTTGACCACACCTGACTCTAAGAATGTCCACATTGCTTCCTTTTCTCTTAGCTGCATCACACATTCAATGAAAACGTAACTTTTTATTTGTAAAATTCTTTCAGCTGGAGGATTATTATCATGGGGGTGCATTTGGGACTATTTCTGCTTTTGGCTACTAAGGGACACTAACATACTATTAGAAGCAGTTGGATATTTCCACTACGTTTTGCAATGGCACGTGCTTTCCTTTAAATTTGGGGATAAAGGGACATAAGACCTATTTAAGTCTACGTAATACAGTGTTGTCAGACAGCATGTATGGGAATGCTCTTAAAAGTAGATCCTGTATTTTAATGGTAAATGTAATAATCCCTGTAAGCTGTGAATAGTGATAAAAAACATAGGACCAAACTCTTTCTTTAAATGAAGCATTCATTTCATAAGCCAACCAAAGGAAAATTGAACTCGGCACATGCCAACTACCTTTTAGTTATTTATTAAGAAGTTAATTCAAATGTTGCCACCAAGTCATCAAATTGATTATTTTTATATTGATTATATTTATCTAACCACTTGCAATAAATATTCAAGCCAAAAACTATTGGCAGTTGTAGGGAGAGAATAATATTAAAAGGTAGAAAATAAATGTATCTATCAACTAATGGAAATAAAACCAATAAGCACTGAAAACAGTAAAGAAAACATTAATTCAGGCAGCGCCCTTTCAGTTTGCCTTAGGAATCACGAGTAGCAATTTGAAACCCTGTTTTTCTCTTGGGAAGAAGTGCTGCCTGGAATATGATATAAACTATACTGATCAAATAAAGAGGAGAGCCTCAGGCTAAAACAGAAAGAGAGAAGTTACAACAAAGAAAAATAGCTCGTTGTATGAAATGACACATTTATATACCAGCAAAGTAAAATTAGAAATCTCCCCCCACATAAATGTTATATCAGCTGCAGAAGAAAAATAGCTACATTGCAGAGCCCAGACTTGAGAAAGAGGATAACATAAAATAGAGGATTATTTCAAATAGTTCCCAGAGTATACGTTCCATATATATTTAGGTTTTGATCATGAAATACTGATATTTGTTTAATTTTGTTAAGTGATGTATAGAGTTCCTCAAAATAAGTTGAATGTTTTAGAAAAATGTAATGATAAAAAGTACTAAAAAATACCTCGTGGAACAAAACATTTGGTGAGTATAGGTTATTAAATTTAAACAGGCATTTGACATCCCCTGTTCCTTTGGAAAGTTAAAGCTCTTGATTCAGGCAAAATGGTACCCTTTGGCTTCTGTGAGCATCATCGAGCTTAGAAAAGTGTAACCAATGACAAAATAAAATATCGCAGGGACATGCTTTGGATGTGATGAATTTGTTACTGCAGAAGTTTCCATTAGAAATTCAATGTCTTCTATTAGGAAGGCCTCTACATCTCGATTTATACAGCAGATGGGTTTTGAAAGGCAACAGTGAAGTAAAATTTTAAAAATTAAATCAGCGTGCTTGTCATTTGTGGTTCATCATTTTGTAAAAGCAAGAGTCCATTTATAATGTCAATGATTAGGCCTAAAATATCTAATTGATTAGATTCCCTAAATCAGATTTTACTCAAGCAAAGCATAAAAATATTATTGAAAGAAATTTAAATGTCTGCAAAAATATTAGAATGACCAAGAGAAAAGATAATTATAGGAAATCATGAATGATTCACATCCTAGTCAATAACATCTAAATAAGATTTCATGGCTGTTTAATCTTTGCAACAACTGGAAACCGCTTCACTTTTCTCTCTTCCTCAAGCCAAACTCTCTAGGTTCCCAGTTTGTATTCTCATTTATCTGTAGATTTTTTTTTACAGTTATCACTCCTTTCTGCTTGCAGTACTCTTAAGACACCACCCTCTCCTAGATCCCTCAGGTCCCATCCGCTGCTCCTTAGCCATCGCCTTTTCTGGCTGCTTTCTGCCCAGAATGTTCTCAGTCTTTGGATCGCTTACCCTCTCCTTGGCCTACGTACTGATGATCTCCCTGACTCATTGAATCTTGTAACTTCGAACCCCATGTATATGTGGTTTACATTTTCACCCCTGAGCTCCAGACTCATACATGCAACTGCGTACTCAACATCTCCATCTGAGTGTCTAACGAGCATCTCTAGCATCATATATGCACAACTAAACGTCGGCTTTCCTCCATGCCCACTCCTTTATATCTTTTTATTTCAGTAAATAAAAGCTCCATCCTTTCACTTGCTCAAACTCCAAACCCTGAGTCATCCTAAAATCATTTCTTGTTCTCATCCCACATCTAATCTACTAGCAAAGTCCTACTTCCACTGTCCTCAGCCTGATCTAAACCACTGACTTTCCTGTATTTTCCAGGAAGTGGGTCTCCTGACCCATTTCTCTGCTTCCGGTCTTACCTGGCTACAGATTATTGTCCTTAAAGCAATCACAGTGATTCTTTTAGAAGTTAAGATCCAGCCAGTCCTCTACCCCACATCCTCTAGTCACCTTCCATCTAACTCAACGGAAAAGGCAAAGGTCCTTATATTGATCTTCAAGGCCCCGCCTGAGCTGACCACACTACCTCCCTGACTTCATCCCTTATGACTTTTGCCCTCCTTTCCCGACTCCTCTCCAGCCAGAGCCTCCTGGTTGGCATTTAAACATGCCAGGTTCACTCCCACTTCAGAGCCTTTGCACCCTTGGCCTTGACCGTGCTTCCCCCAGACACCCACATGGCTATTTCTCATCTTTACTCAAGTTCAATCTTCTCCATGAGGTCTTCTCCAAGCACCGAATTTAAATTGCAGCTCCCACTCCTATACTTCCTATCCTTTCCTTGCCATTCTTCATGGCATTTACCACAATCTGATACGCTGTATGTTTTATTATGTGTAGCACCTCTCTCCTCCCACTCCCATGTACATTCCATGAAGAAAGAAATTATTGTCTTTTTTGTTCACAGCTGTATCCTCAGCACCCAAAGAAGTGCTTGACCTAGAGAGAGGTTTAATTAGTATTTGTTGAATGAATAAGTGTACACACGGCACTGAGGTCATCTTGAATATTTTAAAAAACTAACCTAGATGTATGTTCTATTGTAAGACCTGCAGTTTGCAACTAGCCGAATTAATTAATAAAATAATCTAAAGTTGGGGCTCATGTTTATATGGCTAAACACACCACAATTGTAGGTAAAATGGAGGCCATCCGAGGAAAATAAATACGAAGTCAGGATCTGGCCAAGGTAGTGGATTGTTCATCCTTCTTTCTTGGTGAAAGGCCTCTGCTTTCCTGACTGTGGAATGGATCATGTTAATTGAAGGCAGTCACGAAAATCTCATTCCTTTTTGTCTGGTGACTAAACTAGGACAGTTCTAGCCAACGATGGAGTGGGATTCTGGGGAAGAAAAGTTTCTCTCTTCATAAAGTAGTGGGTGATACAGAGAAAAGTTCTTTATTTGCCCTCTTCCTTGCTTCTTGTTTGGATATTATTTACTGGGGATGTGATGCTTGGAGCTGTAACAGCCAACTTGTAACCACGAAGGAAGCATGAACTTCTGCGGAGGCCTGAGCAGAAACACAGGAAGGGCTGACATCCTTGCTGACAGGGCTGACACTTGCCAACCTCAGAACAGCCTGCCTGCAGGCTTCCTGATAAGTGAGATGATAAATGTTTGTGTTGCTTAAGCCACTCTTCATTGGGTATTCTTTTACTTGTAGCTAAAATTACTCTGATACAGAACACTTGAAAAAGTGAAGACATGACCATGATTCAAGTAAACCTCCATTGTAACATTTTACTCAGGGAATGTGAACACACAGCTTTTCTAGAGAAAGAAGCCTGAGATCATCTAAAATCTCCAAGCTGAAAGAGTGATTTTCCTGCCCTCCAGGTTCTTTGCTGGTTTTAGATCTCTGTATAGAATAAAAAATGTCACAATGCAGCATTTAAAGTAATGTTGCACTCTCCTCCATGTTCTAGGTTACATCTCCCCGCCCCTACCCTGCCTCTGCACCCCCCCCCAACACCCACCTGTAAAGCTGCAATACCGAAGAGTGTGCTCCATTGGCATTGGTGGCACCTGGCCAGGGGTTGACCTCACAGCCCTTCTGCTCTCAGGACTGAATGTGGCACAGGATGAGTTCCCCCATCTTCATAGGGATGGTCTGCACACCATAGAGCTATAATAGTGGCCACATTATCCTTGGTAGCATTTCTATTTCTCATTATTCTCCCCCTTTAAGTCAACTCCAAATCCTTTGGCTTCAATAAGATGACTCTCTTTTAACATTTTCCTTGCAATGTTGAACCATTGTTCATGCTCACTTAAGGATGGTGACGAATAATGCAACTAACAGTAATTAGTAGCCTGAAAGAAAATGATGGCTAAAAAAAACCCAGTAGGGAACTTCCCAGGAGAGTTTTATTCCTATTTCAACTAGCCATATGAAAAGTGCAGCGGAAGCATCGCCCTCCTGGGAACAGAGCGAGGCTGGACAAATAGCGAGAATAGATGACAGTGGGGAATTCTGCAATAGTGAGCTAATGAGCTGAAAGGCCCAATAGTTTTTTATTCTATTTAATTTCAAAGGTTTAATTTTCACCATTACCTAATGGTGATTATTGCATCCCTTGTGAGCACAGCGTTGACCCAAATACTACCACCTAGAAGCCTATAATGCCAGCATGCATTTTGAATAATTCCCCTTGGTTATATTCATAGGAAAAGAGTGGCCAGTAAAATTTCTTCATAAAGAATGACTCTGCGTCTCTGGCTTTTGCTCTTGCTGCTTTCTGTCACCGGAATGACTTCTCCTCTTCTGCCAACCCTGCTCTTCAAATGCTTCCCGCTCAGGCCCCAGCCCTCCTGGCAGCCTCCACAGATTCTTCACCTTCCTCTCGTTACCAAAGTACCTTTTTTGCTTCAACATCTAAGCCAACGTTAAAATAAAAGTTTTGTATGACTTACGTACAGTAAAATTCACATATCTTAGGTATATGGTCTGATGAATTTTACATATAACTGCCACTCAAACCAGGACCTAGAATATTCCCAGCAGGCTCCCTCCTACCCCCACTCTAGCCAGTGGGGCCTTTCCAGTGTCAGCATGATTCTAATCTCTAATACCATCGACCAGCTTTGCCTGGTTTTGAGCTTTAAGTAGATCAGTGGTCCTTTTCCAAGAGTGATTTTGTCTCTCAGAGGGCATTTGGCAATATCTGGGAACATTTTTGGTTGCCGTAGTGGCAGGGGATATGGGAGTGCTATTGGCATCTGGTAGGAGGAGACCAGGGATGCTACTAAACATCCCACAATGCACAGGGCAACACCCCACATCAAAGGGTTAGTTGGCTCAAAATGTTGATAGAGCCAAGGTTGAGGAACCCTGAATGTTAAAAAATAATTGTGAAGTGTGTACTCTCTGTTTGACTTCTTTTACTCAACATTGTGTCTGTGGGACTCATCCAAGTTGGCGTGCATTTCAGTAGTTTGTTCTCGTGTGTTGCAGTGTAGTATTCTGCTGTATGGGTATATTTATTTACTCATTCTACTTGCATGGATATTCTGAAAGTCATTTTTTAATAACATACTTAGAATACTTACCTCACTGGTAGATATTTGTATCCAACAAGGTTGAAGAAAGTCAATATGGAAAGGGTATTAAGTGGTCACGTTTGGGCGCCAGACTACCTAGATTCAACTCTTGGCTTCATGTCATCCTAGTCATAGGACCATGGTGGCAAGTTACTTAGCGTCTCAATGCCTCAGACCCCTAGTCAGTGAGATAGTGAGATGGAGATAGTGAGATAATTGTACTATTTATAGGGCGTTGAAAGAATTAAATAAGTCAGAATGTTTAAAGTGCTTATAAGAGTGCTGAACCCTTGTAAGTGCTAAAAAATATCCAGTCTAGTTCATTGAGTTTAGTCACTGTTCAAAAATTGTTTTGTGTAGTAAACAGTTACTGGTGAGAAGGTAGAAAAAGAAACAATTAATTGCTTAGATATTTGTTAAGCTAGCGTAAGATATCTGTTTAGCAAAGGATCTCTAATGAAATATGCCCATTCTGAATTGGAGCTATTTCTGATAATCAAAAAATCTGGAAACAAATCATTGTTATATACACCTTAAAATAACAAGTTTCAGAGACTTAGGAAAAACTCTTAAAGAGAAGGAAAATTCAATGTCAGGATTTTGCCTGTATTCCAAATTAATCTAGAACTTGAATTATGGTTTTTAAGAAATACTTCTTAAAAGCATTTGAACAGAGAGGTTCATAAACAAGTGCCCTAATTCTTCTTGGTCATGAGAAATAGCAGCACATGGGAGAAAAATGACTAAAACTGTTTTAGATATTAATTTAAAATTGCATTAAATGAAATCTAAATAATTTGCCTGGTTGAATGAGGAGATAATTGGATGTTTTTACTATATTTTATTGAAGATAATTTAAAAAACAGCTTTCTGAGCCAAATACAAAATTTTAGCCCTTCTTTACATCTTACCTATATTCAGTTGCAAGTTAGATGCTTAACTGTATAACACACCTTTCTGGTTCATGTATTATAACAGGTAATTCTGTTTATGAAACTTCAGCAGATGGGCCAACTTGGCTCTAAGAAAGAGTTCAATATACAGTGCATATCATTTGTATAGAACAGGTTGTGTTTTAATGTCATAATCCTTGTTGTTTAAATGGAGAGAGTAGTCACCAACTCTCATTATCCAATCGCGGATGGGATCTGAACGGTGATCAGTTGAAAAGATAAACTTAGCAACTATCATCAACTGCCTATCAGTTTTGGAGGGAACTTCTGGCTATTGCCTCTCAGTTGAATTTTTCCTGGAAATGACCTTCTTTCTCACAGAAACCTGGGAAATGGTTTCGTTAACCTAATGGGCTTTGGCAGGTCGTGGGCTTTGTTCATTCGGCAGTGGGTTCATGGGTTGTGATATCACCACTGTGCAAAACCAGAACACTGAGAGCAAGTGTTTTCCGTGGGCGTTTATCGTATCACCAGTCTGTCGGAGAAGTGAGCCTTTGCCAATGGGGCTGCGTGACAGTTTAAATGATGAAGACATTTGGAAACTTGTCTGTTGCTGCTGAAGGGGCCGGGTTACTTCACCTGATTAGTGCTTCTCCAGGCCCCTGTGCAGCGGGTGCAACCTATGACTGCCAGGTGCGTCCCTGACTGGGCAACTGCTAACATGCCTCTTTTGGGCTCACGCAGCTCTCTATGACAATGATAATGTATAACAAGGCAAAAGACACCTAAGAAAAATGTAGGCTCTGTTAAAACCAGTTGGTACTGCAAATAAAGCAAGATTTTTATTTGGTACACAGAAAAAATATCAGGAGAGAGAGACTTTTGCATAATTCCTACTGGTGAATGATTTTTTTTCAAGAAATATTCTCCACTGTCATTGGATCAATGACATAGGTAAATTTGGAAAAACTTGTGGAAGTCGTTTGCTGTGACTTTTGTGATGGGTTAAAGCAAAGCAGAAAGTTATTACTTCCTGACACAAAGATGTGAAACACATTTTTTCCCCAAGACACGATGAGACTGTTAAAGAGAGAACTGACAGTAAGTTCCCAGCACAGCCAAAGCCGAGGCCTCATTCCAGCTGAGGTTTGATTAGGAGAACTGCCAAACGAATGTGAGCGAGTTTTATTTCACAGAAGAAAGAACAGAGCAGCAACGAAGACACAGAAGGAAAATGAGGTCACTGCTTTTCCTTAAAAAGAAAAAAAAAAAAGCCTGCTTTTGAATCAACAACATAGTTAAAAATTTAGTGTCAAATCCACACTATAATTTACCCTGGAAGATTGCTTTGCCACTGTGGTCTGTACCTGGCATACGCCAAAGGAACACTGAGCATCCATCCCTTCCAACCCTTACTCATCTATAGTCGCCACTCTGTTGCCGCTATGGCAACAGTTTTAACAAAGGAAATGGTACTGGCACTAGAGGGCTAAAAGCAATATAAAATATACTGTTCCCCTATTTCCAGCCCAAGAGTTTGAAAACACCTTCAGACAGGTCCATCTGAGCCTGGTAACTTTCTTGGGGCAGCTGTAAGTGAAAGAGCACTGGCCAGAGGCCGTTGCATCACTCATTTCATTTCTTGAGTGTCTGTTGCCACATTCATTAAATGTGGGCCAGAAAAATACAAGTCCAGCAATGGACAGAGAAGGGCTTCACGTCTGGATGGACACCAACTTGTGTTAAAGTCCTGGCTCAACACTGCTGATGCCATCATGCTGACCAAGTCACTCCCTCATATGACAGAATACTATGAGGCAATGACAAGAAATGGGCAGCTGAGCGACCGCATGGGTGAAACTCCTGGGCATTATGCTGAATGTAAGAAGCCAAACACAAAAGAGTAAAGACTGAATGACTGCATTTATGTGAAATTCTAGAAAATTCAAACTAATGTACAGTGACAGAAAACAAGTCAATGACAGCCTAGGTATGGGAATGAAGGAGAGATTGGCTGGCCTGGGCTCCAGAGAACATTTGGAGGTAAGAGAAACTTTTTGGAATTGAAAGTAGTGGTGGTAGACATGGGTGTGTGTGTGTGTGTGTGTGTGTGTGTGTGTGTGTGTGTATTTGACAAAGCTCATCAGACTGTATACTCAAAATGCATGACGTTTATTGAATCTAAATTACACTTCAATAAAGTAGATTTTTGAAAAAGTTATGTTAAATACTTTCCTGAAGTCCCGAATGGCTGAATTCCCCCAGCTCCCCACTTCCTGGTGAAAAATGTCTCTGTAGGAACTCTGATCAGAGCACCAAAAGACTGTCCAGTAATCCATTAGCTCCTCTTTTTCTGTCTACATGCTCCCAAATAGTTATGATCAAGTCGATATTTAGTGACCTTCTTTCTGTATTTCACTAGTGGAGGAGTAATGGAAATATATGGGTAAAATTCTGTATTCCGTTGAAGGATTGGCCCATACAAATGAATTCCATTTTAAGTACGGGCCCTCACTTCTAGTCTTTCTGACCCTTCAGCATCATATACAGATTTCAACAGACTACGGTGGGGGTGTGAATGGACCGAGAGAGGAAAACATTTTAAATCCCGTGAACCGTCCCACCGGCCTATGAGCCATGACAGCTGTTACCTAGGGTCTCCTGCAGTGTGAACGCCTTACCACTCTAAGTATGATGTTAGGTTTGTGCCTCTCATACAACATGTCTCTTAAACACAAGCTTATACAGTACATCATTGAAGAAACACAATGTATTCTAGGAAATTTAAGGGAATTTATCCCTTCATTTTATTGGAAGGAGTGAAAAAATTCTCAAAAGGAGAGATTCAGGTCCAGCGCCAGGAAGGTACTAGTGCAGTAGCCAGCTTCCAAGATGGCCCCGATGCCCCTGCCTCCGGGTACCCACGCCCTTACGTATTCTCCGCCCACACTGCTGTAGGGCTGTTCCACATTGGCAACAGAGCTGATGGAAATGATGGTGTGTGACTTAGGAGACTAGGTCATAACAGGCGTTATCACTTTTGCTTGTTGTTTTCTCTTGGATCAGTTGCTCCGAGGGAAGCCAATATTCAAACATCCTATAGAGACATTTCCATGTCAAGGAATTGAGGCCCACAATCTTAACCTCTAATGTCAGAAAACCTCCCTGTCATCTTAACCTCTAATGGTATACAACCTCCCTGTCTAACTCTATTCTCATTCCAATTACTTCATATTTTATTTTATGTGAGATTTTTAAAAAAGATTTTACTTATTTATTTTTAGAGACAGGGGAAGGGAAGGGGGGAGAACAGGAGAGAAACATTGATGTGAGAGAGAAATATCAATTGGTTGCCTCTCATATACACCCTGACCAGGGACTGAATCCACAACCCAGGTATGTGCCCTGAGCAGGACTTGAACCAGTGACCTTTTGCTTTGCAGCATGAAACCCAGCCAACAAAGCTGCATTGATCAGGGCTGTTTATCATACACTCAGGCAGAAGTTTTCTCCATGTCTTACACCAATGCAACAATTGATTTTTTTTTTTTATTCTCACCCAAGGACTCACTCATTGATTTTAGAGAGAGAGGAAGGGAGAGAAAGAGAGGCAGACAAACATTGATGCGAGAGAAACATCAGTCAGTTGCCTCTCATATGAACCCTGACTGAGGACCTCTTATATGTGCCCGACTGGGAACTGAACCTGCAACCCAGGCATGTGCCCCAAACAGGAATTGAACCCACGATCTTTTGGTTTATAGGATCATGCTCCAACCAAGTGAGCCACATTGGCCAGGTCTGATTTATTCTTTAGTTACTAAATTCTTTCTTAATCTGTGACCTTATTTTACTGATAATAGCTATATTTGTTAAGTACAACATAGTTGATGTAGGGAGGGGAACATTTCCCCTTACTCCTATCAGTTCTTCTGGTTGGTTGAATAATGAAGATGACATAAGACATTAAAGGATAAAATAACCAAATTTAGTAACACATGTTGTATGGGAGTTCCATAAGAACCTGGGGCCTGGGGACATATCAGGCAGTAAAGGCTTATATGCCATCTTGAGCTAGGAAGAAAGAGGGCCAGTGGTTTCGGACTTCGAAGGAGAGGAAGGCAATGCTTATGGAGATGGAAACGCAATGTTTGGTAAACCAATATTTGCTTGCCATCTTTAACAATGGGATGTAGATAGGATTTGATCAAACTGGGTCTGCTAGGTTTTTCCTATCACTCTCTAGTTCATATTGAACTAGAGTTATCTGTGGTGATCTCTCTTTTCCTGCAGCATGTTCTCTTTTTTGAATTTTTTTTTAGAAAGTTAGGGAGAAGATCAAAGTTCTTCAAAGGTACTCCCTGAGTCTTTTGTTTCTTAAAAACCGTCCCCTTAAAATAATCAATATGCCAAAGTGACTTATTTTGGGGAGGCAAACTCTGCTCCCCTTCATTGAGTTGTATAAACACTCCTTGAGTATAAAATGTTTAAAAATTCCTCATAAATATCTCCATGAAGTAATTACTAATGCTATCCATTTTATACCTGAGAAAAATTAAGGTCAAAGAAATGGTGTTCTTGTCCAAGGGCACCCAGCTTGTAGGTGGAAGATTTCGGGGTTTTCTTTTTTTGTGTGGGTTTGTAATCACATAATTTATTTTTATTTTTATTTAAAAAATATTTTATTGTTGTTTAAGTACATTTGTCTTCATTTTCCCACCACCACTTTCTCCTGACCCTCCCACCCCCACCTCCCACCCTCATTCCTTCCCCACTTTGGCTTTGTCCATGGGTCCTTTATACATGTTCCTTGATGACATTTCCCCTTCTTTTCCTCCATTATCCTTCTCTTCTCTCCCCTCTGGTTACTCTCTGTTTGTTTTTTGTTTCAATGTCGCTGGTTATAATTTTTTTGTTTGTTGGTTTTGTTGATTAGGTTCCACTTATAGGTAAGATCATATGGTATCTGTCTTTTACCACCTGGCTTATTTCACTTAGCATATTGCTCTCTAGTTCCATCCATGCCATGGTGAAGGATAGTAGCATCTTCTTCCTTTCTGCTGCATAAAATTCCATTGTGTAAATGTACCACAGTTTTTTGATCCACTCACTTACTGTTGGGCACTTGGGTTGCTTCTAATTCTTGGCTATTTTAAATAGTGCTGCTATGAACATTGGGGTGCATAGGTTCTTTTGAATTGGTGTTTCAGGATTCTTAGGGTATAATCTCAGCAGTGGAATTTCTGGGTCAAAAGGCAGTTCTATTTTTAGTTTTCTGAGGAAATTCTGAACTGTTTTCCACAGTGGCTGTACCAGTCTGCATTCCCACCCACAGTGCACTAAGGTTCCCTTTTCTCCACATCCTCACCAGTACTTGTTGTTTGTTGATTTGCTTATGATGGCCATTCTGACTGGTGTGAAGTGATATCTCCTTGTAGTTTTAATTTGCATCTCTCTGATGGGTAGTGATTCTGAGCATCCTTTCATGTGTCTCTGGGCCTTGTGTCTGTCCTCTTTGGAGAAGTACCTGTTCAGGTCCTTTGCCCATTTTTTTATTGGGCTGTTTGTCTCCCTGGAGTGGAGTCATATGAGTTCTTTATATATTCTGGAGATCAAACTCTTGTCCAAGGTATCACTGGCAAATATATTTCCCCTATGGTTGGTTCCCTTTCCATTTTGCTGATGTTTTCTTTAGCCATGTAGAAGCTTCTTATTTTGATGAAGTCCCATTTGTTTATTCTTTCCCTTATGTCCCTAGCTCTAGGGGGCATATTGGTGAAAATATTGCTGTGTGGAATATCTGAGATTTTCCTGCCTATGTTCTCCTCTAGGACTTTCATGGTGACATGACTTATATTTAAGTCTTTTATCCACCTTGTATTGATTTTTGTGTGTGGCGTAAGTTGGTGGTCGAATTTCATTTTTTTGTTTCTAGCTGTCCAGATCTCCCAACACCATTTGTTGAAGAGGCTATTTTACTCCATTTTATGCTTCTGCCCCTTTGTCAAATATTAATTGATCACAGAGACATGGGTTTATTTCTGGGCTCTCTATTCTGTTCCGTTGCTCTATGTGTCTGTTCTTATGCCAGTATCAGACTGTTTTGATTACAGTGGCCTTACAATATAGTTTGATGCCAGGTATTGTGATTTCCTACTTTGTTCTTCTTTCTCAAAATTTCTGTGGCTATTTGGGGTCATTTATGGTTCCATATAAATTTTTGAAATGTTTGTTCTGTATCTGTGAAATATGTCCTTGGGATTTTAATAGGGATTGCATCATATCTATAAATTGCTTTGGGTAGTATGGGCACTTAGATGATGTTAATTCTCCCAATTCATGAACATGGTATATGCTTCCATTTATATGTGTCTTCCTTAATTTCTTTCTTCAGTGTTGTGTAGTTTTCTGAGTACAGGCCTTTTACTTCCTTAGTTAGGTTTATTCCTAGGTACTTTATTTTTCTTGTTGCTATAGCAAATGGGATATTTTCCCTGATTTATGATTCTGATATTTCATTGTTGTGTACAAAAATGCCTTCAATTTCTGAATATGGGCTTTGTACTCCACTATTTTGCCAAATTCACTTATTAGGTCAAGCAGTTTTTTTGGTTGAGTGTATCGGGTTATCTATGTACACTATCATGTCATCTGCAAACAATGACAGTTTTACTTCCTTCTTTCCAATTTGGATGCCTTTTATTTCTTTTTCTAGTCTGATTGCTATGGCTAGGACTTCTAATATTATGTTGAATAGAAGTGGTGAAAGCAGATATCCTTGTTTTGTTCCCAATTTTAGTGGGAAAGCTTTTAGTTTTTGCCCACTGAGTACAATGTTGGCCATAGGTTTTTCATATATGGCCTTTATTATGTTGATGTATGCCCCCTTTATTCCTACTTTGCTGAGTGTTTTTTTTATCATAAATGGGTGCTGTACCTTATCCCATATGTTACCTTAAAATGTACTGAAGCTGATTCTTCTGTCTGTCCGAGGTTATAAGGCTTCTCTCTCGCTATTGTTCAGTTGTTTGGTCTGGGTGATTTCTCCACTATTTAGTTGTAATTCCAGATGGGTCTTGGGAGGAGATTAGTGTGACTTCCATTCACTCCTTTGCCATCTTGCTGATCCAGGATTTGGGATTCGAATGCAGATCTGTCTAAGTCCAAGGCTACATTTTTTCCATGATGGCTCCTGCTTCACTCTGAAAAAAACTGACAAAAGTATTGAACATACAAGCACCAAATGGCTAACTAGAGTAGAAACCCACTGTGAATAGCATTGGGATTCCAATGTGGTTGCTGAGTTGATGGATTTCTACATTAGAGTATAAAAAGGTACATACATGACCCTGACAAAACCAGCAACCTGAAACCAGTTCTTTCATGCCAAGAGTTTTAGGGTGCACTTTCACTTTATTTTAAAATATGAAAGAGCATTGTAGATTTCTCCAGTCCTGAATGTAGCTCAGATTTTTCTTTACTTGTCTGTTTTTAATCAGTGAAAACTAGGTTTCAGTCAGATGAGGGACATATAGCCATGGATCTGCTTAGTAGTAGAGTTAGGATACATACTGGCTTTCAGGTGCCAAGGCTAGTGATTTTTGCAATACACTAATGCCTTCCTTTTAAAGTATTTCAGATCTAGCACATAATGATTTATGGTCAATGTGGGCTTAACATTCACCTTTTTTATTTTTTTTAAAGTCAGAAGCAACATTTTAGCAAAAGACTACACTTAAGTCTCAATCTATTGCCGCTTCTTCTAGGATAGCTCTTGATTTTTTTTTTAACCTATAAAGTAATTCCCTCTGAGTCTATAAGTATCAGTTGCTATAGTATTCATATATAAATATTCACAGAAGTGAAGAATAGTTTAAGATTAGTTTTCCAGCAATAGATTTTAACGTCATTTTTTTCTAAGTCATGTTTTATCATCTCATTTGAGTTTAATATTATTGACACTTAATGACTGGACACAAACTCAAGAGTTATCCTAAGGGTGACTGTTCTAGATTTCCTATACAAAATGAGTTTTGTGCACAGGAAAAATTTCTTCATGAAATTCCAGTTTGTGTGTGTATATATATATATATATATATATATATATATATACACACACACACACACACTTCAGAGGTAATGTACATAAGCTTAGAGAAATTTTTTACAGAAAAACCAAGTAAAGGAGTTTGGAAAATTTATCATGAGGATAAATTATACCCTGACTAGTTCTGCAGAACACTGGGTTAAAGAAAGTAATGTGAATACCAATGACCTAAATGGGCCCATTAGAGTCAGGAAAAATAAATAAAAATTAAATAGTAACTACTTATTAATGGTTTATGCTTTTATCATGTGTTATTTTTTCCACCTTACAAAACTACCTTAATTCAGCTTTACTCCTTCACTATTCATGCCTGTGTGGAATGAATAAATCCTGTTTAATCCAGTAAAACACACTTCTGACTCTCATTGACCATAGGTACAAAGATCTTTCTCATATGTACAAATAGTATTGAGCCTATAAAAACATAGCTTCATAAGTTGTGATTATGGCCTACTTTGGAAAGATCTCAACAACTTTGGCAGTAGAATGTAAAATAAACTTTGTATAAAGAATAAGTTCAAGAGTGCATCAGAAGCTGTTTCCCCTGGACATTGGTGTGTTTGGAAGTCAGATTAATTAATCAAATAATTAATTAACTCAATAATGTAGTTGTTTGTTTATAAACTACCAGCTGCTGGTATGCTATGCTACCAGTCACCCACCTGCAGTGTGCTGAGAGTGTTTCAGATTTGGCAGCTGCCTCATTCTTCCTACCCAGTTCTGTGCACTTCTCCTAAGGTGCTCAGACAGATAGCAGAGGAAGTTTCT
Source organism: Mormoops blainvillei (assembly GCA_004026545.1). Taxonomy (NCBI): domain Eukaryota; kingdom Metazoa; phylum Chordata; class Mammalia; order Chiroptera; family Mormoopidae; genus Mormoops; species Mormoops blainvillei. The sequence goes on from PVJD01002034.1 coordinate 44,957, forward strand.
CCAGAATATTTTATATCACTGAGCCATTGTAAGAAATCTGGCTAGCCTTGCCTCTGTGATCTGTAGATCTGTGATGTTGGGCTCATGGATATTTTAGGGTGCATTTTTCTGTGCAAGAAGAGAAGATGGACCCTAGGAGAATGTCAGGGCCCTGATGTCCTCCATACAGAGTTCCTGTATGTTGGCAAAGCCTGAATGGGTTAATGATCTGCAACTAGTAAGTAGCTATTTTACTTTTTATTGGCAAGAAAGGCAATAATCAAATAACTCCTATGGGAATGAATTATAATGATGTTAGCAATAAGCCTTCAAGTGAATTATACTAATTAATTTCTGTAGGTCAGCATTATCTATCACCTCCATCATAAAAGATAGGGAAGCCTCAATCCAGAGAAGCAAAGTTGAATTTCAAAAGCTCTTTTGAGTGAGCATCCAGGGATTGGAATTTGTAGCTTTGAATTCCAAATGAGATGTTAAATTTGGAGAATCAGGACAATGCCCAAGGGGTTAACTCTCTTTCTTCTCTGTAGAGGTCATGCATTAGGGAGATGAGGAACAGAGTGCTTGGAGGACCCAGTGGGGATGCTCTTACTGCTGTTTTGGTGGTACTTGTGCTGCAAATAAATAAACTTCAGCCCGGAAGACTCTCCAGTGTGCAACTTTGAAGGCATGGAATTCACTCACAACCAATGATGATTCAATAGCTTACTGCCCAGTAGAACCACTCTAAAAATTAAAATAAAATTGAGTTTTCTGTAGGAGGAAGCAGCTCTGCCTGGCAATTGGATCTACTCAGCTCTCTGAATAAGAGCTAATGTAGGTTTTTTGTGAATATATATATTTTTTTGCTTGCGCTGTCTTACATTAGTGCAAACGAATATAAAAGCAGATTGCACAGGAAAGAAAATGTGAGTGTTGTTAAAGTGGTAAGAAGTCAACCATTTAGGTCTTGCTAATCCAAGACAACCACAGTAGCAGTTTTCTGCCACTTAAGAGGGCATATATGCTAATAAAATTTGTTTGAACAAGATGGAAAATTGCTAATGCTGGAAGGCTTTTATGTCACATTAGTTCAAGAATTCAACTTCCAGTCATGTTGGCTCTATGACAGGTATACTTGTGACCACAGCAGCATAATACATTTAAAATGTTGCAGACTTTCCAAACTGGAGGTGACTGTGTTTAAACTTCTTTTTTTTTTTTCACAGCTAGTGCATTTGTGAAACCATTTGCTATAAATAACCCAAGTGTACATGTTAAAATCTTGTTCCTTGCTGTGAGGCATCCTAAATTTTGGAGTTTGCTATCATTTTATAATTTCCACAGTGACTATCAGCTTTATGTGGAGAATAATGCTTGATGTTACATCTTACAACCAATCACAAGGTAATGGTATATAACTCATGAGTAAGTCAACTCTCCGTTTTGATAATATGGCTGGTTTGGACAGTTGGCATGAACTTCTACATACAATATTCACATGGAAATAGTTATTTCCTCTTATGTAAAACTTTCATCAACTCTACCTGGAGCATTGATCAATTTTAGCACTTTTCTGTCTCCCTAGAACTGCAGTATTTTTGGACTGCTGTCAAAGCTAGCTCTACTGCAATCCTAAGGGCTATATTCAAGGTCATGTGACTGTTTACTGCTTCAATAAAAAGCAACTTAAAATGCAAAATGCAGTTCACTATTTATTCATCTCATGTACTCATGCAATGCTCCTTGGCTTACTGTGGTGTTTGCTTGATATGTATTCCACAGCACACTTTTGTTTCCGCAAAACTGCCCATTATATCATTGTTGCATCTGACAATGACTTTATTCTAGGAAGTGTTCTAATAACAAAGGAAAAAAGAAGATACTACAATGAGGAGGTATCCAACCCTTGCAGATTCGTTTAACTCCTTGAAAAGACAGGAAGATTTCAGAGGGCACACTGACCTTGAATAGTGAGAAATCCCACGGTGAAAGGTGTTAAACCATATTTCATTGCCAGATCTTACCACTGTACTTCCTGGTTTGCTTTTTTATTTTCACTTTAAGTTCCTTATTATTCAGCAGAGATATGTGTCATGGTTTACATGAAACCCCAAACATCCGCAAGGGGAAACCCAACATATTTATTCTGCTTTTCCCATGAGGTAATGAGAATAATGATTTTAAGGTTATTTCCTTTTCTTTTCTTTGGAAGACTTTGGATTTGAAGTTTTAAATAGTGATGTCTCTAAATTCAATAGTTTTGGGGTTGCATTTGGGACAGTTCTGCTTATTCATTCATGTAATCAAACTTCATAGATTTGAAGTTCTCATCTTAATCCAGGTTTCAGTATGAGATTTGGGACAAACCAGACTTTGGTTTGGGTCAGGCTCCACTACGTCTGAGTTGTATGAAATTAACAAATCATTATCCCCTCTAAACATTGGTTTCTTCATCTATAAAATGTAGATAAAAATGTCCCCTTTGAAAGGTTGTTCTCTCTGTATATACATGTAACAGAGCCTCAGTACACGTTGGTTCCCTTCCCACTTTCCTTTGACCCAAGAGGAGGTCGAGTAACTTCCTTTTCACGTCCTTTCATGTCTCTGAGGTAGAGTTCATCGTAATGATATCTGGTGAAATGGTTAGGCAGTAGAAAAGTAATGACAGTGTCTTTTCCGAAAATAGTGCAGGACCACTCAGTGGTTAAGTCAAATGGAGACTGGCCTCGTGAAGTATGTTGGCTCCAGGAGACCAAATGCGGACCCTCCCACTCACTAGCTGGGCGACTCCGATCTCTCCATGTGTTCATTTCCTTTCCTGTAAAACGGAGATTATAATGAGGGAAATTCTAGTAATAATACTCGTAGATGTATGAAGATTAAAAAAAGTAATGTGGGTATCAAGGGTTTTGAATGCGTCACACAAAGTGAGGACCCTAACACTCTCTGCAGTACATCTAGAAGCTTCCTCTTCGGTTAGAATCCCCTGGTGGATTAGATCTTGAGGATCACAGGCTGAGACCCACCCAGTGATTCAATCGCACAAATTAGTTATGTTGGTAAAGATGTAGCCATGACCTAGTGGTATTTATTATCATATTTTCACAAAGTATACACCACTTGATTTTGAATACAACCTCCCAGCTTGAGGACATGGTGAATACCATGTCACATTGTCTGAGAGGCTCTGTGGAGCAAGCCTAAGAATTATGCTTAGTACTCTACGAGCGAGGGAGGAGGGTTTGCTTTTTCCATTAATTGCTTGAAGATGAAATACAATTTTAGATGACTTCAATAATTGCCATAATTTTGTTAGCACTTCTTAAACATTTTGAGGGCAAAAACGGCCTTGGCCGCACTGGGAAATTGCAGGGACACAGTTCATGAAAGAGCAGTGACAGAGGAACAGGGGCTAATGGTGGGAGGTAAAGCATGACAGTGTTCTCCAAAGGTAAATGCTGCTTTGGGCTGAAAGGAGGATGGACATAAGTTCATCTGCTGAAGGGAAAGAGTGGTGACAGTGCCCTGAGATTGGGGGACAAGGAAAGCCACTATGTTCGTTGTTCTTTGAACAATGGGCTGACAGAGTGCATATTTTTAACCATTTCCAGATGCAAGCAACAAAGTCACATGGGAGATTTATTCCTTTTACAACAGAAGTCAATTGGGCATGACATTAATGTATTGTTTCAAGAAAAATCTAACTCAACTAAATCGAGGCACAGTTGGAAATTTAAAGAGAAGCAATTTCTGTTATTGGTTTTAATGAATACCGTTAAGTGATAACCAAAAAGAGAGAACAAAAAAAGATTAGGGATTGCTCAGACAACATCCTTCTCACTCTTCTAAATTATCATGACAACACAATCTTTAGCTGTGAAGTTAATTTCCTTCGTAATTACATTCTATTTAGAGGTGTGATTGCTTAGAAACACCCTCCTGGCAAGGAGGCAGTTTTTTTGTTTTGGTTTTATTTTTTAAATTCTAGTAGAGATGAAGAAGAAGGGGTCCCCAGCACCACAGAGTAAGCATTTATTTTCGTTACTCACCCTTGGGCACTTACTCATCGGGGTGCCTCAGAAGTCCCTCCCATCCCAGTGGCTGCCTCTCATCCTGAGAGCCTGACTCTCAGGAGAAAGCTTCAGGGGCTGGAGGTGAGTGGCACTTGCCTTGACTTCTCTGGGTTCTCCGAGGACACTTAGCTCTCCTCCGTGCCCCCAGGATCGAATGAAGGTGGGTTCTATAGTCCCTAGCATCGATGTTGCAGTTGTGTAGGTGAGAAGAAACCTGTGTACCTAGAAGAGAAATAATTTTCAGAACACAATTAACGCAAGGCTGCTTAGGCTCTTTAGTGTGCAATGGAGTCTTTGCAAGCCTGGTTCTGTTCATGCTATTGCATGAATAAATGTGTTTTAACATTTCCATCACCCTAATCCTATTTTACAACCATTTTTCTCACAGTCACTTGGGGGAGAAAACAAAAGCCGGAACAGAAAAGCCACGACCCAGACTAGCTGTCTTCGGGTTGGTCCTGAGGTCTTCACCCTAAGGACTGAAAACTAGGGCAAGGGACTTTGTTCTCCTGTGGGCCAATTTCCTAGTTTCAAACCACCAGGAAAAAAAATGAGGCCAAAAGATTCAGACAAATGAACCTAAGACGCGAATCCCAAGGTTCTCTCACACATTTCACGCAAAATCAGAGAATGTTCACAGTAGTCCTGAGTCCAGCTCGCAGAGGCTCTAATTCTATTACTGCCTCATCCAGGCACATTATTTTTGCTCATTAACGAGATGGCATCATAATGGAGCATGCGGCAGCCGGAGTGATTAGCAAAGCGCCTCCTCCCATTCTTCAAAATGTCATCAACACACTGGTCAGGAAACAAACTCATTTTCCGACTCTGCTGTGATTTGCAGGGTTTCAGGCATTGATGATAGCTTGTCTGCTTGGTTTAAAAGAGCTCCTGATGTAACAGAACCTGACACTGTTTACTTCAGCCTATTATGCCTCCTGCATTCACTGAATGCTTCACTGGAGAAGAAAAATCGAAAGAAGGCTATTCATTGTAATGCCAGCTGCTTTTTAAAAAAGGAAATCAATTTTTGCTTGAGCTCAGAATGTACTCCGCAGGTCCAGAGTGACCTACCACTTTTGATGTCAACAACAAAAGGATCTGCCTGAATTTTCCACAACAATCACCCAACAGCTCAAAGAACATTGAAAATCCTAGATTAGTTTCATTTTAGTTTATGTTCAAATTGGTATCCACTCGTCCCAACAATATTACACAATAGAGAGCCTTGGGTGGCACAGCCCTTGAACGCCATGCTGTAGAAGAAGTCTGGGCTTTGCTGGTTTTGTTATAAATTACTTGGCAGGACCATTTTATGACGGAAATAATTAGTTATGTTTAGTATTTATAGCTAGTATCATGATGCCTTTTTGCACTGCTAATTAATTATTTTATGGCCAGCATGTTTCAAATGCAATTAGTTAGGTATGGCAATGATCATAATATTTTGCATATTCATGACAACATTCTGCCTATTTACAGCAAAACTTGGGTGTCAAAATCGGTTATTTTCCTTTTGTTATTAGGCAGAATAATTACAGGAAACAATAACAATGATCTCTTGCATGTGAATAACATTTTACAACCGAGCACCTCCATTCACGTCACCCACGCATGTACCCCTGTGGTTTCTCACAGGGAAATGGAAACTCCATATGGTGACAAGTTTTGGCTGGGTCTTTAGCCAGCCTGAAGGTCACCAGTGGAGGCTACTGCTCTTTTTATGTGTAGTTGGAGTTTCATGTGGCCACAGGGACAGACAGGTTGCTTAGGGAGAATTAGGAAAGGGAATATTTGGGTTGGACAGGAAAACAGAAGAGTCAGTTTGCACTGCGATGTTTGGAACAAAGCCCCCAACTTTTTTCTTTATTATTACTTTTATAATTTTTTAATAGGTGGTGTAGAAGTGCCTCTAAGCAGAAGGAAACCTTCCTTAGGTTTTTCTGTACCGGGGGGTGGGGGTGGGAGACTCAGAAGACAAGATTGAGTTATTGCTTAACCAGACTGCATATCCAGGGGACACACTGTTTGTGTCAAACTATTGAGTGCTTCTTAAATCCTGAGAGTCTAGAAATAGTACTGCCCTGTGAAGCCTGGGAATGTTCTCAATTAGCTGGTAGACAAGATCAATGGCACAGGCTCTCTTCCAAATCTGCGCCTCTTGCTCTTTACTTTAAGCCTCCGGACTAGATGTAATCCTTCATTTCCTTTTCCCCGTATGTGCTCTGCAAAGTACTGAAAATACAAAAAAGGAAGAAAAATATTGTCCACTGAGAACTGAAATTTAGCCATGAATTTCCTTTTATGATACATTCATAAGACTGGGCTCTGGGGGCTTGGAGACTCAGAATAGCGTGGGGAAATGAAACATGTGCATTATTTCCAGTTTTTACTCCTTAAAGTTTAACATTACCAAGAAAAAGAAAAAGTCAGTGAATTTAGATTTTTTAAAAAATGTGTGGTAGACCCCCTTGCTAAACACTGCACACAAATGCAGACTCTTCGGCCTCCACAGGAATCAGATTACTGTGTCTTTCCCTCTGAAGGACAAGAAAATCTTTCTTGTCCTTCACCAAATTCTCTCCTGCTTTTAATTCAAGCCCATTTCCATGCATTGGGTTTGTTGCAGACACGAAGAGCAAACAGACTTTGAAGTTAATAATCATTATTTTCTCATTTTGGGGGGATAAAGGCAAAAAGAATCTCTTTAGCCTTCCCCGAGAAACCATTCTTTATCCCTTTAATCATCTTTGTCACTTCTCTGAACTTATCCCAGTTTCACCACATCTGCACATTACAAGCATGAGTTCTCAGTGTTCTTAAACAGACCCCCAACTCCATTCTCAAAAACATCTGCCAACACTTGAGACCAAGTCTAGAATTAATCCTTCTGTTTTAACAGTTCTGGTATTGGTCACGAGCTAGCTGCTTTTATGGCCTTTCAAAACAAACAGACAGACAAACAAAAACCTACACACAAAAATGACAACCCACAGAGGAGAACTTTTTAAGGTGAGTGGCCTACTTTAGGAAAGACAACCTTCCTTTGTGACCTCAAAGACGGGCTGTTTTCTGGTGTGAGCCTTGAGATTCCACCCAGGCCAAGGCCTAGGGCCCAGAAATGGCAATGTGATTGAGAGTGCTGGCCAGCCATGAAGCCGGTGGGGAAGCTGGGTCATTTTGAAGTGAACCCCAAGGGTTCTGTTCCATTCTAGGGCAGGCTGGAGGTCCCGACACTCCACAATTGAATTTAGCCCTGCATAAACTATTACTAAAACCTCAACTACTATAATTTTGGGAGATTCTTTAGCACCTACAAGGCAAGCCGAAAAGACAGAATGTGAATAGGAAGAAGAAATGTTGTCAGATGTAGGTGTTACATGTATGTATTCAGTGGATGCAATTAACAAATCCTTGATAATTCTGATTATTGACTTGCAGATTCTGCTCCAGTTCATACTTCTGTTTCTAATTTAAGATGTATGGTCTCTACCATGCTTTCCCACAGGCTCTTCCCTACCTTCCCTGCGCCAACTCCAAGGCAGCCCCTTTGTCTAGGAGCCTTGCTTACTCTTCACTGGCACTGAGAAAAATTAAAGAGCGACTGATACCTGCAAGGGGCGGAGTCATCATATTTCCTACTGCCGTAAGGACTGGTGCCAGCTCACTGTAGTTCTATAGCTCCAAGTGTTGTCGTAGATGTTTCCTTACTGAGCAAAACTCAAAATACAAACATATTGTCGTCCTGATGAGCTATTCATGTGTTTTGTCATCAAAGAGCAGCATAAAAAGAATAATACAGGCGATGTGCTTTTAGTAATTGAGAGCCTAATCAATTCCACATTGTAATTGCCCCTGTCATCTGTTTACACACCTTTCATCGGTTTACAATTCAGCTCTTGAAAGGCAGGCTTGCCCCAGCCCCGCAGGTTGGGCAACATCTGTCTTCTCGCTCTCTGAACACGGCATAAAGGTTATGTTGAAAGAGTGACATCAATAAAATTTTACAAACTAGTTTTTTAATTCATTTCATTATAATTGTAAAATATTAGTGCTGGGCATCACTTTCAGCTGAAGCAGACAGCTTTCCTGTGCTTGATTTGAATTAAGCAGTTGACATATTTAGATAATCTGAAAGATTTTAATATATGTGTTATTAGTTTATCTCAGGCAAATGTAGGCTTGAAAAATCTGCAGGCCAGTTATTGCCATCCAGACTGCATAATTTTACATATCTCAAGCTAAGCTTAATTTTTTAAAGGTTTCTTTATTTCCAATTATGATTTTCACACCTCATATTTCCAGAAACTTCGCAGGGATCGCTAATGTATTTGCATGAAGATTGACTTGTAGCAGTCTTCTATAGGGATTAGAGCTGACATCTGTGGAACAGTGCCTGAGAGAAAAAATATTAATATAGTTTCTGCTATATGGTGATAGACATTAGGATGTCATTAACAAACCAATTTCTGAAATAGAAACTGACACCATACTGGGCATTCTGCTCTTGGGCTTGACCCAGCAATAGATCTGGAACCAAGACAAGACTGCTGAAGCACTATAAACAACCAGTGCAAGAGGAAACCACCCCCCGCCCCCCGCCCCTACCCTTTTTTCCTCTTTAAACTCTTTAGGCGAGTGGCATGAATGAAATTAGAGAAGGCGGTGTGTGACTTTTCTGGTTTTCTTGCTTTAATTCCTGTTTTCACATGGCAGCCCCACCTCTCCCGAAAAAAATATATTTCATTTTTCTTGGGAAAAGGTGGATAAAAACAGAAAACTCACCACACAATCTTGTATTTGTTTATGGGTAGTATGCATAAAATGAGTATAAATGTAGCAAATTCAAGTGGAAGAGAAAAACTGGGTCTCCTTTGTCCCTGGGTGCTACCAGTTATTCCCAGACAGGCTCCCACAGCACTGCCTCTGCCTCCATGTGCTCAGTCCTTGCGACGAAGGCAGGGCCAATCTGTTTAACCTGCAATTCTTCAGCTGATGTCCCCTGAAACCCTTTGAAATTTTGTAAGGTCGCAAATATCATATCCCTTTAATAAATGCAATTGCTGTTAGCTCTGCTTTTAAAAATTTAATTTAGCCGCTTTCCCGTCAGCAGATATGCATCGAGCATCTATCACTTGCTCTGGTCACCACCCAAGGAACACAAAGATGCCAATACCCCACCCCAGTCCTTCAAGTTGCTTTCAGTCTAGCAGTTTTAACTGTATAACAAGGTGGTTATCTAATTTTCTCTAGATCAGTGTCTCGTTATTAAAAATGCCATAGCCTATTCTCATAAAATTGTTTGGTTTGTTTTAGGGGAGAACCACTTTTTGACCCCATCTGTATAAAACTTTTCTGCATGTATTGCTCCTTCCATTTTGCAATCACCCCTTGAGGGAATAAAGGCTTAAAAGAGGCATAAGGAACACCGCGCAGAGGGAAATAAGGTGAAATTGTTCCCCCATTGCTGGTGTGAAGCTGAGTACATCTCTGGATGCTCAGACCAAGAGCATTCTTCTCCTCAAGGGCTGGATGGAACCAAACATTCCCTGGGTGATTATTTGCAGGCCACGCTAGGGATATCCGTGCAATTCCCAGCACTGTGATTTTACCACAGGATGTAAACAGATGGCCCGTGGTGCAGAGAAACGGCTGAATGCTTTAATCTGTCCACGCCAGCCATCAGGGTGAGCAGACCATCTCTAATTCATACCGCAGGTCAGAGAGCCGTGATGGAGGCTCCACACTTTAGGTTTGGGGCCTTGCTGAAAAAGCACCCTCTGCCTTTGTTGCCACGCTTAAATGGCGTTTAGAACATAGGAGTAGGGAAGTGTCCTTTTTTGTTGTTTTCATTGTCCACATCAACCAAGTATGCATTTTCATCACAGAATTGTGTAACTGTCCTTTTGTCTTCATCCAATTTTTAGAAACAAATTTCCTCTGGCCCACAGCAATGCTGACCTACCGGGTGCCTTTTCTCTTGGTGCACACATCACAAAGTCGTAAAACTCACGCAAGTCTGTGTCGATAACCCTCACAGCATCCGACGGGAATCCTTCCAGTTTGGAGTAGTTTGGTTCAGAAAGGATTTAATTGCTACAAACTGTATTTGTAAACTAGTGCTTTCCACCACATCTAACAATTTCATGAAGTAATTGTTAGCAGAAACAAAATCTGTATTTATTAATGTTAATTGTTTTCCAGCTGAAATTAATTTTCAAAGCATTCTTCTGAGTGCCATTTACATTCAAAAATAAATACAGCAGATGTGTTATTAGGCCAGCTTCAGGATATTCCAGGAGGCCTCTAATGTGCCAACATTTACTGCATCAAGGCAAATGAGTAAACCTCCAGAGTGATCAGCTTCATGGAACTAATGTTTTATCTAATCCACGGCTTGAATGAGACATGAACAGATTTCTGCTGCGCTACGATACCAGTAATTAGCACAGCCTCCCTAGGTCTAGTTACATTTAGAATAAAGTAAATAACTTTTTCATGATTTGCCCATTTCTGAGATATTCCTGTGGCTTTTAAAACAGAATGAAGGAATTAAAACAAGCTGTTGCATATAGCAATCGCCATAAATGCTTCTCCGAATTGTGTGGGATTTAAAAAAAAAAAATGAAAGAAAACTAAAGCTCCCTATACCTAAGTCCTATACTAAATATTTTCAGTAGAGCTGCTTCATGCTGCTTTTCAAAAGCCTCAAGTGTAGCCACGTATATTTTTAACTACAGGGGACTGATGTTAGAAGTTCTTCTGTCTTCACTTATCTTTTGTGTGTTTCTAAAAATAAAATGGACATCTTGTTAAAAGATGACAAAATGCCTGTTTTATTGCAAAAGGCTTCCTTTTCACATAGAAAATGGATCTAGACATAGGTTCTCAAATTGCCAGCCTTCCTCAACGGAAGAAAGGTGACAGGGTGAATTAGTCCTCCCTCCTTCAGAAAAATGCTTTCCACATCTCATCCTCTGCCATGATTGGGCTCCACCTACCTGGGCAGGCAGGTTATTCCCCATGACAGGGGAGACATCTGCAATACCTCCACACAACTAGAGTTGTCTACCTTCATAACAGCCCAAATGCGTTAAGATGTGGCTTTTCTTGCTGCATCTGTTTTGATGCAAAATCTACAAATGGAAGAAAGAATTTCCCAATACTGAATGTGCCAGGAAGCTCTTTGATCTTCTGTCTTGGAAGATGGGGTTTTGAGTTTTAAGAAACACATTTTTTTATCATGGCAAAGACCTTTTATGAGGCAAATCATGAGCATTAAGCTGAGGAGTGATTTAGGATACGGGCGTGCAGGGTTTGCCTCCCCTTCTCCTTCTGATGGTGTAGTGGAACATTCTTTGCTTTGGAGATTTATGAATGTTGATACTATATCCCAGCAAATATTCAAAGTTGGTTTTATTTATTTATTTGTTGATTTATTGCCTAACTAATGATAATACTATTCATATAGAATCTCTACTCTTAGACAAGGACGTGTTTCTGGATATGGGGGAGTAATTGTTGAGCGCCTGTTGGCTCAGTGGTTGAGTGGCACCCTGAGGCCCTGGCTTAGTGGGCTGATCCGTCTCGTGGGCAATGGCACCCAGCTGAGGATGGTAGCGAAACTGGGCAGAGGTGAGAGGCCGTTTTATGAGGTGTTCCAGAGGACCTGGATTACTTACTTCCCTAAGCTCTTCCAGACATAAGGCTCATGTGGTGGTTCCAGGACTGTGGATTTCCTACGAAATAAGTTTCGTCTGTGTGAGCCTCCACTTTCTTAGCTGTAAAGTGTGCCAACATCTGATGAGTTGTTGTAAAAGCTCATGTCATCTTCTCTGAAGCCTAAGTGGTAATAGATAAATGTTAGTTGAAACTGGACTACAAAACCTTATTCACAAAATAGCTTAAATGGAGAATTTCATATCATAAAAGTTTCATGATATTCTTTTTATGCCTCTGGCAATTCTCCATGATGAACATCCTAAATATTGAATGTTACTATCTTTACCCTCGAAATGGAAGGAACAGGAAAAATGTCAAAGTCTTAAATGAGGCTATGCGGTCATAGACCGGAAGGGCAGGTGAGGACTTGTATTTATTTTGTTTTGATTTCCTTTTCATTCAGAAAGGCAGAAGAAAGCAAGCTAGTTTTTCGAAGGAGTTGCAGTAGCCAAAGGCATTGACCTTTGTTTAATTTTTCAAACAATTAAAGACTAAATTACTTATCTCTGTAATGTCAAGGCTTCTCTAAGTGAGGTCTTCAGCTACCTAGGAGTTCCCAAGACCCTTTTAGGAGACCTGTGAGGGCAAACCTATTTTTATGATAATGCTAAAACTTCACATTTTCACTGTGTTGACATTTGTCCTGATACTAGGAAAGAACTGGCAGACGAAGGTGCCTTAGGACGAATCATAACAACAGCACCAAACTGTACTAGTTGTTATTCTTCACCGTAACTATTTGTAGTTAAAAAAAAAAAAAAAAAAAAGCTTGGGTTTCTCTTGAGAATGTCCTCAGTGAAGCAGTTAAATTATTAATCTTTACTAAATTTTGACTCTGAGTACATGTCTTATAATGTTCCCTGTGCCAGACGTGTACCTAGAGCACTTCTGCTGGCGGTGGAAGCACAATGGCGGTCTTCAGAAGCGCTTGTGCGTTGTTCGAGTTATGAGCTGAATTACTTGCTTTTTACCTGGAGCACCATTTCTACTTGAGAGGATGACTGACAGACGAACTATGGTTTTTCCGACTTGGCAGACGTTTTCTCAAAAAGGAACAAAATGAGCATGTACTTCAAGAAAAACAACTGACAGTGTTTGTTGCCAATGATAAAATTTGAGCTTTCGAGACAAATCCTAATTCAAAAAATGCGTATTTGCCGCTATGAACTTGACAGCTTCCCAATATGTAAAGGGGCTTTTGATGAGATAAATGTTGATATTAAGAAATGTGATTAATTGGTATTGGATAATGAAATATGTCAACCTTTGGAAGATCTGCATAACTTAGGGGGAAAAAAATTTCCAAATGACAAATGCATATTAAAAAATTATGCAGGATTAAAGATCCATTCCAAGGACAAGGTAGACAAGTGAGTTTGAATGAAACAGAATGTGAAAGCTCACTAATATAGTTTCATATTGCTTATTGCAACTACTTTGTAAGAACTACCATTTGTTGAGTTTTGGTGTAGTATTATAGAATATTTACAGTTCTCTAAAAAGGCCATTAAAATAGTCCTCCATCTTCTACCCTTTTCCATCTATATAACTATGTGAGACCCACTTTACTTCATATACTTCAACCAAAAAAATCCCATTGAAGCAGGTTGAAGCAGAAACAGACATGAGACTGGCTACAGCTGCCTTCCATTAAACCAGACATGAAAGAGATTTGCAAAAATGTAAAACAATGCCACCCTTCACAGTATTTTTTGAAAATGTGGTCATTTTCACTTAATATTTTTGTTGACATTTAATAGATGTATTACTGTTATTGTAAAATCAGTTTTTTCCATTATCAATAAGGGTAAATATTGACAGGTATAGCTCACGTAAACAAAAGCCCTGGAGGGTCCTCAGTAATATTTTCAGAGTGTAAAGGATTCTGAAACCAAAAAGATTGAAAACTGCTGTGCTAGATAGTCTCCTACAAAGAGTTGAAAAAGTCAACACAAATATTTGAGTTTGCAGGTGCAGTTCCTACTCCATTGTCTGAGCCATCCTGACCGAAGGCATTCATTCCCAGAATGCCTGTGAATGGGAACTGTCATACTCCATTTTGCCCAATACTCATCCTCAATCCTTTATCATCCTTGAAGTTACAAAAAGCACATTAGCATATTAAAGACCCTAAGAAAGAAACAGACCAAACTCAGCTCCAAATTTATTAGGTGAGGGACTGGTGTTCTGATTAATATTCCTTGCGAAATGATGTGCTAAGGAAATATGTTAGGTTTCTCCCAAATGTAACTTTTAAATTCTATATCTTGTTGTTATATGGTGCATAATTCTCATTATTATTGATCTGTATTATTTTTGTTATTCTTAAAATGTTTTATTTTAATTTTGAATATTTTTAAAAATCATGGAAATTTAGAAAATAATGTAGCAAGCTCCATGAACATGCCTTTTAGGTTTAACAGAGATTAAGTTGTAACATTTGCCTTAGATCTTACTCCTCAACCTCTTCAAAGGGGGAAAAGTAAGGGGAAAGGAAGTACAGATATATAGTTTTTGGAATTTCATTTTTTATCTTCCATATTTGCTTTTGGGACGTATCCATGTTGAGGCACATAGATCTGGTTTAAAATTCTCAAGTTTCTTTTCTTAATAGTTAAAAATTTTCAATGCCTTACTAAAGTATGAATGTGTATGGCAGAAAAACAAGGGAGAAATATTTCTCAGAATGGTCAAGATTTTTGGTTAAAATTTTAGCAAAGCCATGGCAAGCCTTAGTATTTATATTTTCAGACACTATGTAGTTGTATAAATTGGAGACTGGCTTTCTGGTTTAGTTTTGCACATATATCCTAAGTAAGTGATTATTTACATAATTTTTTACTAAACTCAACTTAGTGTTTTTAACTACAATATTCAGCATGCATCATTATGTATTATAGAGGAAAAGCACTTTGAATCTAGTGAAATTCCAAGTCATGCCTGTGTTCCTGTTCCTGAGAGCAAGAGATAATATTTGGGTCACAATATTTTTCAACTGGTTCAGAAAATTACTGTAGACTGAGTGTACGTGTCATCTACTAAAATTCATATGTTGAAACCCTTACTCCAATGTGACTGTATTTGGAGATAGGGATAGTGTGGAGATGGTAAATGTTAAATGAGGTCATGGCTGTGGGGCCCTCATCCGATAGGGCTGGTACCCTTATACCAAGAGGAAGAGAAATCAGAGTTCTCTCTGTCTCTCTCTCTCTCTCTCCCCTTCACCATGTGAAGACACGGCAAGAAGGCAGCCCTCTGCAAGCCGGGAAGAGAGCCCTCATCAGGAACTGATTTAGCTAACACCTTGATCTTGGACTTCCAGCCTCTAGGCTGAGAAGTAAATGTCTGTTGTTTAAGACTCCCAGGGTGCGGTATTTTAGGTTACAGCAGCCTAAGCTGATTAATATAAAAACATATGTATTTTAACATTTGTGGGGGAATTGCAATTTTTAGGAGTGACCCAAACAAGTCTTTCTGGATTCTTATGTTTTGTGTCTCAGAATCAGTGAAGTGAATAATTTACTGCTGAATTGATCTGCTGTTATGGACTGGTTCTTCCACAGAATGAAGTGGAGTTACTCACTGTGACCCAATTACCATTCGCTGTTCTTACCCTAAGTATTGATGAATAAGTTGATTGCTCATTATTGTCATTACCACCTTAAAGATGAGAAAATCAACTTGCCAAGAGTCACACAGTTAAACTACAAATTCAGTTCCCTTTCTATATACACTGACTTGCAGGTTCAAAATTTTATTGGCATGACCTGCATCACCCTAAAGAACTCTGATCTCAGGGAAGATTTGTGCAAAGGAAGGGAACCATAGGAGCTGGATGACATTTCATTAGTCAGGAAACTTCAGGAAATTCCAAAGGTGAAGTTATGCAGGGTTATGTGCCATTTAGAGGAACTAACTGCTGGCAAGTGGCTTACCAAGACTAAGGAGGAGGCAAAGGTAATGGCTAAAAGTGAGAAGGTGTCTTGGTGTTCTGTTCTTAGTTCAGAGCCTGCCAGTCAAAGTGCTCGCAGGAACATCACTCTGAGGCTGGGTGTTTGACAAGCGTTT
Source organism: Mormoops blainvillei (assembly GCA_004026545.1). Lineage (NCBI taxonomy): Eukaryota > Metazoa > Chordata > Mammalia > Chiroptera > Mormoopidae > Mormoops > Mormoops blainvillei. The sequence goes on from PVJD01002034.1 coordinate 60,802, forward strand.
CTAAGAGGTCCTGGACAGGATTTTGAAAAAACGACTAAGGATGGTGTTGCATCCTGACGGGACATTAAAAGTACAAAGCTGTTATTACCCAGGCCTGAGGGGGAAGTGGAAGGAGCAGTTACAGGAACTCAGAGAGAGAACTGAGTGGGAAGCGCCCCCTGATGGGAGACTGACCTTCGGTGAAGAGTCAGAGAGTCACAGCCTGTGCAATGTGACCCTCATTCAACTCCCACCCTCTGCTTTCTGCAAAGCGGGGCAAGTGGGTGCAGTGGCTTAACCCACACAGAAGCACAAGGGCAAGGACCTGGATCAGGCCCCCCTGACTATGGCCTCCCCACACCCCATGGTCTGGCCTGTACCTGGCTTCCTGCTGTCACTGAAATCCACTCACCGTGCTCAGCCACGTTGACCTTGGGCCATTGGCCATTAGTGCTGTTAAAGAAAAAAAAATACTTAATGACTCTTGTTAAGATGGTAAGGCAGACTTTATTCAGGACCATTGCATTAGGTACAGGGACCAGTGCAGTGAGCTTTTACAGTGAGGGAGAAGATTGGCTCAACTCTGACTATACCGTGGGCCAAGTAGGAATTTATAGCCACGGAACAGAGTTGGTGGTCAATGGATGGAAAATTATTGAGAGGAAACATCAGAGGTCAGGGGGATTCTAGCTAAACAGCCCTAGCTCGATTCTCACTGAAGACAGGCCAAAGGGATCAGACACCACGTAGGCAAGGCTGGAGGATGAGGAAACCAATCCGATATTACAGCTGGGCATTCTGGGAAAACCGACTTAGCAAGGTTGTTGCTACAACTGGACTTTCCAAGGACATACACACATAGACCCAAGAGAAGGTTCAGAAGCCTGAATCTTTGTTGGTGCTACTCTCTGCCTGGCTTTGTTCTTCTTCAAATAAACAGCACCCTTTTGGAGAGACCTCCTCTGTCCACCCCAGTTTTGGCTGTTCAGCTTCCCATTTTCACCACACGGGGCTCGCTCACTCTTTTCCTTTGTTACCCTGTTTTATTTCCTTCAAGTGCCTTGTGGATTCTCTGGTCACCACCATACTTAACCCTTATCATCTCCTGGAAGACCAGGGCCTCGTCTCTTTTGTTCTGTGCTCTAACCCCAGCCCCTGGAGTAGTGCTTGACAGAGTATAGGCTCTCAAGATGTATTTGCTGAATCAATGAGTTAGTGACTGAATAAGTGAGTGAAATGTTTTGGATGTGCCGTATGAAGTACAACCTCTGAACCGAGAGGCTGGAATGCAGCAAATAGATTAGGCAGCTGAAATATGTGGAGTCCTATAACAAAGCATCAAATTGTGTCTTTATGCTGTCTCTGCCGAATTTACTGGCCTAGGATTACACTGAACAAAGTCGTTGTTGAACCAGCATTTCAACAGCACTCTCCTCGCTGCCTGTTAGGAAGTATAAATTGAAGTCCCTGATAAGTAGCAACAAATACTCTTATTTTCAGGCGGTATCTCAGAAATGTCAGGGACAGAGTCAATTCCATTCTTTTTTGAGAGAGTCTACCAGTTGAAGTGATGCATTTGTTTTTTTATACTTAACTATTATTTTCCCATGCTGTTCTAATATTCGAGATTTTACGATCTTGGCTTTTGGATCAGGATTTTTTGTATTTTTATTACATTAATTTTTTTAAAAATTTAGAATTTTTTTAAGGTAGTTTTTACCATTACCATTCAGTCTCCTTATATCCCCTTCCGTTCTTGCAATCACCACACTGTTGTCCATGTCCATGAGTGCTTTTTCCTTTTTGTTCAGTCCCTCTGCCCACTAACTTCTTCCCTCCCTTAGCTGTCATCCTGCTTTCTATCTGCAAGTCTGTCTCTATTTTGCTTGTTAGTTCAGTTTGTTCATTAGATTCTGCATATGAGTGAAATCATATGGTATTTGTCTTTCCCTGACAGGCTTATTTCGTTTAGCATAATATTCTCCAGGTCCATCCATACTGTCACAAAGGGTAATATTTTCTTTTTTACAACTGCGTAGTATTCCACTGTGTAAATCTCCCATAGTTGTTTTATCCACTCATCTACTGATGGACACTTGGGCTGCTTCCATATCTTAGCAGCTGTAAATAATGCTGCAGTGAACATAGGGGTGCTTAAGTTCTTCAACTTTACACCTAAAGGAATTTTAACAAGAACAACAAACAAAACCCAAAGTGAGTAGAAGGAATGAAATAATAAAGATTAGAGCAGAAATAAATGAAGTAGAGTCTAAAAATACATTATAAAAGATCGATGAATCCAAGAGGTGGTTCTTTGAAAAGATAAACAAGATAGACAAATCTTTAACCAGACTCACCAAGAAAAAAAGAGAAAGGACTAAAATAAATAAAATCAGAAATAAAAGAGGAGAAATAAAAACCGACACCAAAGAAATACAAAGGATTGTAAGAAAATATTATGAACAACTATATGCCAACAAAGTGGACAACCTGGACAAAATGGATAAATTCCTAGAAACATACAATCTTCCAAAAACTAAATCAGGAAGAATCAGAGAATCTGAATGGACAGATTACACCTAGTGAAATTGAAGCAGTAATCAAAAAACTTCCAACAAAAAAAAACCCTGGATGGAATAGCTTCACAGGTGAATTTTACCAGATATTCCAAGAAGAACTAACACCTCTCCTCAAACTATTTTGAAAAACCCAAAAGGAGGGAAGTCTCCCAAGCTCATTTTATGAGGCCAGGCTTATCCTAATTCCAAAACTAGAGAAAAACACTACAAAAAAAGAAAATTATAGGCCTGTTATTTTTTTAAAGAAAAAAAATATTTAATGACTCTTGTTAAGATGATAAGGCAGACTTTATTCAGGACCATTGCATTAGGTACAGGGACCAGTTCAGTGAGATTTTACAGTGAGGGAGAAGATTGGCTCAACTCTGACTATACCGTGGGCCAAGTAGGAATTTATAGCCATGGAACAGAGTTGGTGGTCAATGGATAGAAAATTATTGAGAGGAAACATCAGAGGTCATATTATGAACAACTATATGCCAACATAGTTGTTCATAATATGAACATAGATACTAAAATCTATGTATCATAGATTTTATGATGAACATAGATACTAAAATCCTCAACAAAATATTAGCAAACCAAATACAACAATGCATCAAAAAGATCATACACCATGATCATGTGGAATTTATTCTGGGAATGCAAGGTTAGCACAACATTTGCCAATCAATAAATATGATTCACCAAATAAATAAAATGAAGGATAAAAACCACATGATCATGCCAATAGATGCAGAAAAAGCTTTTCATAAAATCCAGCACCCATTTATGATTAAAAAAAAAAAAGAAAAAACTTCTCAGCAAAGTGGAGATAGAGGGAACATACCTAAATATAATAAAGACCATATGTGACAAACCCACTGCCAGCATCATATTCAATGGGCAAAAAGTACAAGCATTCCCCTTAAGTTTGGGAATAAGACAGGGATGTCCACTTTCACCTCTATTATTCAACATAGCAAAGGAAGTCCTAGATGCAGCAATCAGACAAGAAGAAGACATAAAAGCCATCCAAATTGTAAAGGAAGAAGTAAAACTGTCTTTATTTGCAGATGACATGATACTGTACATAGAGAATCTCAAAGATTCCACCAAGAAATTGCTAGAACTGATAAACAAATTCAGCAAAGTGGCAGGATACAAAATTAATATCCAGAAATCAGTTGCATTTTCATATACCAATAACAAACTAACAGAAAGGAAACTTAAGAAAACAATTCCATTCACAATTGCTACTGAAAAATACCTAGGAATGAACCTAACTAAGGATGTGAAAGACCTGTACTCAGACAATTGTAAGACACTGAAGGAAGAAATTGAAGGAGATACAAATAAGTGGAAGTACATACAGTGTTCATGGATAGGAAGAATCAACATCATTAAAATGTCCACACTACCCAAAGCAATCTGTAGATTCAATGCAATTCCTATCAAGATTCCAATGTCATATTTCATAGAACTAGAATAAATATTACAAAAATTTATATGGAACCACAAAAGACCCTGCACAGCAACAGTGATCCTAAGAGAAAAGGACAAAAGTGGAGGAATCACGCTACCTAATATCAAACTATAATATAAGTCCATAGTAATCGAAACCACATAGTACTGGCATAAAAACAGACATTTAGAACAATGGAACAAAATAGAGAGCTCAGAAATAAACCTACACCTTTATAGTCAATTAATACTCAACAGAGGAAGCAAGCACATACAATGGGCTAAAGGTAGCTGTTCAGTGAATGGTGTTGGGAAAATTGGACAGATACTTGCAGAAAAATGAAACTGGACCACTTTTTTACACCACACACAAGAATAAATTCAAAATGGATCAAAGACTTAAATGTTAGACCCAAAACCATAAAAATCCTAGAAGAAAACATAGGCAGCAAAATCTTGGACATTGTTCATAACAATATTTTATCAACTATATCTCCCAGGCAAGGGAAACAAGAAAAAATAAACAAATGGGACTATATCAAGCTAAAAAGTTTTTTCACAGCAAAGGAAAACATCAACAGAATGGGAGAACATATTTGCCACTACACCTGAGAAGGGGTTAATATTCAAAATTTATAAAGAACTTCCAAAACTCAACACCAGAACAAACAAACAACCCAATTAAAAAAATGGGCAAAAGACCTGAATAGATACTTCTCCAAAGAGGACATACAGATGATCAATAGACACACCTTGTATGAAAAGATACTCAATGTCACTAATCAGAGGAATGCAAATTAAAAAGAAAATGAGCTATCACCTCACACCTGTCAGAATGGCTATTAACAGTAGATCAACAAGGAACAAGTGCAGGTGAGGATGCGGATAAGGGGAACCCTTGTGCACTGAGGGTGGGAATGCAGACTGGCACAGCCGCTGTGGAAAGCAGTATGGAGATACCTCAAAAAATTAAAATTCTTAATTTACATTGCAGGTCAAGAGGATCCATTATACCCTGTCAACTGACCATAAATTACGTCTTTTTTCTGCCAAGCTAAATTTCTCTCAAAAATTCGCATTTCTGTTTGTCCAGGAAAATTCTTTCCCTCCCCTTTACTTTTAGCTCTTTCCAGAGTGAGTACTTCTAAATTTTTCTGTGATTCAGAAAAGACAGTTTTCCTTTTAGAAACAATTTAACCTTAAATTTGGAGATTCTTGCCCCATTTAAGATACTTCAAGAAACAAGAATGAGTACATTCATTAATTAAGGCCTACTGAGGGGCTCGACTGTGCTAGGTGCTACCCTGGACATTGGCAAAGTCATAAAGAATGAGAGAGACCTGGTTAAGTTCTCATGGAACTTCTTGGGGAAGAAAAGAGTTTAAAACAAAAACAGGAAGATTGGCAATAAATGAAAGAATTGAAAGTGGTGCAAGGTAGTGCATCTGCAGGGCCTTACATTTGGTAGCGTGATCAAGAGAACTCTCTAGGGATGATCTATATATTGGGTGCACTCCAGACAAGGGAACAGGCCGAGGCCCAAGGGAGGCAGGAGACGCTGGGTGCACTGGAGGCAGGAAAAGGAGGCCGGCAGCAGCGGGGAGCTGTGAGTTAGGGAAGTGTTGCCTGCAATGTTGTTGGAGGAAAATGCAGGAGGCTCCAGGGCATGGGGAGGACATTAGACTTTCATCAAAGGGCCACAGGATGCCTTTGACAGTTTTTAAACTGGAGAGTGATAGGATATCATCCCCATTTAAAGATACGTTTGTCCATCCACGATGAGTACCTCAGAGGTAGAAAAAGTGGCCAAGAATCAGCCACTTAGGAGGCTGTAACTGGGCTACATGAGACCAAAATGGTAGAGGATATGGAGAGAAGTGGACAGGTTCATGATATATTTTAGTGCTGGAGTTAAACCAGACTTGCCGATGATTTCAGATGTAGGGGGTATAGGGAACAAAGTAATCAAAACAGCTCTTAAGTTTCTGGGGAGAGCACACTATACTGTATGGGTAAGAATACTGGTCCTTGAGCTGGAATGCCTGGCTTCTGAGACTCTTATGAGCTGTTGACCTTGGCAGCGTTAATCTCTCTGTGCCTTGGTTTTCTCCTCCATAAAATAGGAATAACAAAAGTATCTACTCCATAGGAATGTCACAAGCATTAAATCAGGTCATGCCGTAGCTGACTTGCTTACTAGCACGCTGTGTGCATTGAATAAATGCTAACTATTGTTATTATTGAAACAGGAAGACTGGGTAGGGGTTAGAAGAATAGGGCACCATTTTGAGGGGAACTATCAGATGTCCTGTTATTGACAGGGTCAGTTTAAACAAGCTGTTGAAAATGTAAGTGGAGACATCAATCAGCCAGGTGGAATCCCAAGCCCGAAGCTCAGAGGAGAAGTCTAGGTGCGGAGATGCAACATTGCAAACCATCAGTGTAAAGATTTGAAACTCATGTTAAAACTCATGTAGATACTAGTAGATATCACCTGTGGGAGAGAGGCAAGCTCCAGGGCTGATTCCTGAGCTCAGCCAGAGAGGGAGAAGCCAGGAAAAGAGACTCGAGAAGTAGTATCTGGTGTGGAAGGAGGAAAGTCTGGAGAGAATATAAGGCCAAAAAAGGCAGAAATGAGGGAGTAAGCATGGGTATTTGGAGTGCTGCTGAAATGTTTAGAAAGGCGTCCATTGGGTTTGATGACATGCAGATCATTGGCCACCTTGACAAGGACCGTTTCAGTGAAGATGGGGTTCGGAGGACAAGTGGTGTGTTGAGAGTCTTTTCAGGGTCAGGATCGGGGGACAGCACTTGTAGACAACCCTTGAGAGGATTTACTTGGAAGGGCTGTAGCGGGGCTGGGCAGACACATGGAGAGGAGAAGTTTTGTTTCTTTTATTTCCAAGGGAACGACTAGAGTGAGAATTTTCCATTAGAAAGTGGGAGGCTGATGACACAGGAGAGGTGGAAAACACCTGAAGGAGCAAGAACCTTTGGAAGTGATAGGCGAGAGTCCAGAGCAAAAACAGGAGTGAGGATTTTGGTGAGAGAAGGACTCAGTGCCCAGGAAGGAAGAATAAGAAAGTGGGATTGTGGGCTTGGGGTGGTAAGATGAAGGATTTGTGTTTGATTTTTATTTTCTTAATGAGGTAAAGCTGTCAGAGTGCGGGCAAAGGAGTGAGAGGTATGAGGCCAGGGGAGGTGTGGAATGGTGATCTTGGGAAGTGGGAAAAACTTTGCCAGAGAAAAAGAACAGGGTTGCTGGCTGTTTGGGGTCTCCATTTGAGGTCTGAGATCCCGAATTTAAAATACGACCACTGTATTTGATTATGTGATTTTCTCCTGTAGTATTCAGTTGCCAGAAGTCTTTATATTACTGTGAACTTTGAACTCAAGGAATGAATTAGAAGTAAGAATCTATTTGTCTAATGTTATTGTTGCATTAATGGGTGCTGCTCTTAAAATTTAAGGAAGAACTGACTGTCCTCTCGTCATGTTAGATTGCTGGAATAGTTACTTGCAAAACGGAATAGGCACCAAGTGGGGGCTAGAGACTCTTTGTGACACATTCTGAACCAGTGGGAGGCTGAGCCCCCAGTTCTTTGTGTAACAGGGCAGCGTGCGGAGGAGACATGGTAACTTCCATTGAAATTATCGGTCGTTTCAAAGAAGGCCAATGTGATGCTTCGTATATTGAAGATGCCAGGGAGAAACACCCCAAATCAGCTATTTCCATATTAATTTTTTTACAGAAATAAAAATCACACTTAGATGTGGCAAACTGACTGACATGCTTTTAATTTCTTTTGACATTTCCTAACCACTCTTCGATTAGTTTTATGAGAATGTGATTGCGGAGATGTGTGTAAGTATTCATTCTCACATGTGTGGAACTCTGTGTGGGTGGGAGAGTGAGTGGGGGGCGGAAGGTAATCATTTCCACTTGGGAAAACTAAAGCATGTGTTCCCAGCATAAGTTCTTTCCACACATGCACAAAAACAGACAGGTCCATTTAGTTCTGAGCACAAGCGGATATTTCTATGTCATCTACTCAGGTTACCTGTTCAGGAAGCTTTTCTATACCAGGGCTGTGTAACCCTATTCTGAGTATGTTCTAATGCACTCCACTGCGACAGGCAAAACCACCTCTTGAGAATGTGTGCTGTGAGGGGCCCTTCCTTATTTGATATAGCAGCCATTATGAGAAGTAGCTTTGAAATGGGATCCATATGAATCTAAAATGGACTAGAGCAAGATTTCTACCTTTTGGGAAATGTAATGTCTTACTTCATGAAGGGAAAGGGTTTCACAGAGAGGCTCTGTTGCTTATACTTTAAATATGAGCTAAACTTAATTTTGTTTGGAGACTTTTATGATGTATATTGTTGGAACTGACAGTACCCTGGTGGTGGGTTGTTAATTATTTAGGCTAGGAGGCCAAAGCTAACGCCTCTGCTGAAATGAGAAGTTGTGCACACAAAGGGCTGCTAGGCACATCCACGGAAAGGCTTTTGTACCTGTGCTCTGTTTTAGTCCTTTGGGCTGCTATAAGAAAACATCACAGCCTGGGTGGTTTATAAACAACAGACATTCCGCTCTCTCAGTGCTGGAGGCTGGAAGTTCAAGATCAGGATGCCAGCATGGTCAGGTGAGGGCCTTCTTCCCCTCACAGCCTTCTTAGGGATTAGTATCACTATGTGGCCAAAGGAACTAGGAGATCCGTGGGGTCTCTTTTCAAAGGACACTAATCCCATTCACCAGGGCTCCACCCTCAAGGTCAATTCACCTTCCAAAGATCCCATGTGCTAACACCACCATCTTTGGAGGTTAGTATTTCAACAAATGAATTTTGTGAGGACACAAACATTTAGACCACAGCAGATATTGAGCGCCTGTGAGAAGTGAGGGCAGGAGACTTACGGCCAAGATGGAGGTGTAGGTAGACTCACTTCACCTCCTTGCCACAACCACGAGAAGGATCACAACAAACCTCAAAACAAAAAACACCCAGAACTGCCAGAAAATTGAACTGTATGGAAGTCTGACAACTAAGGATTTAAAGAAGAAACATTCATCCAGATGGGTGGGGGGCAGAGCCAGGGAGCCAGGGCAGAAGAGAGGACATGGTTTGGCAGCAGCGAGGCTGTGGCTGCGGTGAGGCAGTGACGGCAACAGCCAGACGAACGGGAAGAAAAATAAAGCCTCATGACTTCTAGCTGTAAAAACCAGTGGGGGTTGGGGTGGTGGAAGAAACTGCCAGTCTCTCAGGAGAGTCATTTTAAAAGGTTCCCATGGTCCTAGAACAAACACAAACCCACCCACTCTGTGAACCACCACCAGGGCAACAGGTAGAGGGGCATCAGTTACACATGGGAAGTGGGTGAAGTGACCAGAAACAGGGTGAGGGCTGAGCAAGCAGCATTGATCCTTCTCTAATCCCTCCCCCACATCTAGTACCACAAGGAGGCAAAGCTGGTTCCCCTGCCCTGGTGAATACCTAAGACTTTGCCCTTAAAATGTAACAGATGTGCCAAGACAGGGAGTCAAAACGGCTCTACCTAACACACAGAAACAAACACAGGGAGGCTGCCAAATCAAGGAGACAAAGAATTATGGCCCAAATGAAAGAACAGATCAAAACTCCAGAAAAAGAACTAAGCAAAATGGAGACAGCCAACCTATCAGATGCAGAGTTCAAAGCACTGGTGATCAGGATGCTCAGAGAACTGAACGAGTATAGCAAATGCATAAGGGAAGAAATGAAGGCTACACTAAGTGACATAAAGAACCAAGGTTCCATAGGGAACCAAGAGTGAAGGAAAGGAAGGAAAGGAAGGTTCCATAGGGAACCAAGAGTGAAGGAAAGGAAGCAGGGGTTCAAATCAATGATTTGGAACATAAGGAAGAAATACAGCCAACCAGTACAGAATGAAGAAACAAGAATTCAAAAACAAACAAACAAAAACAAAACAAAAAACAAACCCCTGAAACAAAAAAACAAGGAGAAAATAAAAAGACTCCAAAAGTGCCAGCATCTGAATAATAGGGATGTCAGAAGGAGAAGAGGAAGGGCAAGTAATCGAAAATTTATTTGAAAAAATAATGAAAGAAAACTTCCCTAATTTGGCAAAGGAGATAGACATATAAGTCCAGGAAGTGCAGAGAATCCTGAACAAGTTGGACCCAAAAAGGACCACACCAAGACACATCATAATTAAAATACTAAAGGTAAAAGATAAAGAGAGAATCTTAAAAACAGCAAGAGAAAAGAAGAGAGCTACCTACAAAGTAGTTCCCATAAGACTATCAGCCGATTTCTCAAAAGAAACTTTGCAGGCAAGAAGGGGCTGATAAGAAGTATTCAAAGTAATGAAAAGCAAGGACCTACAACCAAGATTACTCTCTCCAGCAAAGCTATCATTTAGAATGGAAGGGCAGATAAAGTGCTTCCCAGACAAGGTAAAGCTAAAGGAGTTCATCATCACCAATCTCTTGTTACAGGAAATGTTAAAGGGAATTATTTAAGAAAAAGAAGATCAAAACTATGAACAGTAAAATGACAACAAACTCACAACTATTAACAACTGAATCTAAGCAAACAACTAGAACAGGAAGAGAATCATAGATATAGAGATCATATGGAGAGTTATCAGCAGGAAGGGGAAGGGTGAAGAATGGGGGAACAGGGAGAGGGAATATGAAGCATAAATGGTAGGCACAAAATAGACAGGGAGATTGAGAAGAGTATATGAAATGGAGAAGCCAAAGAACTTATATGCATGACCCATGGACATGAACTAAGGTGGGGGATTGCTGGAGGGATGAGGGGTTCTGGGCAGAGGGGGGCAAAGGGAAAAAATTAGGACAACTGTAATAGCATAATCAATAAAATATACTTTAAAAAAAAGTGAGGGCAGGAGGGAGTCCACAACCCCACCTCCCCTTGCCCCCCCCACCAGAAAAGCATGGCCTCTGCCTTAGGTAACAACCAGCACTGTCTCACACAGACTTAACTGTTGTGTAAATCAATAGACATGAATAGACATGAATTCAGAATCTGGGTCTCCCATTTAATAGCTGTGAAACCTTGAACTCAAATTCAACTGGAAGCTTAAGCTTGTAAAGCTTAAGTGAGCCTCACAGATTGGGATATTAAATTTGGGTGTCATATGAGTCTATCAGTGCTTCTTGGCAATATTACTTGTCCCTGGTCATTTTGCTCTTCCACTTTCCTCACTAGCTTCTCTCCCCAAAGGATAAATTTCAGGAACTTCTTCAATTTCACCACAAACTTCTATTTCACAAAGAAAATAGTGAGCATAGCCCTGACCAGCGTGGCTCAGTTGGTTGGACATCATCCCACAAAGCTAAAGGTCACCGGTTTGATTCCCATCAGGGCATGTGCCTGACATGAGAATTCAGTCCCCAGTCAGGGAGCATACGAGGGACAACCAATTGATGTTTCTCACTTTAATGTTTCTCTCCCTCTCTTTCTGCCTCCATTCTCTTCTCCCTAAAAATAAATAAAATCTTTTTAAAAACAAAGAAAATACTGTGTTCTTCCTCTCAGTAGTTATCAAGCACAAGTCCCTTCTACTTATAAAACAGACCCTCTCTTGGACATGAATCTCTAAGCCTTAAGCCTGAGGTGTATGAGTACCCTAGCTTCTTCTCCCTCTCACCCCCAAATCTAGCTAATCTGTAAGGCTCACTCTTTCTTTTCTCTCTTCATTCGTCCTGCCACTTCCCCAACTCGGGCCCTTATCATGTCTAATAAGGACCATATCAACAATCTCTTAACCAGTCTTCTTGCCTCTTCTGTTGCTTTTAAATCCTTACTTCACAAAAGATAGAAAAGTGAGGATCAGGTGGTTCCCTAAAGCAGTAGTTCTCAGCCTGTGCTCTGGGGGCATCTGGCAGGGTCAGCAGTGTTAGCGTCACTTGGACTTGTTAGAAATGCAACTCATCTAGCCCCGCCCCAGGCCCACAGCATAAAAGTGCTGGGAGGTGGGGCTCATCAACATGACAAGCCCTCCAGATGATTCCTATGATTGGAAGTTTGAGTACTACTATCTTCAAAGATGGATGCTGGGAGGCAAAGCCTTGTCTACCATAGGGTTCTCTTCTACTATAAGGGCCCCAATGGTAGCATCCCTAGCTGCTAGCCCACAACCAGACATATGGTTTCTTGAATGACTTCTTGAGTGTTCTCCATGCTCCGTTCTCCAGTGGAAGAATCCAGGTTAGTTTCTTTCCCTTTCTTAGCTTTTTTTTTTTTTCCCCTCAGTGATTTTTAAAGGTTTACTCTTTCTTGGAAGCAAAAGACTATCACTTTGAGAACAAATCACTTCTTGGCTGGGAGCTGAGTTATCTCCCTAGAGCTCTATGACAGTAGAAGTCCCTGGTACCATGACCCTTGTGCCCCAACCTCCATGGCTCCATCTCTTTTCTCAGTTAATCCTGAACCTCACTGTGTAGATGGTATTCGAATGGGATTTGAGGGTTTAGAAGGAATTCAGTAAGTGGAGAATAGGGGGAAGGATGTTTCAGGCTGAAGGAATGATATAAACAAAGACACAGAGAATGAAATTACAAGATATTACACCACCAATAAAAGTAGAGCTGTGTGGCCTGAGAAGAAACGGGACTCAAAGAGGGCTTTGTAACTAGTCCTGAAGAGCGTGCTAAGGAATTTGGACTTTCTTTAAGATATTTGTAACAGGAAAAACAAGAGTCATAGTGTTAGAAGTGTTATATCACATGTTTGTATCTCTGTAATTTTACTTCCCAGCCAAAGGCATGGGGAGGCACAGAATGTGTGTCTAAGCAGATTCAGAGCTGAGCTCAATAAGGTTGATAGATCCACTCAACATCTTGAGTGGGGAACTGGGATAATAGCTGCATATACATTAAGACACTAGGAAACAGTAAGAGATTGGCTTAGACAGAGCTGCAGATGCCTGCTTGTTCTTTTCTTGCTTTCTAAGGTGTTGACACTGGTTATCCAGGTGTGGGAATCTTAGCAGTGGCATTTTAGCTCAGGGACATGGGAGCTAGGGACAGACGTGTAGTGGTGCCATGTGGTTGTGAAAAAGCAACTCAGATGAGGCTGGTTCCTTCTTGAACACTCTCCCAGCTGCCTCTGCTCACCCACCTTGACATCTCTTACTAAAGGAATGATTTTGATCTTCCAGAGTGAGGATTGTGACTTATTAAAGAAAACAACTGTTAGGTTCCTATCACATTACTGGTTTCGAACAGGCACCAAGACGTTTTCCATCAGATGGGAAGCGTTAACCTTCTTAAGTGGCTGAAAAGCTAACCATCCCTGCAGGTGATCAGTGTGATCCTCAGTCATTAGTTTAGCCTCTGGCTGCTTTGATTTCAGGGCGATAATAAAGAACTCAGTGAAGAAGCTACCGCAGAACCGTCCTGAGCCCACAGAGGAGCTTCCCAAGCCTGCCTCTGGTTAAAATGGATTTATTTGATCAGGTTAAAAGATTTGCTGCCCAACCCTGGCTTAAAAGTCTAAAACAAAGACTTAACAAGGAGGAGAAACACGAGGAGGTGGTGTGAGATTTTTAAAAATAAATTAATGTCAGTTTTTCTTGTTGTGTAATTTCCCTTCGTTATATGTTGGGAGATTAAAGGAAGAAACAAGTCATCTTTTGACTTCTACTGCAAGACATCTCTGCCTCGACTGATAATAAAAAAGAGCTGGATGGTAGGAAGCCCCAGAAACGCAGCTCAATCACTCCCTGCAATTACTGTGTCTTATTGATAACTTGCAGCCCGATCCAGCAAATGCCATCTCTGGAACAAAGCCTGTCACAGATCAGACTGAATCCATTAAAAAGCTTTGATTAACATGTCCCTGGGGTGTGCTGTGGAAACTTTTTACGCCAAATGACAGCCTATTGCTGCGGCTTCGAAATTGTCCTCCTGAAATACTCTTGTGTTTTAATCTAGTGCACAGTTTAAATTAAAAAACGGCAATGACTTTGTGTGACCTAAATACGAGCCACTTCTATTCAGGGTGGGATTTATCAACTGCTCGCAGATTAAGTGTTCAGAGAAGCAACAATTAACCTTACTGTGTGGTGGCTAATATTAATTATATAGATATTATACGTAGGTTGTGTATATAATCTCTTGTTCTTCTATTCTGAAATGTGGCCCAGAGAAAGGGTCATAGTTAATGTGCTTAATTTAGTGGATACAAAGCTTTGTACTCATTCTTAGTGAGAAAACAAATTTGTTTGTGTTTGAGGAGGGCAATAATCACTCTCCCCGGTGCTTTTTTATTGGTGTCTGACATGGATGCTGTAATGAACTGCAGCCTTTTAAAGCAAAGATAAAGCTCAGTCCTCTAACTGTGGGGTCGTTAGGGGCAGAGACCTGCCTGTTTCCATACAAATATCTCACTTTCATCCTAGGAGGAAAATTCAATCTTGATCGACCCTGTCTGTACGGTGTGTGTGTCGCTGTGTGTGTGTTTATTGTTACCATACACTCTCCCCAAATACATCCGTTGCATAGTTACATTTCAAAACTGTCAGGAACTACATTCTACAATAAAAAATGATTCTCTTAGATGCCATAGGAAGACACTGTGGCCCTAGCTGGGTGGCTCAGTTGGTTGGAGTGTAGTCCAATACACCAAAAAGGTTGCAGGTTCAATCCCCAGTCAGGGCATATACCTAGATTATAGGTTTGGTCCCCAGTCGGGGCATGTACGAGAGACAACTGATCAATATTTCCCTCTCCCTCTCACTCTCCTTTCCCCTCTCTCTCAAAATCAACGAAATATTCTAAGGTACTGATTTAAAGAAAAAAAAAAAACGGACACTGTGAAAACTGTCTGCCCCGGTACCTACTGCTCTTTTCAGTATGTTTAAGTCTCTGGAATTGGTGAAAGACAAAAACATGCTTTTGTTGGCAAGATTCTTGGAAATTACACTTAGAAGTAGAAGAGTATCACCTATAGAATGTGGTTCCTGTCTGCCTACCATACTGTGCACAGATAAGCTTTCTCTTAAACTCGCCCAACACCGACGTCAAACTCTCCTTTTACGGCTAGCATCTTACCACTGACTGGGAAATCTTGGCGCCTCCGTCATTCATTACACAGCAGTGCTGTGTGGCTACAGGGGAAACTGAGCATTGAGAACATTTTTGATTATTTTCTTTAAAAAATTTCTAATTAATTTGGGATATGCAAAAGTGTATTGTACTGCACTGTGAAACAGCGAACTCCTGGTCATTGAAACAGGCTAAGGTGCATCAAGTGTAAATTTGGAGGGCATGATTTATGAGGCTGACAAGATCTGACATTTAGAAAAGTAAGACAATTAGCTTACTTTTCTAAATTATAGATCAAAACATTTGATGTTCTCTTCTTGCGAATAGAAGATTTGGGGGAGTGTTCCTTCAAAACTCAGCAAATCTTCACCAGAATATGCACTTCATGAAGGAATGCATCTTGGTATCGCGTTCGTTGCTATACCCCTTGCCTCTACAATAGCATAAACACGTAGTCAGCACCCAACAAATATTTGTTGAATGAATAAATTACTAGTTTGTAATACTTTTATTTGCATTGACTTTTCAGAAAAGAGCAACTTATGACACATTGTTACCAAAATTGAGTAAAATGTGGCTATTCTTCACTGCAGGCTTATCTCATCATGGGGTAGGGGGACTGGGCAGCCTCGTCTCTCACAGTGCGCATCCTACCCTGGCATCCCTGTTCACCTTGGACATCTGCTAGTAGATATTCATTCCAGGAAAAGTGTATTTGGTTTTGACAAAAGTAGACCTTCAGCACTTCAAGGGCATCTAACAGTGAGCTTACCTTCCACCGAGGAACCCAGCACTCTATATTTAGTTTAGGTTCTGTTCCACACCTCTATTAATAGATAGTTCTTGGCAGCCTAGGATAAACTGGTGTCAAAGTATATTAGAATAAATAGGATGGTGACTGGATCTTTCCAAGCAGGATCTTTTAGTCAGGTTGGTTTCTAACCTGGTTAACTCTGACTGACCTCCTTGCCACTGATCTGGAGCACCATCTGCCCTCAGAAAGAACAGTACCTAATGTGAGTAAAACCTGAGACTGGCTTGGAAAAGCCCTCCTTAAAGAAGAATGAAAAGGTAGATGTGTAGCAATGGCCCATGCATTTATAAAACAGGATATAACTTGTCCAGAAGTACTAATATTCTAAAATATTTTATCTAAGAGAAAGAAGATCAAAACTGTGAACAGTAAAATGACAACAAACTCACAGCTATCAACAACTGAACCTAAAAAACTAAAAACAGAAACAGACTAAGCAAACAACTAGAACAGAAACAGAATCACAGAAATGGAGATCACATGGAGGGTTATCAGTGGGAAGAGGTGGGGGGAGAAAGGGAGAAAAAGTACAGGGAATAAGAAGCAGAATTGGCAGGCACAAAATAGACAGGGGGAGGTTAAGAATAGTATAGGAAATGGAGAAGCTAAAGAACTTTATGGGTCATGCACATGAACTAAGGGGGAGAATGCTGGTGGGAGGGGGTGTGCAGGGCAGAGGGAAATAAAGGGGGAAAAAATGGGGACAACTGTAATAGCATAATCAATAACATATATTTAAAAAAATAAAATATTTTATACTTGGCTTTGAAAATTCACTTTATCTCTTTCATGCCTACCTTTGGATCTGGCATTCTATTTCCACTACTTCCCAGACAAGGAAATTCTTTAAAGATATGAGAAAGACAAACTAAAAAAACAAACTGGCAAAGGTTATTTTTTAAAGAATGTCCTTTGGACATTCCCATAGTTTTCTATGGGAAAAACTGGGGAAAACTCAAATGTTGCAAACACTAAATGATTTTCTAGTAATATAATTGTATAGCAGATGACTACTGAAAAGGCAATAATGAGAGAGAAAAATGTGTGTGTGAAGTACAGAGCAAAAAAAAAAACAACATGTCAAACAATCTAATATGAAAACATGGGTTACAAAAAATAGATATAAAATACATCTTGTATAGTATATGTACATAATTATATATCCAAAAGAAGGAAAAGGACATTGATAACTATTCCAGAAGTAAATTTCCATGGAAGTGGGGAAGGTCAAAAAATATTTCCTAGTACCTTCACAAATATTCTCATGACAAGTATATGCAGTAGGTATTAGCATAACCATCTTACACAGAGAGATACTGACTTACAGCAAGGTTAAATAACACATCGAAGGACAAACCAGGAGGAAGAGACAAAGTGGGAATTCCAATGTAGGCATGTGTGATGTGAAAACCAAACTCTCTTCATTACAACAAAGAGTTTAATGTTCGTTTGCTCATTCTTTTCTGTAAAGTTGCATAAAATTGCAATTACAGAAATATAATTTGAAATAATTGTTTCAAAAATTAGTGGCTCATGAGTTAGCATTCATGTCACACTGGGACACTCTAGGCAAATAAAAAGAGTGATGCTTATGAGTTTAGTTTCCAGTTGGGAGAAGGGGAAAAATAGTAGCTGATATGGTAGAAAAAAATCTCTTAGGCAGTTTGACTTTTTTTCCTGTTTAATATAGAAAACAAGGGAATAAACAGTGCAAATGCATTTTCTGGTACGTGTTGGGTTATAGGGCACAGGTTCATCTCAGGGAGGGGGGAAGTAACGCTAATAATTTAGATATTACTGCAAATTTGGTATTGCGAAGTGAACAAGCATGCAATCTTTTAATCCATTCTTCTAAGTATAAGGTCCAGCTTAGAAAATTAAACTTACAAGTCTACATACTCATAAATATCCATTCTCTATGAACTCCTACCCATCCCTTCTTTTCTCCATGCCACCATTCACACACAGAGTACAAAATGTTTCTAAGATGTTAAATTTTTTTCTAAATTCTGACAGCATCTTTGGTCATGAAAATCCTCTCCTTGCCTAATTGATATATTCAATCTTTACACATATTGTTAATATGCATAAAACAATTTTACTTTCTAAACAAAGTAATAAGACAATGAACAGTATTCTACATATCCCAGGGAATCATAATTACTGATGTGCATTGCACGACATTGATGTTTAGTATAAAGCACACACCCGGGTTACTCTACACGTAGTCAGTTTGAGAGACCACTTGTCCTGGAAGGGTGGGCGGGCTATTGAGAGAGGCGTGGGCATTTGGGTCCTGGCTCTGCTGCTGACCATCAGTGTGATCCTATGTAAGTTACCTAATTTTTCAGAACCTAATTTTCTGAAATGGTTTAAAATGGGGATAACATCTGCTTGTTGAGGATTAGAAATGTGTAAAAGGCATGCAAAAGATCTGGGATAATAAATTCAACCTAATTCCTTCTAAGTAATGTTGGTACAGCCAAGTGCACTGGTTCTCAAAGGGTGGTTCCATGGCATCAGCATCACGTGTTAAAGGCAAATGCTGGGCCTCAACCTTGGGCTCAGTGAACCATAGTTTAACAAGCCCTCCAGGTGATTCTGAAGCTTGCTGAAATTTGAAAACTACTGGGTAGAGCGGTTATGCGTGGAGACCTCATCTGAAAAATGAATTAAAAATTATACTTACCTCATAGGATAGTTATAAAGAGCTTATAATAGTGTTTGGTACTTAATAGACATGATGATAAATGTCATTATAATTACAGTTAAAAGGCAGAGTTTATATGTTGGGAAGAATTTTGAGTCAAGTGTTATTAGGTAGGCAAAATAAAGTAGCTGTTAGGAGCATGGGTTTTGGATTGCGACAACTACATTCAAATCCCATTTCTGTCACATTGAAGCCATTAGTTGTGGGGACGTCTCCTTACGTCTCTAGGTCTTAGTACCCTTATCCATAAAATGGGAATGGTAGTAGTATGCTTGCTAGGGTACCTTAGATGAAAATGTTAGTTGTCAGTCCTTGCCTGGTCTTAGTTGTTTGGAGCATCATTCGGTAACTGAAAGGTTGTGGGTTGATTCCTGGTCTTGGCACATACCTATGTTGTGGGTTGGATGTCCGGTCTGGACGTGGGCCTGTACAATCCCTAGTCCAGATGCATGCAATCCCCAGTTTGGCTGCTGATATGTATAGGAAGCAACCTATTGATGCTTCTCTTTTGTATCAATGAGTCTGTCTCTCTCCCTTCCTCTCTCTTTAAAAGCAATGAAAATCATGTCCTTGGTTGAGGATTTTTAAAAACTGGAGAAAATATTAGCTGTTAAGAATTACTCTTCAAACAGAAATCACCTAATTGAATGACAAATGCTCACCCAATGATTTTTGGTTTAAAAGTGTCATGGTCAATTATCCTATCTTTGATTCTTGCTTATTTTTGAAGCTTCAGGATATTTCCATAACATTTTTTTAAAGCTTCAAGAACATAAATTATCCCATGACTTTTGTTAAAAAAAAAAAAATTCGGCTGAGCCAATGTACAGATCTAATTGGCTTTACTCAACAATTCGTGAATTGGACAGCATCCCATCTAACAAACAGAATGGAGCTCCACTGAGCTGAACAAAATGGAAAACTTTTACAGACAGAAGAGCAAGGAAGTTATTCTAGAAAAGAGTGAGTTTCTTCAGGCAAGGTTACCTTCCTTTGGAGGACAGTGGAAGTCTATCAGGCAGATTTCTTATCTTGTGTTAACCAGGAAGTTCCAGACTGGCTGGTTAAGACTACCTTCCTGTGAGGCTGACACTGTAGCTAGAGTAGAGGTATTAAGTCTTGCTTTGGCCTTGGCACAAGAGACTCCATTTGGGGCCTGCTGTCTTTTTTTTCTTTTTTTTTTTTTTAAAGAGAAACACTTTCAATGAGATTAATCTGGGTATTTAATTTAATGTTCCATTTAAAAAACAACATTGGTGTCTCTGACATTTCCTCAGAAATAGGTATAACCAGCAGTTGCCATCCTATATATGAGAGAGCTGCTCTGTTACTGGCAGTGTTAGCCTTTGGTTCAGCAACCTCAGTTCTTCAGCTCAGCAAAGAAAGAATTCAGAGTCAAGAACTCTAATGCAAAGGGAAGTTTATTTAGCAAGCAAAGCAAAAGTACACTTGAAAGGAAGAATCAGATGGGCTGCTCATAGAACTGCCTTGGCCTTTTAGAAAGAACATCACAGGGACAGAAGAAGTGTGCCAGGTGGGCTGTCTAGGAAACAAATTACCGAGGCAAAATAAGAGCCCTGGGGCACAGGTTCAGGGGGTCAGCCCGGGGCGAACTGTTTCCCTGGCATAGGTCTCCTGGGGACCTCTAGAGCTTAGGAGAAAGAAAAGCAAAGATACGTGCCTGGGGAAAGAAGGGGGGAAAGATACGGGTATGTTCCGGAGCAAGAGAGCGTGTGAGCTCTCTGGGTCCTTTATCTTAAGGGTTTTTATCTGTTTTCTAAAGGTGGGAACTTTAGGGGAGGTCTCAGGGGAGGATCTCATAGAATATTCATCAGCTTTTCAGCTGTGTCCTTCCAGGGTTGTGGTCTCTGTTGACTGGTCGACATTAGGGTAGTCAGTCACTGGTCATTGCATGGGGTCCTAATGCCAGCCATGGCATCACTTTGTCTGGTTTTGCTGCTTTTCTGGACCTGGAGCTGAAACACAGCTGAGGCCTACATGTTATCTTTAGTTTGACCAAAACACTGACTCTGTGGTCAACAGACCTGAGGCTTTGTTCCTAAGATTTTTTGTTGCTGATCAGAACCTCATTGTCCTTAGGGCTTAATACTTAAGGGAATGGTCATGCAAGGGAGAAGTAGGCGGGTGAGGTGGGTGCTGGATGAGGCCAGTTTGAATGAGATACCTGTCTGAGTTTCCTCATTCCATTTGCCAAGGGATTTTCCTAACTTCTTACTATGCCCATCTCTTGATGACGGATAACTCAGGATAACACTAATATGACTACATACAATGTGATGCTGTACCCAGTTTCCCAGTCTCAGATGAGGCTTTCTTCTTGTAGACCAGAAGCCTTTAGATAGACTGGAAAACCATTAGCAAAAGTCTCCAAATAGAGGATACACATGCCTAACCTACTTTCACTAGTCTCCATTGCCTTCTTTCAGCAGGTGTAAAGCTTTATGTCTGATAGTCCTTTCCAATGTAGACACCTGGCTCTAAACCTTCTTTGCTCCCACCCAGATGCCAGCTTCTAGTTAAGTCTTTTTTCTGGCTCTCAACCACCTGGGGGAAAACTGATTGGTTCTAGGGTCATTTTTGTACCTTTTAAAACCTCCATGCAGGTAGAAGGATTTGTCAAACCCATGAGTGACCCTTCTCAGATCTCAGAGGGACTTTAGATTGACACAGGGCTCCTTCTGGAAAAAGCTGATTCCAGCAGAGGTAGGATTAGAGGCAAAGAAGAGCATGCTTAAGCTACAAACTGGGTTGAGAAATATAGATCTGCCTAATTATAATTCAAACAAAAACAAGGGAGAAACTGTAGTCAGTTGAGGCACTCTTGGCCGAGCATCTGGGCTTTGCATGCATGCATGCATAATTAAGCTTCAGGCAGCTGCAGGCTTCTACAGTGCAACCGGGCGGGCAGGATATCATAATACACAGTAGGTTGCATATCAATGGAACTCTGTTTAAATTCACATGAAGCCGAAGATAAAAAGGCATCAGCAAAAATTAAACAGCATTGGAAAATGTCAGTGAATAGTGATACAGGCCACCAGAAAACAATGGAAACCGACCTGGTTTCCCCCCATTGTTCTGGTTCCTCTCCACAAATAGATGAGAGCCCCAGTGCTGACTTTCTTTTAAAATACACACTCGTTAGATCAAAGGGATCAATGCACATTTAAGCAACTTTCAAGTCTTAAATCACAGGAAGAGCGAAATGGTCTGCTTTATTTTAAAAGACAACAGAGAAAATCACACACATGCATTGGGCCATTGTGATATGCAGATGGTTAGCTTGCAGGAGAATTAAATATTCATGGAAGATAAAAATCTCTCCCAGTATATTTTCAATGTATAGGAGACTTTGGGCTCAATATCCTCTGTGTTCACATACAAGACAGACCCTGTGTTCTGTACGCCCAGCGCTGCGCATGAGGATGGGTTGATCACATCTTGTGATGTCCTCCTTGCCTGGGGCAGTCAGGCCTTCCATAGCTGGGCTGCCACATGGTAACCAGTGACATCGTTACCAGACAGGGGCCTGGCCCTGAGTGCATCTGCCTAGGGCCAACTGTAGTGCATGGGTTCTTGACTTCGTGTAGGGAAGATTTCACAGCACAAGTCTAGGTGACTATGTGGACGCATTTATTAAGGCTGGGGACAAGGAAACATGGAAGGGCTTGGCACAGAAGAAGCAACCGGAGAGGCTAGGCTGGGCTGTCTTGGTTCACTGGGAAGGCAGAGAAAAGGGGGCTTTGAGACAGGTCAGGGGATCAGCCTGGGACAAGCGCTCAAGTGCGCATTGCCTTAGGCTTTAGGAAACGTGTTCCTGTGAAGAAAGAAGGGGGAAGGAAGAAGGAAAAGGAAAATGGCACCAGCGGCTTCCCAGAGGGAGAGAGTGCACGCTGAGTCCTTTGTCTTGATGCTTTTACCTCTTTCTTGCTGGAGTGAATCTTAGGGAAGGTCTCAGGGGAGGGTTTCAGTAGAATATGCATCAGTTCTCCAGGTGTGCCCCTTTAGGGTCATGGTCTCCTCTGATTGGCCCGTGGCAGGGCAGGGGGTCTTTGGTCATTGCAGCTGGTCCTGGCATCACCGTCCTAGTTGGGCTGCTTTTCTGGGCCTGGAGCTGAAACACAGCTGAGGCCTCCATGTTACCTCCAGGGAGAAAAGGCCAGGGGAGGAGAGGTTACCCTGGGGGTGAGGTCCCTGTTTTCCTAGCTCTGCCCCCTGCCAGACCTTCCACCCTGGGGACCATCTGCACCTGGCTATGAATTGCTCGGCCATGGTGTTCAGCTGTCTCAGTTTCCTTATTCCACTCGCCAAGGAATTTTCCTAGCTTCTTACTATCGTATCACAACATCAGGAGAATTGGGCCACCAGCTTCTTCTACTTCCTTAGATGCGCAGTCTGTGGCCAAAGACCCTCAGTAGGTGTTTTGTTTACTAATTGCCTGAAGCCTTCATTAAATCCAGGCTGCCAGGGCCACAGGTAACCTTTCAGGCCCCAAGGGGTAGAAGGAGGCCTGAGGTACCTGGGCACACCGTACAGTCCTATTTGCTTCTTTTACTAAGCCAGGTGCAATGTTATATTCTTCCTGCCTTTCTTGACAGGCGAATCAAAGGGTGCTCCTCAGAAAACTTTAATCTGATTCGCCACACAGGGGAAACACCATAAGTGTTGAGATGCTACAGGACAAGCAGCCTCTGTGGGTATAGTTGGATTTGCCACCTTGGAAACTCACGCCCTTCTCCCTGTTTTTTCCCAGCACAACTTGGCTTTACCCTGTCTCCACCCCATATGCCAACTTACACAGAGAAACGCTGCTTAGAAAGGCGCTTTTGTTTAGGAAGGAAGATGAGAAAGATGAATTTGCTCTTCCTGGGCTGCTGAAATAAAGACTTTATTAGTCAGAGATCAGCGAATTGAAAAGCAAACAAAAAAAACTGCATCTGCTCACAGGGGGATGTTAAGAAATTGGGGAAAATATGTATTCCTCTGGGTTTCCATTTGATTTTGAATTTTAATCCAGTTAGGAACCCAATTCTACCTACCCCATTAATTAGAGTGTCCACTCCTACACTTTGTTATTTGGTGGCCTTTGCTTCTCCTCATATTTTCAGATGATATTCTCTATGCAAGATGAGTAATTAAAGAATGGTTAAGGGAGAATAACCCCAGCATTTTGTTGGCATTCAGGTAACTGTGCTTGTACTGTGAGGTGGTTATTTGATCAGTTCCACTGTGATATACTGGTCCCCTGTTTTTTTTTTCTTTTTTCTTTCTTTTGGTCACCACTACTGTCTTCAAGATAAATTCCATCTTATCTCCAACTTAGATTTTTAAAAAATGTTTGTTTTCTAGATATTTAGTGTCCATTTTTTTCACACAAGCATAAATGTGCTTACATTTCCGGACTCTCACATATAAATAGGTATGACCCTCAGGAACCAGAACTAACTCCCTCTTTTCCCCTTCTGGGAACTGTGCTTGCAGTAAAAAGTAATGTTCCCATGATGAGAACGTTTGGCTTTTTCTTTTAAGTATCCTCCCGAACCCTGATTTAAACAGGACCCAAAATTCTTCTTCAGTGAGTTGGACAATGTGATAATATAGATGTTAGGGAGTAAAGAGAGGACTGAAAAATCAGCCCCTGCCGCCCGTGTCAGAAGACGCCGCACTGAATCAGCAACATTGCCAGGCCGCACGCCGGGCACCGCTCCAGCCTTACTGCCCAGAGACCAAGTGAACAGGCCTGGCGGGGGGGCATCTCCACCTGGAGAGGCTCCCATCTGGACGTGCCATATCTCATGCGCACAGCAGACCTCCCTTTAATTCATCGGGCCACCGTCACTCTGAAGAAGGCCGTGTACTGATTCTTCTGCACACGGAAAAATGGTGATTATTTATACCTTTGCATTTGACCAGTTGCTAGCCAAGCTCTGGTCTCTGGGGAGAGGTAGAAACCTGGCTTGCACTATAATCACACTGTCTACTTTACAAGTGTGAAAATAGCGCCATTAATTTTAGCACCCCTTAAAAAAAAAAAAAACACCTCTCATCCTGTTCCCTTCCCTCCCTTCCCCCCTCCCCATCCCCACCCCTTTGACAGCTCAGCTGTGTGATTTTCTGATCTCCCTTAGAGGGATGTCTCAAAAGAGATAAGTGGTAGGAATCAATGCACTTCATCTTAATTAGCAAATACAGTTTATTTTAAGTCATTTATCTCCTAATGGCCATAAGACACATGCCTAGTCCTAGGGCTAACGGTTTGCCTACTGTTCTAAAACGGTGCAGAAACATTTGTTTAACTGAAACATCCTCAAACTGAATTTTCTATTTAAGATATTCAGAATTATAAGAAAAATTGCCTTAAAATTTAGCTTCATATGTAGACTCTACTTATTTTAAGTGTCCCAGTGTCTGCTGTGAATATATTCTTCTGTCATGACTTTTCTGTAACCCATAGACAGTAGAGCACTAGCTGTGGAAGGTCAGGATTCTCCTCAGACAATTTTTGTAAATACATTTTCAATGCACATGTATTTTTCAAAATGATAGATACGCCTTCATTGTCAAGCAACAACAAAAAAAAATACATGTATGTGAAACATAGTCCTACATGTATATACAGATATAGATACTATAGGGTCAGACTTTCCTGAGCAACATGTGAGTCCCCTGGGGACTTGGACGGTCATATTGGGGACATTGCAGGAGCATTTGACATTCTTTTCACCCAATAGGAAACCCTAGGTGTATCCTTGGTTTTTTTTCTTTCCTTGTGTTTGCCATTTCCATCTTCCACATCACAAATTCTCCTTATCCTGTATCCTAAATAATAGAAACTGTGACTTCTTATTCAGTATTTCTTAACTAGCTCCTGGTCTGCAAACTCTCAGATCCATTGTTATCAGCCAAGGGACCTCTGTTAACATGAGTCTGATGTTGTCAGTTCTCTATCCCTCAATAATTCCCTACGTATGTAGGATAAAGGCGAATACGCCCCGTCTTTGGACTCCACCCAACCTCACAGCCTCATTTCTTGTCAATACCACCCAGAAACATGGCCACCAGGAGGATCCAAGTGGGACAGTTTTCCCCTCTGGGCCTCAGTCGGGGCTGTGCCTTCTGCCTGCGTGCCCTCCTCCGCCACTCCTGTTGCATTTGCTCCTGCTCATCCACTGATGCTCAGTTAGGGATCGTCCTTCAAGCCTTTTCTGGTTCCTCACTTCCCCAGAGGAACACACTATACCTGCTCTGTTTCCCCATGATATTCTGTGCCTCTCTCTATCATTGACTGAGTGACAATGCTTTGAGCATTCTTGAGCATTTTTCACCTTCAAGAGGGAAGGGAAGCAGTAGAAAGAGAAGAAAGGAGCAAGTACATAGGGTGCTGAGACTGGAACATGTGAGAGGTAAAAGGGTCCAGGAGGAAGTTGGGCCCACGAAAGACCCGATGGCCTATTCTGTATAGATCTTGAGATATCTATCCCATTTTTTGCCTTCCATTGGAAGAAAGGAGAACGGAAACCAAGACCTTACTGTCAGTTCAATTTTTGGCTGGAGAAAAATTGTTTTCTTGGCTGAACTGGAGTTTTATATTAACCTGACTTTAAAAAAAGTGTTATAGAAAATGTGCATCTGTGTTTTAAGACTTAATACACTTAAGAATGTTGTCATTTTTGTCTACATTTGGTTCCAGAGCCATGGCCATCAGAGACTACAAAAAAAGCACTGTTTTCAATGGCTAACCTTCTTGGCTTTCTTTAGCTTTGTGTAAAATAAATTTTGAGCAATGTATATGCTATAAAATTTAATTTTTATGTTAAATATTACATGTAAATATGGCCATGAAAATTAGATCCTTTTTCTGTAGTATCTAATCTAAGTATTTTCACTTAAACTGAAATCCAGACAGTCAAAGACCATAATAGAGGGAAAGGGCCCAGATATAAACTAACTTAATTGCCTGATTTTACAAACAAACATGCTAAATTAAGTAAGAGCATAAACTCAGGAACTGAGTTTGTCTTCTGCCACAAAATTGCTGTGTGACTTTGCGTAGATTACTTAACCTTTCTGTGTCAGTTTCCTCTTTGGTAAAATGGGGATTGAAAAGGACTGTCTACTTCTCAGGGTTGTGTGAAAGATTAAATAGATTGATAGTGAGTGCTTAATAATGTTTGCTATTATTATTGTTGTTTTGTATATCACATGGCAAATTAACCAAGACTAAAATTCAGGTGAATGCCTAGTGGAAATCTAGTGCCATAACCAAGACTAAAATCCAACTCCTATCCAAGGTTCTTTTCACAATTCTTTTTCCAAATTTTTCCACTTTTCCTGCATTTACTATAAGGTTTTATATGCATGGTTAAAAAGCATTTTTCCTTACATTAATCCCATGACATCTGCATCAGTGCTATGTACATGGTGCCATATGCATTTTTCTATGTTTATCTGGCTGTCACATCTATTACTCTCTTCAATTCAGTTTATGTCATCACTACAGAGGTGCCTTAGGCTAGTTAAACAGTTTCAAGGTACAATTGGCCACTTTCCCTGGAGAACCTCATTTTAAAAAGGGTAACCTTGTATTTCTAATTCTTAAAGATTATGTATAAGAAGACTTTTGAGACCCAGACCTCATTACAGTCCCACAGGCTTTGAGGCAGACCCCCGCACAGACCAAGGCCCTCTGTACTGCCCTGCGAGTTCTGGAAAGCCCCTGCTGAGACCTCAATCCTTCTTGACATGCACCATTGGACAGACATTGCCTGGGACCAGGGCCTTCTAACCCAGTCTAACTTCAGCTCCCATCGAGATCAGGCCAGACATGGCCCAGGATGCAGGGCCAGCTCAGGAACCAGAAGGAATTATGCCAAATGTAGGATATTGGTCACTAACCTCTGATTATTGTCATTTCTAGTCACCACCTAAAACTTAGGATACTTGCTGGGGTGCCTTGAATAGTCTCATTTACACTTGTTACCCTGGTACAATGATAAATAGAGTCTTTATTCACTCTGAGAAATGTCATCCAGTCCAGGATATAAGACGACACTCATCCTCCATGATCATGTGTTCTGGAGGATTTATGTATTTTATTCCTTAACTGGTGAGCATTTTTGTTCCATGGCTCTTCTAAACATATATTAGCCCCTATGTTTCTCTATTGTTTCTTTCCTTTGTCCTCTGTGTTTACTCCTCTGTCCTCTGTGTGCACTCCATTGTGAAATACCTCTTCTATGCTGTAAGCCTCTAGAGAGTGTGTCTCAGCTTCACGGGCCAGCTGCTTCCCTGACACATGTGCTACTAGGGCGCTTGGGCTGAGGACAGCTCAGCCCTGTGTCAGGAGCCAGTTCTCCCCACTGAGGACTGAGTCTTATTCTCAGTAGACCTCAATAGTCTGCCCACCTGAGTGAGGGTAGGAGGTAGAAAAAGCTTGTTCGTTCATATAGATTGTTGGCTTCTCTTAGTCTCATGGAGTCAGTAAAGAACTTGGCCTTGCCCAAAGAGAAGTCTGGCCTTTGCCCTCCATTTCTGGGAGGTGATCTATATTATCCCTGACATGAGTGTTTGGATGAGGGCAGGGGCTGACCACACTGGGTGTTAGAGGGAGGCCACCTTTACCCAGTAGACACAAGGTGGCGGCTGGCCATCGCAATGAGGTCAACCATGTGCTTTAGGGTTGTGGCTTTGGGTCGTGTGGTATTAGTCAGTCATTGGCTTGAAGACCAAGGTCAACTACGTGGGCAATCAGCCAATCAATCAAGCCTGCATAATGGAGTCACAATAAAAACACTGGCACCAAAGCTTGGGGGAGCTTTCCTGATTTTTCTTGGTTGGTAATAGTCTGTGCTTATTGCCACATGTTGATGTCAGGAAGGTAATGTGTCATCACTCCACGGGGAGGGGACAACGGAAGCTTCATTTCTGAAACCTCCCACTGCTCTGCACTATGTGCTTCTCCCCTTGGCTGCTTTGCCCTGTGTCCTTTCCCGGTAACAAACATAACCAGGAGCATAACAGCCCTCCCTGGTTCCGTGAGCCTTTGTACTGAATTACTGAACATGGGGATGGTTTGGGAATCTCCTGATCTTGCATTTGGTGTCAGAGTGAGGACTGTACTGGGTGGAAACTGCTCTCTAGCTTTTGCACTTTGGCCGACTCCCGATAGGGGCCATCTTAATATCTTTGCATTTCCGTGGGAGAGAAGACAAGTTCCAGCCCCTTTTCTCCCAGTAAGTTTCTAGCTCCTTTCCTAGGCAGAGTTGTCAGAGAAAAGATCCTAACCCCTTCAGTATCCATGTGATGCCTCATTCCTTGGCCAGGAAGGTCTGAGTCTCATTTCTCAAGTTCAGCCCAACATGTCCTTTATTTCTGTGCCTAGATAGTGGAAGCACTGAACCACTTTCATAGTTGGTACTAGACTCCTCTTCGCAGCCTTTATGAAACACTTGATAAGCCTGTCCAAAGACATTAGAGGAAGAGAAAAGATGATCTGTATAAGGAAAAGGGATTGATGTCCTGGCTGGTGTGGCTCAGTGGTTTGAGTGCTGGCCTGTGAACTAAAAGGTTGTCGGTTCGATTCCTACTCAGGGCACATGCCTGGATTGTGGGCCAGGTCCCCAGTTCTTGGGGGCTGTGAGAGCCAACCAGTCGATGTTTCTCTCACACATTGATGTTTCGCTCCCTCCCTTCCCCCCCTCCCCCTCCCTCTGAAAATATATAAAACCTTAAAAAAAAAAAAAGGAAGAGGGGTTGATAAGAGAAGGAAGGGTGAGGTGAGGCCAGGATAATTGAGAACAGCAGCGAATGGAAGGCCTGGCTGGTGGGTGGCCCAAGGACGTGGCAAGAATGCTGCTGCTCTGGCTCCCCTCAGAGCGTTTCCTGCTGTCCCAATCTATGGCCCCTCCGGGGAACATGCGTCACTCCCCTCGAGGGGCTGAGAGGGAGCCTGAGTTTCTTAGCTGGACAGACACAGAGCACAAAGCAGTGCTGGGAAGCAGACACTCTGGAGGAAACAGGGGCCTTGAGACCAATCTACTGTGGCAGTCTGCAGAGGTCTTAGGGAGGACTTTGGACACCAGACAATGGACTTGGGGGCATTAAGGTAGTTGTATTTTAGATCTCCAGGGTGCGCGACATTTTGGTCACATAGGTATTTGCCACCTCAGCCTTTCCTAAGCACAGATCTTGTGCTAGCCGCTATGCTAAATGGTTTGCTCCCTATTTAACCCTCCCCACCACCCTGTGGGACAGGTGCTGTCATCTGCATTTTACAGTAGAGGATGCCGACATGCAAATTCACAGCTGGTCAGCAGTATGTTGATCCTGGCTCCTGTTTCAACCCCCCTACTGACTCCCCATGATGTAAACATTCAATTTCAGGGTTCTTACCCGGTGCCCCAGCCCTGTGAGAGCTGACCCTGCTGGCTCCTGGGGCCCGACTCCTTGCCCTTCCCTGCTCCGACTTACTGGGCACTACTGTTTAGACAAGTGAGCTCACGCTCATTTCTACCTCCAAGTCCTAGAGCTATTGCTTCATCTTCCTGGTCCACCTTTTCCCTCCGCCTTGGCCTGGATGCCCCCAAATGCTCTACCGTTCAGATGGCATCACTGTCTCCCTGGCTGGGACAGTCACAGAGAGCACGCTCTGTACAGAATGAAGTCACTGCATTCACATCAACAAAAGAATGATTGTGAAGGGTGGTAAGAGCGAGACACGTTTTGATTTCCTTCGTTGAGCTGCTAGGACAGTGGTCTTAGGAAGCTTGAGTTCGGTTGCATTCAGTCTCAGAGACTGACCAATGAAGCTGTGGGGGGGGGGGAGTGAGGGGGGAGGGGCCAATGTCAGTAATCCAGAGGAACTGAGGATCTCCGAATCAGCCTTCACTTATGCACATGATAAATTCTGTCAACAATTTTTTCTCATCTACCCGTTCACCTCTCTCTCCTTGTAAGTCATTCTGAATTGCAATACTTTTATAGGCCTGGGTATTTAGGTTCTTTACTTACGGCAGTAGTGGGTATGGCAGACAGGATAATGGGCTCCCAAAGATATCCATGTCCTAAGCCCCGGAACCTGTGAATATATTAGGTTCCATGGCCAAGCAAAAGGAAAGCTGCCAATCAGCTGACCTTAAAATGGGGAGATTTCCTGGTGGGCCTGCTATAATCACAGGAGTCCTTGAAAATGGGAGAGAGACAGCAGAAGTCAGAGTCAGAGAGAGAGATGTGACTAGAGAAGAACCAGGGAGATGGCAAGGTTGTGTCATTTCAGCAATTACCATATTTTGCCGTGTATAATGCACAATTTTTTGCCCAAATTTTTGAGGGAAAAATAAGAATACACATTATACACGGGTAGTACCTGAAATATCTTGTATCTGTTCTTGTGTTTTGCAATGATTTGTTACATAAAATTTGTTGTACCATAACATGTTCAAAAATAAATGCTAAAATTCCTTTATAGTACAAACAACAAGTATCTAAATATAAATAAATAAAAAAACAAATTAAAAAATTAAAATGAAAGATTTTTTTTTTTCCTGAAAGTTTGGGCTGAAAACACAGGTGCTCATACATGGTAAAGTATGGTAAGTTTGTGGTGATTTATTACAGCAGTAATAGAAAATGAATACAGTGATGACTACGAAAATGTTTTCCTCAATTTAGGCCCAGTGTTAAGGAACTCAGGTTCTGAGGCTGCCTGGATTTAAGTCTTGGCTCTTGGGGTGTTGATTTAAGCCTCTTGTAGAGTTAAGGTAAGCACTGAGTCAGTAGTTTTATATTCTACTCTAGCCAGGACCAATTCAAGATATGTACACACACACTTGCTTCATGTACTATATAGAAAAAATAAAAATCCAGTAGCCTAACTTGCAGATCTGAGTACAAACCCTAGCTTTTCATAAATGCTTTGGCATTGGTATGTTAGAAGACGATTGTCTTTTGAGATCTAGAAAAATTTTTAAGCTAAGCACATAGCTTGGAGACTACACAAGGGAGGTTGTGCATTGAAATCAGAGGGAGCTTGTTACTTCACACAATTAGCTGATTGCCAGTAAGAGAGGTCTTGATTTTTCCTAGTTGAGTTGCTGAGAAGGTGGGGTTAAAATACTAGGTTAGGTAATCGTTGAGCCATTTCATAGAAGTATGGCGAGGCAAAGAGTTTGTTTAGAAACATATTGCAAGGTAGGGGTGCAGGTCAGATTGGAGTTGTTTAGAAAACTCGTCTGTCAATATAAGCAAAGGCACTCTTTTTTGTGATGTCTAATTGGAGCTTTTCTATAGTTCTCTATGGATGCAAAAATATTTGCATTTGTATATAGAATGGTTTTATACTTTATTTGCAAGTCCAGTCGACAGTTTGCAATGCAAATCAAGGTATTTGTACTTGCAAAAGGCATTCACCTGCAGTCCGAGGCAGATCTGGCAGAAGGCTAGAGTTTGAATGTATATCTGCATTTGACCATTTCCCACCACTTCCCTTCTCTCCATCCCCAGCAGCCTTTGTTAGCTCCTAATTTTGTTAAAAACCTTATTCCTAGCCCAAGCTGAAACACTTACGTTTTCTTTGTTTGCTTTAATCTCTCCCGCATTTCCTGGCTTCGGCTTTATTCTGTTAGTGGGAGACTCTAGAGAGTCCATAATTTCCGTGTCTGAAACATGCCCATCTTTCCCATTGTCACTGTCCCTCCCTAATCCATGTCTAGATGATGACAATGACCATAGCCTCCTAGCTGTGCTGTCTTCAGCCTCCCCCTTTTCTAACTTGTTCTCTATATATTCAATTATTCTCCTGAAGTACAGTCTGGATATGTGGTCACTCCAATTTGCATAACACTTCAAAGTCTCTTGGTGGTTCCTCAGGTAAACATCAGTCCCTTGTCGCAACATCCAGAACCTGTTGCTCATTCTTAGTCCATCCTGCGGCATCCCTCTCACAGGCCCCGAGGCCGCCCAGGCCCCTGCTGCCTCCTCCCCCGCAGTGGCTACTCCAGTTCCTCCTTTGCCTGTTTGAGGCCCTGCCTATCATTTAACCAAATTTCACATCATATCTCTTGGTTGTCCCTGGTTACCTCTATACAAGGGGGGGGCAAAAGTAGGTTTACCGTTGTTTGTATGGAAAATAATACAATAATTATAAATAATAATGTAACAATAAATTCTGTGTTTCACATACTCACCATGGTAAACCTGCTTTTGCCCCATTCTGTACATATTTACATTTTTATGAGAGAATTTTTATTTTATGGGCATGTTTACATGCATTTTCCCCTGGTCTAAGCTATTTGAGGTTGGAGACTGAATGCTCCAAGCCTGTTAAGATCTTCTACCTGTGGCACATTATCTTGCACAGGGTGGTTTCTAAAAATATATGAATTCAGTTTAATCATTTGTGAAGTTTTCTTTTTTAAATGCAGATAAAAAAGATACATAAAGTATGAAGTATATATTTTAATTTTATGGCCATAAGATGAGTAAAATATGGCAACATGGCATGTCTTGGCTTTTATATTATGGGGTAAAAGAAACTTATAACGGAATGAATTCCCCCAGCACACACACACACACACTGTGATTATCGGGCTCTGAAATGAAATGCGTGACTTTAGTCAGGGAGAGGCTTCAAGGTAAAAGGATCCAGTCCAGTGGTTTAGGATCACCCTATGCAACAGCTGTCTATTGCCATGTAACAAATAAACCCAAAATGTAGTGGCTTAAACAATAAATGTTTATTATCTTTCATAGCTTCTGTGTGTGAGGAATGTAGGAATGGCTTGGCGGGGTGGTTCCAGCTCAGGGTGTCTCATGAGGCTGCGGTCATTGAACACCAGACTGAGGCTGGAGAGTCTGATTCGAGGAGACTCACTCACGTGGCAAATTAGCGCTGTTGATGGGCATGGATCCTTAGTTCCTCACATGGTCTCCTTCGCTGGGCACTTAGATTGTTTCCTGCACTGTGGTTGGCTTTCACCAAAGTGAATGGAGAGGCCGGGAGGAAGTTGTGGTGGGAGAGCGGGAGAAAGAGAGACAGAGAGAGAGAAGTGGCAACGTCTTTTATGACTTGGCCTGGGAAGATGTACAATGTCATTTCCACAACATGCTACTGGTTACACAGTAGACCCTGTTCAGTGTGGATGTAGACTACACAGGGCACAAATATCAGGGAGTTTGAATCACTGGGGCCATCTTGGAGGCTGGCGACCATACCCCAGTAATCATGGTCCGATTACATTTTTGTGGACCCACCAAAAAAGAAAAGTTGTCTTCTTTAGAATTTCATGGGGTTTGGTAAGGCCCAGGAGATTAGTCCTCAGCTACGGAACCCCAGGTTTGGCCCTCTGCGGGGCCGCCTTGCCCTCTTCCCACACTGTGAGCATGCACAACTGTGGGGACCTTGATACCTGGGCCTCTCAATCACCTTTGCAAGAATACAGCAGCCTCACAGTAAGTCCACAGCCATCAGCGAGTTTTTGACAAGAATCTGACTGAATATTGTGAAATAAGTCCTGATGCTGCCAGAATGCCCCTAGTACTTTTGCGTTTTGTGTAAGGCTGGAACTAAGGGCTGATTTCTTCTGAATGGAAGGTATTTCTCTCTCCTTTTGGAAACCAATTCTTTTAATAAGGATCTGGAATGGTTTCAGTTATTTACCCGGAACTCTCAGCTGCAAGATGATTATTAGATACATTCCATTTCAGTGACACACACATTTGAAAGGATTCATCCTTCCAATCATCAGAAGATAAAGTTTTTTTCTCTCAACATCTGGAGCCTGATGAATAATTACTGTAATTAAACAAGAGGCCATTGTATATTTGGGTATTTTTTAAGCTTCAAATGCCTCTCTGTGTGCAAGATTCATGTTGCACACTCTTTGTTCTAAAGCATTCTGCTGTGCAGGGCTCCCCAGCTACTGGGGAGCCTTAGCGGCTGGCAGTAAAAGTCGGTCATTATGGCCTAATCTTCATCACTCCCTTATTTGCTTCTCCAAAACCCTTAATAAGTAAACCCACTGCCCCACTCAGGATTTCACATCCTGCCCCCCGTGCCTCGTAGTACAGGGGGAGTAGGATCTGGACTGGTCATTTGGGGAGGGTGTTAGTGCCTCTCTCTCCTCCTCCCCATTACTTCATAAGTGAGACATTATCTTCATAAGTAAGGCCATGTCAATGCCTATTAAGATTACTAAGATACGTCTTAGGTGAACCAACGTGAAATATGCAGCTAAAGCAACCTGTGATTAGATTTGCAGTGAAACAGTGGCATCTTCTATTTTGGGGGGCCTATTTCCTTACTAAATGATGCCAGCCCTGATCCTGGTATCTCATCATGCCTCCAGCTCTACTTCCCTTGATATTAGAACATGTTTACTGTTTTGCAGAATCTTGGCACTTTGGTAGGCAAGCTGACCTTGGCGCTGGATCTACTACCCAAGAACTTGGATCTGCAGGTGGACTTGGTACCCAGGTTAGTGATAGAAACCATGGAAATAAATCTAATAACGTAGAGTTCAAAGGAACTTCAGAAAGGCCTGAAATCTTCATTTCTCTTTGAGTTTATCATTTGTTAAACTTCATAGACGTTAATTATTTTTTGGCAGGTGAGAAATTAAAAAGTATTCTGGATGCTCTTGTGAAGAAATTGCTTTATATTTCATGTTTCCTTAAGTGTTTGCGTGATAGGTGCTCAATTAATACTTGTCATTTGATTGAATAAGTTCTGAGTAGTTTGTTGTTTGATATTTGTGTTTGACCCATCATAGCATGATCTCAGAGGCAAAAATGACTAGAAGCGGGATGGTAGAAGTAAAACTGGACAAAATTAATGTAAAACATTGGGAGGTTGATCATTATTAAAAATTCTTTATAAGGCTGTACTAGTATTTAAATAAGTATTTACTATTCTATAGAATAAAATGTTGAACTTGCTACAAGAGAATGAATGACACAAATATTTATTTGATATACAAAGTTTGTGACTATGGCATCTTTAAGAATTTAGGGCACAGTCATACCCAGAAATTATAGACTGATAAGCATTTTCACCTTTTATTCACTATGAAGAGGTTTTTGTGAAAGTCATAAAACAGACATTCAGCATTAAAGATATTGGAATGAAATATGCTTTAGAATAAAGATATCAGAATGAAATGTTTCATGATTTTCTAAATAAAGTAACCCAAGTGAGGTTAATTAATGCATACATTCAGTCTAATCAAAAGAAATCTGCTCAGACAATAAATGTTTAGGCAGTGATCACAAAGAAGAAAATATATATTCCTAAGGCAGAAAGGAAATATATTTTTATATAAAATGTATAGAAAAATTGCACATACTTGCATATTAATACACACAGAGTTAGGGGTGTGGCTCCTATATCATTTTGGAGAAAAATCCAAGTGAAAATTATCCTTTGTCAAGAGTTGCCAGCGTCAGGTGGCAGAATCCCAAGTGAGTGGATTCGTTTGTCCCACAATGTATCAGATGACCAGCTCTCATAAAAACTACTATTAAGCTAAACAATTAGGGTCAGTAAAAGCCTAGTTCTAATTCACAAATCTCAACAAGCTGAACCATTAAACTGAATGAGCTCATCATGACATTAAAGACCAAATATAAAGACATTATGAAGTTTGTGATTTTAATACATTGACCATATAAGAGCAAACCTTTTAATAACATGATTTTATCATGGAACCTCACACATTTTCCTTAAAACCAAGAAGGCCTTCTAAAAGAATGTAACCCAGTCTTTCACATAGGTTGTATTCTGCCTTCCTTGATTTCGTCTGGTATAGCCGGCTGAAATGATGCTCTCCTGGTACAGCTCATAATGACAGGAGGTATGACAGGCATGAGCCCCTCTTGTAGCTCAACTTCAAATTTCAGTCAAGAATCCTCAGCCCACCTGCCACTGGGATAGTCATAATGTCGAGGGCTAAATTCTAGGCTTGAACCCCCATCTTACATCATACGCTGGACTACAACAGCCCATACCTGTTTCCTTTTATAAGATCCTAGCCAAAAATAACCAACCTAGGATCTGCAACGAAGAAAACAAAAAATAATGCAAAACAATCAACCTAATCAGATCCTTACAGTGAAACAGGACTTAACATAGCACCTTCTTTCATAATTAGAAATCTTACTTAAAATAGGAAAAAAGCTTGCAGCCCTTATCAAAGATGGGTTAACTCATGTCCAACAATATAGTTTCCAAGAACAGTTTATAGTTTACAAGAATGAGCTATCATGTTTTCTCATTCAACCTTCAGCATAATTCTATTTTCCATCATTGCTTCCAATTCACAAATGATGAACTAGTCAGGAAGAGCTGGTTTGAAATCCCCTGCATTTTCTACTGTGTTTGTGTTAGGGGCAATTCCATAATTATCATATGCAAACAGTGAGAGGCAGGTGGTCTGATAGTCACAGAATTGTGAAAAGACAACAGACAATCCTCACAGGTGATGGTTTCTCAGATTGAAATCTCCTTTAGTAATTTCTTAATCTGGAGCCTGATGGTCGTTTTTTTGACCATGAAGTAGTGAAAAAAAATTCCCAAAACGTACTCTCAGAGGCAATTGTGTGCACTTCCTTTTTTCCCAGTGGGGAAAGTACAGGGTCTGGCACAAATAACACCCCTTTTTTATTATAAAATCTTTTATTACACAATCATAAGCGTATAATTCTGTAACATAACACTATTCAACTCAAGCATACTGAAATGACATTTTAGGTGAAATGTTCAAATTAAAACTTTAAATCATTACCCCCACCAACCACACCGAAGCAGACCTCACTTCTGCTGGACCCTATATGATAGGGCAGGTACAGGTGCCTCCAGACGCAGGGACTTGAAGGCCACCGTCA
This sequence comes from Mormoops blainvillei, assembly GCA_004026545.1. Classification (NCBI taxonomy): domain Eukaryota; kingdom Metazoa; phylum Chordata; class Mammalia; order Chiroptera; family Mormoopidae; genus Mormoops; species Mormoops blainvillei. The sequence continues at coordinate 98,307 of PVJD01002034.1, forward strand.
TTCATGCCCAGAGCAGTTGAGACCAACTGTACTATAAGAGAGACACTGAGAATAAATGAGACGAAGACGTAGGGAAGGAAACAGCTAAATTAAAAATATTTTCTTGTTTGCTAACAACCAGTTCACACATTAAAAAAAAAGTAGTAATTACACTTTTTATCCATGGGGAAGGGGTGTTCACCTGACACACCATTACAGTGAGTGCCATTGGAGCGAAGCTCTCTGAAGGACTCAGTCGTTTCCAGGAATGGATGGAGAAGGCCTAGAGCTTACCTGTTATAATGATTTTGTGAACAGACCTAGATGGAGACTGCTATCTTCTGACTGTTTGTGTGCCCCCAGAATCATTTTGAAATTCTAATGCCTTACCTGATAGTATGAGAAGGTGCAGCCTTTGGGAGGTGCTTAGGTCATGGGCGTGGAGCTCTCATGAACCGGGTTAGTGCCCATACCCAAGAGGATCCAGAGAGATCCCTAGGTGCTTCCACCAGGTGAGGACACAGAAGAGAAAGTGCTGTCTGTGGGCCAAGAAGAGGGCCCTCACCGAATGCAACAGTGCTGGTACCTTGATCTTGGACTTCCTAGCCTCCAGCACAGGGAGAAATAAATTTCTATTGTTTATAAGTCATCTAGTCTGTGGGATTCTGTTACAGCAGCCTGAATGGATTAAGACAGGGACTGGGGTATACCGGTAGGTTAATAATTCGGTGGTTTTAAAATCAAAATCTTTAAAGATTCGTACAGTTATTTTGAAACGAGTCAGGACCCTGTGCAGGAGAAAGATGGGGCGAGGCACGTCAGGATCCCTCAGTGCCTCCTTCCATGGCTCCAGCTAGCCAGCTCTACCAGACTTGAAGATTGCACACAAACTGCACTTAAATCTGCCTGACCCACCCTTCTGGGAAGTCAGGCTTAAATAATACCTCTTGGAATCTCAGCCCCACCCCAAGCGTTTTGTCCTAACACATTACTTCTCTCTCCATAAAAAGCAATGTGGTAAATACAAGTTTCTTCATCTTGTGACATTTCTACAACTCTCTTAGTACCACTTAGAGAATGGTGCCCTAGGCAACAGCCTGCCTGGTCTGCCCTTAATGCAGCTCTGTTTCTGTCATGTTTTATAGAAAGGAGAATCTTGTACATCAGGTGTTTTCTGCTCCCAGAAAATTATGATTTGATTATGTATGGATTTGTCAGGGTAGAGAAGAGAAACAATCAAAAGTGTTTTGCTACTTGGTTCTTCAATTAGGAAAGGAATGGTCTTCAACTTTCTTTTCTTTTAAAAAATTATTTATCTTTAGTTAAAGATCTCTCCCAACTAGGAAAACCCAGGTTTATCACCTATGGTACCGACATACTGACATACTAAAATACACAAATAGGAGGGATGGGGAGAATTGCTGTTTGGAGGAAAGAAGACATAATTTACTTTTATTTCAAAATTCTCTATAAAGAGATAGGTAAACCTCAACTCCACCTCCTGGATATGTGATTTCTAGCTACAAATGAACCTCGCTAATATTGTGATGTTATTAACAACAAAAAAAGAACAAAGCAAAACAAAACATGATTCAGCTCTTTGTAATGAAGGGATTTTGCCTGTATTTGTTTTATTTCCAAGGCATCAGCATCAATTTGATTTAGTAACATTTAAAATGGTTGGACAGAAATCCTTCCAGCTTTTGTGTTATAGTAATATTTAATCTTTTATTTTAGGTGGCCAAAGTCTTTTTACTGATTTCAATGACGAAGGCATACAATTTTTTATTTTTAGATTAAAAGTTTGGGAAAGCATTAATATTTCTTAAATCTAGGTTGTGGCTATATACGTTATTAAGTTATTCTCTGTATTTATAAATGTGTTAGCTTTCATAATAAATTAAATAATATTGGAAAAAAGAATAAATTTCATTTGAAATCACAATTTCTTTAGAAATTAAATCAGAAAAAAAATCTCAGGTTAGAGAACTTTAAATTTTACTTTAAATAAAAATAATTTCCAGATACACTTTAATAACTGTATATAATTCCTCTCATATTTTTTATGAAGCCAATACAATGCTTTATAAGCTGATGTATTATTTAGCCCTATAATAAGGGATCATAGCACTTAACTCCAAACTTTTAGAGACGCACATGTATGAAAAATTTGCCAAGCTTGCTCAGCAAAACTCAGTTTCCTTGTGAATCACCCACGGCTGGGTCCTTGGCACGGGGTCCTGAGCCGACCGAGGACGCTGCTATGCCGAGAGGAGGCTGCCAAGGTAGGATCTGGGGTAGTCTGATCAATTAGGAAACCACTTCAATAAACAGGTTGATTTACTCTGGGCCAGGCACTCTCTAGGTGCTGGGATACAGAGGTGGGTAGATACCAAAGTCATTGATTTCAGGGAATTATTTTTTTCTAGTAAACAAACAAAAACTGTGATAATAATCATTGCTATGAAGAAAACAAAACTGGATCTTGTCGTAGTGACTGAGACATGATGGAAGAGCTTGTGCATGAGTGTTTTTTCTTGGATAAACAAATAAGGACTATCTTTGGACTTGGGCCGGGGTTGGGGGGAGTCACTCCCACCCAGAACAAGGAAGAAGTGTTTTTCATTTTATTCATCATCTTTGTTTGCTTTCCCAAATAAACAAAGGTTTGGGAACTGATCCAGGATGCAAAAATTCATGTTCCTTAAAAATCTAGTGTTCAGTTGTGGGGTAGGAGATAGAAAAAGGGAGAAGGAGAGGGGAATATGGTGAATCTTGATGCTCTGGTAATTTTCATTCCTGTTACAGATTAATTTGTTTTATCTCTGTTATATACAATTTTAAGTTATCAAAATGGAACCTCATAACCCAAGTGCCTGTGGTAGCCAGCATGAGTATTACATAAATACACACCCTCTGATGAATAAAAATTAAAATATTTCATCTCACTAAAGTGTTTAGTTAAAAATTAAAAATGAAATAAACTTGGGAATGGGAATTGTTACAAAGGATTTTTAAAATGGCTTAGTGTTTGAGAAGAGGTTAAATTATAGTAGCTACCTGAAATAGGATTTTTCTTTTAACCTTTAAGCTCTTTAGTGAAAACCAGCTCACCTAGCAGCAGTGCCCGTGTTTAACAGTCAGACACGTGCCTGGCAGCAGCGCAGAGCTCCAAGCGTGGGTTCCACCGCGGCGAGAGACATTAATGCAGCACAGCATCTACACTTCAGGTCGTTACTTCAATTAGCCTCGTTCTCATCAGGCTCTATTTGGAAAGAATTAATGTTTTAATGTTTATAAATGGTTACCCTAATTTTATTGTGGGCTCTGGGCCACAACTTATTAGATCAGGGTTTCACTGGAAAATATTCCTGTTCTACTAACCTCATGGACCAAACGGAGGAGGCAGTGGTCCTGGCTCTAGGCTCCCACGGTGTGGGGAGGGGCTGTTACTGGCAAGGCCCAGTCATCTGATCAAAGTGCTTTTAACACACACACACACACACACACACACACACACACACACACACACACGGCAAACCAAGCAAGGATCCAGCTCCTCTCGGGCCCACAGAAGGTTCTGGTGAAATCCATTAATCCCTCTTACAGATGGGCAAGGGGAGACAATGAGGAACCGAGGTACAGTTGGAAGAAATGTGATAAGCAGCTCTATTTTGTTTACGTCTCTAGAGGCTTAGGAACACAGAGTTTTTGGGGAGGCTCAAACAAATTGAGAAACTGCAACAGCTTTAGAGGTTGATTTTGCATACGTGGGTTTCTCTTTAGTCACGTTAGATGGGGCACAGTGTTTAATCTGAAAACTCAATAGTCCTTGTACGTTTTTAAAAACGAAATTCTCCTTCTACCCTGTGTCCTTGGTGGCAATCTGATGAAGGCTGCCCTACTCCAGAATTTTAAAAGGAAATGACCTAATCTGGGATTCTAAATAAAATCGAAACACACCTAAGCAGCTCCCTGAGATTTAAATACATGTCTTATGTTCACCCAGCTGTAGTTAGTTATAAGATAAGGCAATGTGCCAGGGGCCCAGCCCCGGGCCAAATTAGGAAAATCAAGGAAGCTTCACTGGGGGCGCTTTTCCCTTCCCTCTTGACAATCCCTTCAGCACCTTCCTCTCTCCTGCCCCTCTGCCTCCCACATAAATATGCACACATTTTATCCAACCCCTTAGCATCTGTTCAGTTCCTGTTCTCAAGTTGCCGCTCCCAACTATACTCAGTCATTAAGAATATCTCACCTTTGAACGGGTAATGACATGTACAGAGACTCCTCTGCGGTGTGAAGTTCAAGACTCAGGAAGGAGGAGCGTACAGTGGAAGGGGCAGGTCATGGGTGGGTTTGGAACTTTAGGGAAGGATGTTCCACCTACTGCCTTGTCACCTTGTGACTCCCATGGCCACCACAGGCATTGCTTGTGCTGATTCAGGTCACTGGATTTCCCTTCTCATCTTTGTTTACCTCATAACATTCCCAAATCTTTAGAACACTGGACAGAGTTCAAAACAAGCAATTAAAAATCTAAATAAACTGAAAGTATTAATTTAAAAATTGGCCCTGGCTATGCCAAGTGTAGTTCGCAGAGCTGCAGCATTGGCATCACCTCACAGAGCGGGTTGGAGATGCAGTCTTGGGCTCAGCCCACACCCGCTGGACCAGAACGCAGGAGATTCCCAGGTGATTCGTAGGCATGTTATCATCTGAGAAGTCCTGCTCTGGCCCTTTATGGGAAAGTTAGAGAACTTACCCATAAAGGACTTGAATTATCAGACTCTTTCTTAATAGTGGAAAATACCATGCTTGGCATGAAGACTGCTTGTCACACTTAACCTTGAAAGAATGCTTTGGGACAGAAACAATAACATTGAATGTTCCCCTTGAAGAGAGTTCTGATTGGGAAGGGGTATGTTATTATCAGAGTGTTATGGTAACAGATCTGAAGGAAAGAAGACGGGAGAGGATGATGAGATAGATTCATTTTGAGTCAGTGGATTTGCAGAGTTTGGAAGAGGGGTCTCTGGGAATGTTGTAGGGTATAAACAACAGAAGCGAATGAAAAAGGAAGTCAGAATTACATAGAAATCCAGCTATGGACTGCATATCTTCTTTCTCATGTTAGAGAAGTCCAAGTTTCTAATGTGAATTATTTCAAAAGTACCTTTTGATTGGGGGACTGTGATTTTTGCTGGCAGCACCCAGTCTGGGTCTGACTACATAAGTAATCGCTTTAATAGGGTTAAGAAAAATTACACTCCAGAAGCACCTAATCAGATTCAAGACTAAGTTACTGTTTAAACTTTGTGAAATATACCAACAGTGAACATTGCGTTTCAGGTCATAGTTATCTGCTGGTGGCAAACTAGACAGTGGTGAAAGTGGCAGGGTCTAGGCCATGCTTTCACTGACTCTTGGCCTAGTATTTGCTAGCATCTGGAGAAGGCTGACTCTGTGCTTTGATCATTTTCGGGTTGTGTTACAATATCCCAGCATCTCTGGGACAGGTTTTTCTTGTATTTTCTTGAACTGTGTTTATATGATATATAATAGTAAAGTATAGAACTGGACGGATCCTATTCCATTCAACACTAAGATATTCCAGTAGTTTTGGAAATAATTTACCACATGCAAAACATAAATTATTTAAAAGGTGAGCTTTTAAGAGCATCCCTAATTAAAAAACTATGTAAAAACGCATAGCTGAATAGCTATCAGAAACTGTGCTATTTGGTAGAGAAATGGCAGGATTCAGACATTTCTTCTTTTCCCTTTAAAAAAATTTAATCTACTTTTTGTAGCGCCTAGTAGATTTTAAAGGTGACTTCCAAAACATTTCACATCTCACATACTTTTACAATGTGATTTTGACATTTTTTCCAACAAAAGTTACAGCCTATGTCGCTCCCTCTTGGCATCGGACAGGCTTTAATGGCTGTTTTGACCAATGGAATATGGTAGAAGTGATTCTATCTAAATTCTCAGGCTAGGTCATACAAGGCGATTTAAATTCCCTTGCTTGCTGGAATACTTGCTTAAACTTTCAGCCTCTATGTAAGTGGCCCTCCTGTGATGACTTCCAAATCAGCCCAGACAGAGAGAGGACATGGAGGAGCCCTGGGCCTGCAGAGACAGAGACTGACACAGAGACTGGGCCACCGTCCACTGTTTCAGATTCACTGCATGAGAGACCTTGACTCAGAACCACTCAGTCGAGCTCTTCACCCAAAGAAAAAGAGAACAGATAAAATAATCATACTTCTTTGAAGTTACTAAGTTAATGGCTAAAAATATTTTATTGCTTCCTGGGCAATAACATTGTGTGTTTTCATGCCAGTTTTCTGTGGCAATATCTAAATCTGAGATGTTAATTGCTTTTGTTGCAGTGGGGATGATGTCTAAGCAGTAAGGAAGGTCTTGAAAGAAGGGCAAGGCTTAAAAAAATGAAGGGTGAAGAAAGTGGGATGTTGGAATTCCGTCAAAGTAAGGGAGAGTTGCTTGAACACAGTGGCAGAAGAGAAAATGGAACTCACTTAGACAGAACTACCTTTGTTGGGCCGGATGGGGAGCAAGGAGGATTAGGTTACAGAAAAAAGTTGGAGCCAGAATATGGTGGTTATTAAATGGCAAGTTGAATTTTAACTTTCACCCATGGACAAGGAGAACTGATTGACACTTAATTTTGTGTTGTTGGGAGAACAGAAGCTGGTGGTGTTTATTTAATTGTTATTTATCACAGTTTCAATTGTGTATAACGTGAAGTGTATCTGATAAACATCATTGTGAATATCATCTGAAGACAATATCCAAATCTATTCTTTTATGCTTGGTCTTCATAATTTGTTTCTCACATGGCAAGGGCACTTGCTCCCATGTTATAGAAATACAGGGAATATTGCTCACAGCTGTATTTGGATCACTCTTACACTCCAGAGATTTCACTCTTTTTTTTTCCTTCTATTTTTATAAGCATCTTTGTCACTTTCACTTCTTTACTTCTTCCTCTTTTTGATTCAGCTGCAGCCATATCCAATAAAACACAGTGACACATAGACGGATCTTACAGAAAATCTGCTGATTGCTACTTCTGTAAACCTCAAATGTAAACAATAGAATGACATTTGTTTCTCTGTTATGTTTTTGTTTTTGTTTTTTGTTTTAGTGTGTAAAGATGAAGAACCAAATCAATGTTAGGAAAAAAAAAAGAGTATGTTATGGTTGTCTGCTGGTTGGCTTTTTGGTAGCCATTCTCCCTTAAAATGGGTTTTTATATTTTGCCTGTCTATTTCACTGGGGACAAAAGAATTTCTATTCTTCTAATTTTCAAATTCTTCAGTGAGGAGACTCTACAGAAAGAAATCAGATCCTAGTTATTGAAATTGTTAGGGGTCCTTTTATTCCTGCGATTCTATGAAGTACTATAGTTAGAATATGACATCAAAATAACATCTCAGAAATTGTTGTATGTGGAAGGAATATTTTCAAGAATATGCTAAGTATTTGATTTAATAAAAATCTAAGTGTGGAATATTTTGTTATTTTGAAAAGATTCAGGATAGTAACAAAATGTAGTTCACCATTCCATTCCTCCTTTCCTACCTCCCTTTCTATATCTCTCCCTGCTCCCCGCCTCCCAACCCCCTGCCAACCAATAATTGAGATCGACACTGAAAAGATCTTTGAGTTCAGCACACAATGAATTGTTTCTCAGTTTTAGTTTTGGTTGTATAAGTATGCACTTTGCCTTGGTAAAAATCAGTTAGCTCTACCTAGATGCCAGGGTTTCTTCTATTTCTGAACATAACCTTCGTGTTTATACTTTTCACAGCTGGAAAATGCATTCCTCGGTCAGTAATGTAAGGCACAGAAATTATGCGTTTGTGGTCAATAGCAGGTGAGTGACTCTGGTCCCTTGTGGAGGCAGATGGACAAGGATCCAAATAACAATACAGATGGATGGCTTAGGCACCATGTGGTCCCCTGGGGTTTGTCCTGCTAGAAAACATTTTCAGCCCAAAGTAATAAAAATGACAGTCAGTCACTCAGGCTACATGGAATTGTATCCTGTCATCTGCAGTCAGGAAAATCTCCCTCTGAAGTCAGTGGGGGGTTTTATACAGAGAATGGACCTTAGACTGTGCCCCTTTAAGTAAAGACAATCAAACTGATGTTTAGTAGAGCAATTCAGAACACATTTCAGTGACACGTATGAGGAAATTACAGACATTTTTACAATTTCCCTTATAAATGCACCATCACATTACTAGGTATCATGGTGGCCACCAATTTGTCAGTGAGGATGGACTGAATTGGCTTGTTCTTGGAGTTCCATGGGGAAAATTGCTTTTCTTCTCTTCCCCAAAAGAACTTCATTTTGTCATTGATCTCGGGCCAATTAGTACCAGCATGAAGTGCCAGATGGTTACTTAAAAATAATAGCCTTTACTTAATTCTGAGGAGTTTTGCATAGAATTAATATTGGAATGAACATGGTTGCTGAAATTCAAATGCTATTCCCAGACTCCTGATCTGTGGTCTAAATGTGGGAAAAGGCCTTTCTCTTTCCTCCTCCCCCTGACACAAGGGCGTGTTAGCATCCTTCAGATGGTGCCGGGCCTACTGTGCAGATAATCTTATGTAGTGTCATTGCTTATCATCCTCAAATTATAGTTGTTCAAGTTAAATTTCTCTTTAAGCTTCCATTGTTTTCTTTTGGTGGATCCTTTATATATGTATATATATGTATATGTGTGTGTGTGTTATATGATACATATGTATTCTTTCATATGATATAGCATATATATTTAAACAATGTCCAACACATTCATACCTTAGGATAAATGTTTGTTATATTTTTTGAGGCAGTGGGATTGATAAAGACTAGGTAAAATGCGTGAGCTATGGGAGAGGGGATGGGACTATTTATCTGATGCCTCAGGATTAGCATTAAGTGTTGGTAAAGTACAAAGAGAAAAATAAAATTTATATATATATATATATATATATATATAGAAAATCATTGAGAAATGTAGTCAAGATGCAGCTGTCCTGTTGTCAAGCTTTTATCATTACTAGTATTGCCTTATTCCTTCCTTAGAATTCTCTTCTGCTTCTCCCTTGGCATATTTTCATTTTCCATGATTAAATGTCTGATCAACTTTCTGTTAGAATGTGGTTGGTTGATGGGCACTGATAAGTGTTTCCTCTCCTCTGCCCCGCCCTCAGGCAGTACCTTTTTTTAGCAGAGGGATGAACTGAAATACCAGAACTGTACACAGGACAGTTCTCATTTTGCTGTACTGCGTGGCTATCATCTCCCTTCATCCTTTCTTCCCAACCCGCAGACAGTGGCACAAAATTCTGACATCAGTTCAACTCATGTTTCACTCAGATTTTTCTCTTTCCTTTTGTCAAGCTCATCCTGGACCTACAAAGTCCTCTGTATAAGTGCCAACGATCCACTAACTTTCCCCGAAAATTTTGTTGACATTCTAGGTACAGTCCTGTCTGCATCCGATGACTATTGTAGTAGGTTTGCACACACAAGAGACAGTGAGTCAACGAACATAGATTGTTGGCTGATGTGCCATTAAATAGGATGCAGCCACAGATACTGATCTCAAATGAGGCTGTGAGGCCTGGGGACTAAAAATCAAAACAGATCTCCTGGAATCTCTTCCACTCGCTGCCCAATGGCAATTTGTCCAGCTTTCTTTTGAAAACAAATGACTCCCAGATAAATGCCTTGATGTTATTTCTTAATGCACTTCAGATCCCAGTGGCGTACATTCCTGTCGGAACCCAAGTGTAAAAACAAAGTGAATAAAATAGGTACCTCCGCTCCTCAGTTCTTACTTTGAGAGGTAGAGTGAGACGGGTCCGGACACTAGATACCACTGTACTCAGTGCCGCTGGGTGCTTCCGTCCCTGCCAGCGCACTGTAATTAAAGGAAAGAGACATCAACATGGAACCAGATCTGAGGCGCCGTCCAGTTGAAAAGGTCACTGCCGCAAATGAGCAATTAGTGCTCCCTGCTGTCGGGGAGGCTTTGGCTGCAGAAAGAGCCACAGAAACACAATGCCGGGATAAACCAGCTTTGTAATCTGCTTGTCACAAGTCCAGTCATCAGGGGTCTGCCCTGAATCGGACAGAATAATGCTGTCCGGATTGGGAACAGTCAGATTTTTAAAATGCGAAGATCAACAGAACAGAAGCAGAGGGATATTTCACTCCTTGGCGGTCAGGATGATGTGGTGGACCAGACACGGGGGCTGTGGTTCTGAAGCTTCATTATAAACCTTTAATATTTGGGAGCCACCTCTCTGGCAGCCTCAGAGCTCACCAGCAAAGCTCTGTTGCCTACTAAAATAGAGGTTTGAAAAACTGGATACGCATGCAGGGTTTAACTGACGGCATTCTTAGCACATTCTCTAAGAATCAGCTGCTTTATTCCAGATTGTTCTTCTGATTGTTTCGTTTGAAACCACAAACCTTTGCTTTGCCTTAATAAAGTGGGGAATTGAAAGAGTAGGGGTGGGAGGGGGCTCGGACGTGGCAGGCAAGTGAGGAGGAGTGGGCACTAGGGAGTGGAAAATATCCACCCATGTGCTCCGTGCAGCTGAGCCTGGGCCTGTCCACTCCCCCACCCTCCAAACTGCAGAAAGACACAAGCAGAGAGGGCTTTTGTGAGCCTCTCAGGAGCCAGGGGTTTGACCTTGAAGGCAGGTGACCCCTTTTCCCAGGTAGCCTGATTTCAACTTCATTTCGTTGCCCACTCAGTCAAATCCAGAGAAAGAATGAAGGCAGCTCTCGTCTTATCAGCCCCAAAGGCAAGATTGTGTTTGATATTACAGACAAAGCTCTGAAACTGCGTTTGACAAGAGAGGCCCCAAATAGTGAATCATCTGAGGTTTTGACACATGAATAAGGATTTTTCCCTTTGTGCTGTAAGGCAAGCTTTCAAATTGTAAGGTAAAATGATCAAGCTCTTTGTGTTTCAGAAAGAGGAAGGAGTCAGCTGCCCTCCCCACCCTCTTCTCCTTAAGGTGTCTCCTTGAACTCATAATAGGCCCTGTTTTTATGTAGGCTAAGACTTCTGATTTTCAATGCTAAGTTGTAGGTCTTCAGACATTTAGAACTGTAAACACATGCCTCCAAGATTAATTTAACAGTTCCTCACAGTGGTTGTGCAGGCAATTTCAGGAAAGAATATTTTAATTGTTGTCTCTTCTACTTTTCTGTAGAAATTTATATGAAATTCTGCTTGGCTCTATGCACATTTTCACTGAAGTAAATCGCAATGCCTACTCAGTAATAATTTGAGCTCTCCCTCGTGTCTATATTATGGGGAGAGCACTTGTTGGCAGGATTGTTTTATTTCCCTGAAATTGGTCAAGAGAGTAAGAGGTACACTGAGAAGGGAAGAGCCAGCCGGGAGATAGGAGTGGTAGCGGGAGAACAAACTCTCCTCTACTCTCAAGGTTCTTCTGGCTGCTCTAATAATCAAATAGACATGAGACAGATTAGCAAGAGAAAATAGCCAAATTTAACACATCCTTGTGTGTGGGAACCCCATATATATATGAGAGAGTTCAAGGCCCCTCATACAGGAGAGATTCAGAGATAGAAAGGCAGATTGAGGTATACAAGACCTCCTGAGCTAAAATGAGGTAATGCGCCTGGAAGGGCAGGCTTCAGAAGGTCGTTGTGGGATGATAAGAACAGACATTTTGTAAGTAAAAGTTTGTCTTGCTCTATGGATAGTTCAAAAGGAGTGATCTCTGATAACCTCTTATTAGGAGCGAGGTCCTTGACTTAAAAGCTCCAGGTAGTTAAAGGGAGGGGCAGAAGTTTCTCTTGAGCCTGCATGTAAAATGCCTTTAGCTCAAAACAATCTGCCTACCACAGAGGCATATCTTGAGGTGACTCGTTCTGGATCCCCACAGAGTGAAGAGAATGTTTACCTCAGGGAAGTCTAGGTGCTAGAGCATGAGGAGGTGCGGGGCTCAGGAGTTGCCTCAGTGATGCAGAGCCTTGAGTTTCTCCACCTTGCCCAAGGCTTTCCTGAGCTCATCTCTCACGGGGCTGTTGTTAGAGGGTTCGCATCCCGCACTCTGCTTCGAACTCTTTCCAGACTACATTTTCCTAAGTTTGGTTTTTCAAATTCCATTTATCTGTTTTTATTATGCTGCTCTCCTGAGCCTCGTGGAGGTTGAGGTGCTACATGCTGCTTTTCCTTCCAGCAGAATGGCTTATTTCACAGGGGCATTTTGTTGCTACACCCTGAGTGGATAGCACAGAATTACTATCACTCTTTCAACAGAAACTAAGTTTATAAGCTTGTAATTAGTGTTTAATGTTTAATATTGACACAGACCTTTACGAAGAGTTCTACAATAAGAAAGAGGAGAGTAAGTAGACTATGAGAGAGAACTAGAGAAAGAAACCTTCATTCTAAATAATTTACGGGGCTTTTTAGATTATCACTAAGATCTATCGTAAGTCATACTCTTACTGTTTTTTATCCAGAAATAATTAATTCCGTTACTCTACAAGTAACACTATTCAATGCTTTTTTGAGTCCAGGTGCTCTGATCCTTAGGGTTTCGGCCATAGCAAACAGAGGTTTAGTAATGCACGTAGGTCATGGATCCATGGAGGATACCCAGGGAAAAATGGACAACACTCTGAAGTGGCCTGAACCACTAGCTTCCATACCATCTTTGGCTAGAGACAAAAGAAAAATGTGTGTGTCTGCGGGGAGTGGTGTGGTGGGCAGATTCGAGGAGTAAGGGGAAATCACCAAAAAATACAAGGGTAAACAAGGGTAAGATTTATGTGAATTTAAGCAGGTACCTTCACCATTGATAACATTTTTTTGGTGATTTAGAGTTATCCTCGCCCTTACAAATCGAGATTTCCTTTTTAAATGTTAATATCCCTTACTAAAGGGTAATTTCCACTGTGCTTTCAGACCTTCTATTCCTCAAAACAATCACCTCAAAATAGCCCTTAAAACAAAGAGCGCATTTCCGAGTGGCATGTTCTACTACCCCTCACATTCGACAGGCTGCCTTCTCTCAGACTCGGGCTCTTTCTCCTCTTCCTTTGTGTGCGGTTTATTTCTTTTCATTCTTAACTTGTTTGTGAAATTTTAAAAGATTTATAATGATAGTATTGATGTAAGAAATGTCTAACCCTGTAGAGAATTTTTATGAGCTTGAGTCAAATTGACAACAATTGGCCGGAAAGCAAAATCTCGATGGAGTGAGGAAATGCTCCCAAAACTGGCAATTTTGCAGCTTATTTTACACATTACAATCAACAGGAGATGTAAGGAAGGTTACATAAAATTCAACTCTGAGACTGGATATAGAGTAAAATGCAGAGACAAACCCTTCTTTTACGTTGGTGGGAACAGGATTGTTAACAATTAACATTTACAGCATAAAGAGGTGGTATTTGGAAAACAAGATAACAAGGAAGGGCCTGTGGTCTCCTGCTCTGGTGGGAGATTGTGCCCCGAGGGGTCTGAGTAAAAGGGGGTTCGCTCTGACGTTCCAAAGGGTATGTTATGGTAGGTGCAAAAAAGGACAATAGACAGGCTCAGGTAAAGACTGATGTTTGTCAAGGAAGATACCGGCTATGACAGGACTACCTGCCACGACTCACTTTTAGTTAGAAAGTTTTAATTTCAGACCATCCTCTGTGGTTACTTTAGGTCTCTGAGTTTGTAAGGCCACCATACTGGCCTCCCCTGAGCTTGTCGGGTTTAGTGTGTGGCCTCTACCATTTTTTGTCTGCAATCGCTAACATTTCTTGAGTACTTATTTGTGCCAGTCACTGTTCTAAGCATGTTAAGTTTAATCCCCGCAATACTGCTACGAGGTTAACAATTATTATTTGTAACTCTGTTTTACTTTTGAGGAAACTGGACACCCAGAGAGGTTAAGTAACTTGCGTACAGCTGCACAGTCAGCAAGTGGCAGGGTTAGGACTTTCATCCAGGTCCACATTTATAACCTCTATGCTCTGTTTTTATCTGAAATAAATAGTAGCCTTATGTAGAAATTGTAAATCTGTTTAACCAATAATGTGTCTGGGAACTTTTTCTATACCAATGAATTCTCAATTACTTTTTTTTCTTAATTGTTGTATAGTTCTCCATTTTATTGATGGATGATATTTTACTTAACCATTCCTCATTGCGTACCGTGTTCGTTGTTCTACTTCTCTACCATAAATATTTGCTGCAAAGCTAAGCCTTGTACTTTTAGTTTCATGTATATGCATGTATTTCTTAATGGCATAGAAGAGAACTGGGAATTTTTGCACCAATATAATATATTTTGCCATATATTGCCAAGTTGCCTCCAAAAGGTTGCAATAATTTCCATTTCAAACCTGTATCATATGAAAGTACGTATTTACCTTTTGTCTTGTCAACACTTGGTGTTATTGATGTTTAAAATTTTTGCCAACTAGATGAGAAAAAAATTGATATCCCATTGTTTAAACCCACATTTCTTCATATGCATAGTGGCATATTTTCCCCATTACAATTTAACCCTTGTTTCACTATTGTGAACAGCCACTCCAAATTTTATTACAACCAGGGTTTCCTCAGGCCCTTCTGTCTGGGGGTGCAGATGGAGTCACTTCACCAGCAATAGCCCATGCCAAGCAAGATGCCTACAACATCGTCAGTCTCAATAAACAATGATTGACTGATACCGCCCAAATTTCACTGACTTCTGACTTACCTACTTCTGAAGGACCTCTAACCTTCTAAAAATTAACTCTTCCCCAAGTATACCTGGGAGTCATCGAGGGCTGGTTCACAGGTGATCACAAGCGTGCTTGTTTAGCTGACAGTGCCAGAGCTCTGTTGGCCACCGTAACTTCTAGCAGTCACATAACCATTTGGCACTGCTTTTCAACTCCAGGCTCCATGGTGTCTTCTGATCCTCTGTCAGGCACCCTGTTCCCTCCCCATGGCATTACTGATGCCAGGGACTGCCACACTGTGTGCTCTGACCATGGCCGGGCTGTGCAGCGGTCCGTGGTAAGGCACCAGGAGAGGAGGAATGGCTTGCCCCTTCTCGTGTTTCAGGTTGTAAGAGGATCCTCAGGGCAGTCCCTCCTGTATCCTACTTACTTAAAAGTTTAGAGAAACAAGTATTTTTTTTTCAGTGTTTACCTACAATCTCTCTCTCTCTCTCTTAAATGAAGCACATTTCTAGGAAGCACAGTTAAATGTCTAGTTTCCTTTTCTCTGGGGTCCTTTCTTGGGGGGGTGGTGCAGAATAACCCCA
The DNA here is from genome assembly GCA_004026545.1 of Mormoops blainvillei. NCBI lineage: Eukaryota > Metazoa > Chordata > Mammalia > Chiroptera > Mormoopidae > Mormoops > Mormoops blainvillei. The sequence goes on from PVJD01002034.1 coordinate 113,613, forward strand.
GTTCCATGCAAATAAATCGTTAACCATTCTGTTTTATCAATTCATCAGACAGTTCCAGACATGCCTGAGGCTGTGGTGGGCTCTCTAGTCTTGCCTTCTCCCCAACTCCATGAAATAAATCTCATGCTTTGATTTGTTAGAAAATATAATTATTAATAAAATTAATTATTTAATGAGAGGCATAGAATTAGAACCCAAAGTAATAATTTTGAGATTTTTGTATAAGAAATTTTTTGGTAACTGTTTTAAAAGAAGACGTCTATGGAAGATTTCTCCCTTTATTCTGCAAACATGTATTTGACACCTACTATGCTGTGATACTGGGAAGTAAACACACCACCATATCTTGAAGGGGCATATGGGGTTGATAAAAAAGTAAAAAAGAAAGAAAGGAAAAAAAAAGACAGAAAATGAGTATAACTGAGCATAGCATGTACTCTGTTACTCTGATCGTCTGGTAAAGATTGAGAGGGGCTGCAAAGCAGGGTGTGGTGAATTCTATCATAGGGGGTTGGGAAACTCTCCCTGTCAAGGAGGTGCCTCAGCTTAAAGGATTTGGCATTTTAGACATGGGTGGCTGAAGTTAAGACTCTTTCACTGTTGTCAAACTTTGACCATAATGATTGATAGTAGCTCAAAGAAGATCTGACCTCTCATTGACATTTAGCCTGCAACTAAAACCAAACCAAACCATTTATGATAAATGTGAGGACATTTTCAAAGGCCAGTAACAGAAGCTTTGTGAATATTATCCAAAAATACTCTGCCATAACAGGAGATATTGTGATAACATGAAATAAGACAAACTTTTAGAAAACCCCTCAGAAACTTGTTATCACAGGTTACTTTGAGAGAAATCTGATCATCACGACAAAGAAGCAGTCAATCCACTTACCTAGAATAGGAGTTGGTTTATATTTTCATAGTCTGTATCTTTAAATTTCTATATTTTATATTATTTGTATCCTATGTCTTTTTGTAAACAGGCTTTAAATGCAATAGAAAATAACTAGGATGAGTTCAAGCATTTCTGATACTTTCTGTCTTCAAGTTCCTAATAAAATGTTTTGTTTTTGTTTTTTTTAGAAAACAGATGCTTATAAATAGAGGGTGAAAAGATGGAGAATGCCAACATCTTTGTGATGGTTCTTGTTTTATTTTCAAGGTCAGAGCATAATATACAGCTATATTCTTTTGGAACTTTAAAAAATTCTCACCTGAGGACATTGTTTTCATTGCTTTGAGAGAGAGAGAGAGAGAGAGAGAGAAAGAAAGAGAGAGAGAGAGAGAGATGAGAGATGAGATATGTTCCCTGACCAGGGATCAAACTCCCAACATAGACATGTGCCCTGACTGGGAATAGAACTTACAACCTTTCCGTTTAAGGGACGATGCTCCAGCCAACTCAGCCACACCAACCAGAGTTACTTTTTTGGAATTTTTAAGAAAACAGCTTAAAACTTACGTTGTTCACTACTTTTAGGTGTTCCTAAATGGACCTAGAAAAAGGAAGATGGAGATGAGAGGTTGAGATGAGTGAACATTAGTCACTTGGGAGAAATATACTTACAGCCATGTTCATTTATTCATATAGCAGAGATGGTGAACTTCCATGTACTGGGCAGTGAGCAAAGGGTAGGGCATGAAAAGATAATATGATGTCTTTCTCTTTAAAGAATTTATAGCCTACTCCAGTAGGTAGACATGGACCTAATGTATAATTAGAGTACAATAAAATAAGCACCCTCTTTCTAGATAGTCTTTTAGTAAATTTGAACTACGACCAAATTGTGTGTTAGGAAGTTTACAGGTGGAAATTACTGACCTCTCATTGGGGAGGCAAGGAGACTTCACAAAGAAGGTGATGTTTTATGGATAAAGAAGTATATGGGTTATATATTTCCCTCTGAAAACTCTTTCCCAGGAAAGGATAAAGCAAAACAAATACAGCAAAAATGTTGCAAGAGAATAATGTTCTAAATAACAAGAAAACTCAAATATGAAATGATTTCTTGTACTTACTGATTTTCAACAAGACGCCATTCATTTGGCTGAGTACTTAGTGCACTCGATCCTTCTTTGAATGGCACGAAGGTCATGACTTAGGACCTATGAAGAAAGGAAAATAATTCTGGCATATTCCTTTTATTATTATTCCTGCTTAGCTCTGCAGTGAACACTATTTTACATGTCATATTAACCCAAATACTTTGACTGACTTTCAGTCTTCACCTACCTAAACTCTTATCTTCAAGTTGAAAGAGAATGAAAATCAGTAAGTTTAGTAAAACATATCACTTAAGGCTAACTACGTCACTAAAAGCAGTAAGATTAAGGTGGTTGTCTCTGTGAAGTGCCACCCTGGGGTGGAAAGAAATGGGGATAAGGATAGTTTGGTTTTTTTTAACAATTTAAAACTAGTTCTCTAGTATTTGACAGTTTTTAAACAATGTTTATGTATTACTGTGCTTTTTAAAACAGGACTCATTAAAACCCTAAGATACAGTGTGGAGGTTAAAAAAAAATTTAATACTTTTCCTTCCCCCTTCTAAGTTCTTCTAGCTGGGCTAATAGCCAAATTAACAGAAAGATTAACAGGAGAAAATCAAAGTTTAATGTATGCACATGGGGAATTCACACAGACGAAATAATAAATCCATGAAAATTCCAAAGACAGTGAGGCAACACTGGGAGTATAAGACATTTGGGGGCAAAGGCGAAAGGCAGGGGAATAGGGAATTAGATTTCAGAAGTGAGAACGGGTGATTTTCAGGTAGTTGACGGAGAGCAGAACATCATATGCGGTGGGAAAATCCTTGCTAGGTGACTCAGAAGCAATGGGACATGGGTTTTCTAGCTAACAGACTCCTACCTGGAGCACTCTACTTGCCGTATTTAATTTAAACTAGGATACGGCAGCATCCTAAGATCTCCTTCTTGTAACAGGCTTCTATCTGAATTTCTTAGGCAGAAAAGGAGGGAGGGTCAAAAGTTCTTTCTCAGTCTTTTTTTCTTAATAAACAGCTTAAAATCAATATTCCAAAAAGCATCTTCAGGGTGGCAGAATTTTGGTCCCATCAATAGTTTATTAAATTAGTTCAGTAGACAGAGTCATAATTATTCAAAGTGACCATCGTTAGTTATGTGAAACCTATAGATCCAATAAATACTTTCTCCACTTTTTGTTCTGATAATAGTATATGCCTCTCTTGTCATCCTCACTCACAGTGGGACATTTACCATGCCATGTCGCTTTGTGGTTTTATTGTTTGAGTTATATTATACCCCCTCAATCTCTCATCCCCCCCCCCTTTTTTTCCTACCACACTGAGACAGGTAGAAGGGAAGGAATTGAAGAAATATGGTTCAGTAGCCATTTGTCTAGAAGATAAATGGTTACAAGTACTTTTGCCACTAAATTATGCTAATCTACTCTATAATCCAATCACTGTTTTTTAAATGACAAGGGACCCTAGTGCCAAAGGAACTGTAGTCAATTTTCTCCTTTGTCCCAAAAGATCAATTATTCTTTTTTTCCTGAGGTAAAAGAATAACTTTCTTTCAGTAGAACTTGTGAGGGCTCTGAAAGGCACACCACCCGCATGATCTGCCAAACTATTATCGCTCCATTAGAACTGGCTGAGATCATAATTACCTCAGAAATACCATTCGTCAACTCTGCGTTCCAGCATGTCGGTGACTCCAGCCACCTCAGCTCATTCAAGAGTCAAGGTTCATATATCCTGCCCTTTATTTCCCCTCTGGACTTCGTGACTCCACATGCTGAAGAATCTGTAGGGCATTGCCTTAGAGTTAGTTAACGGGCCCCCAAACCGGACCATTTGAAATGAATGTCTCTATCTGTTGCAGAATCTATGAAATAGATGGCATGAAACATTATAATTTTTAAGAAGCATGAAAATTCCTCACACTTAGGTTTCTGAAATAACATTATACATAAAGAAAAAAAGAGAAAAGGCTGTGGATAGGTTTATCATCATTTGGATGGTTGGTCTATAGAAAGACCCAGAAATAAAACACAAATGTAAGGTGTACACCTATTAACATTATTGAGGCTTGGAATTGCAACCACTATAGAATATACTGTAAAGATAATAGAAGAGTCAGATAATCTCCCCCCAAAGAACTGATTTTGAGGATTTTCCCCCCTTTTCTCCTTATTTCTACCATAGGACACTATTAATTTGCCTTGTTTGAAAGGTTATGATTTGCGTGCATGTATGTGTGAATAGGGGAGAGGGTATCTTCATCAGCTTTGAAGAGTCCTTGCATAACCAGCACCATTCTGGCAACAGCTGGCTCTAGCATCCTGGCCTCATTGTTAGGGTGGCTTTATCAGGTGTTTTCCTTAATCCCTGAACATTCAAAAGAATGTTATCAGTGATTTTTCATCCTTTGAGGGTACGTTTGGATTTGAAAGACTGTAGGAATGTATTTGGAACCAAGTCTCATGAATAAGTGGGTGGATGATGAATCTGGAAAATAGAATATTTAGAGAAGTGATGAAACACAAATGATCTTAAAACAATTATTTTAGCAATGCACATTTTGGAATAAATAGAATATTTGGTAACTTGAAATGAGGCTTAAGTCTGTTCTCTATAGAAACTAAGGAGAGGATATCAGAGGCCTGCCTCTCTGAGAAAATGCCAGGTGGGTGGAAACATTATTTATATAAACGAATAACTTGGGAGCTTTCACAATACTCTGGTCAGATAAGTAGAGGCTATTACTCCTGAGATACAGTCTTCTGGCTTCTTCAGTTCCCAATTCTCCAAGAATTCACTTGGCCTTCACAGCAGATACCATTAACCTGGGGAAAGGAAAAAGGAAATCTGATTTACTTCCACATCTCAGGTAGAACCTGTCAGATGTGTAGACAACTGGGAGCTATGGAAACGGCCAAAGCAAATGAGCAAATAGTGGACACTAACTCTTTCCCTCTTTCCCCCCCAGTAAAGTAGGACTCATACTCCAAACACATTTATGTACTCCGTAAGTAATTATGTGTAAATCTTTTTGATTGTTTTTATCCTCGCCCAAAGACATTTTTCCATTGCTTCTAGAGAGAGGAAAGGAGAGAAAGAAACATGATGTGAGAAAGGTGCATCAATTTATTGCCTCCCTACACACCTGGATGGGAAACATGCACTGGACCGATTGGAACCCATAACCTAGCTATGTGCCCTGGCTGGGAATCGAACCACAACCTTTTGGTTACGGGGTGATGCTCCAACCAATTGAGCCACACCAGCCAGGACTCTGAATCTTTTTTTTATTTTTTTAAACAGAGGAAAGAGAGAATGGGAAGGCTACAAAAGAATTGATTCTTTTGTAATACTTTGCAGGTACGATTCTCTCTGACATGAGTAGAGGAGATATTATTTATTCTTATTTGATACATTAAAAAAAAAAGCAACTAAGACTCAAAAGGCTTAATCCACTTGTCCATATTCTCACAGCAAGAAAGTGTCCCCATGCCCAAGACTTCTGGCCTCACATCCAGTGTTCTTTGCAGTCACTGGAGTGAGGTGTGAATCCCCCATCTCTTCCCCATGAAGTAGTGAAAGGAAACCAAATTAATTGGAAATACCCACGCTCTTTTGCTAGCACTCATGTGACCAACGTGATGGGCCTCTTTTTAAATTTCCTTTTTAATGCTGACCGAATCTAGATGTAAAATATAAGTGCATTCTGTAATATACTGCAGCAACATTAATGGAGCCAGACCATAATAGGGTGACATATTTATATTTGGAAAGATTGGAAGTCATGACAAATTGGCTCTCAGGTCACCTGTAATTGTTGCCTTTTAGAGGAGAGATACTTAAGTTTATCATCACTGTGTAAAAGGAAATGGCTTCCTGGAAACAAAAATAAACATACCTATTTTCCCAAAAGGTACTGACACTAATCAAAAGGGGTCTGAAAATAGGCCTTACCTAGGCAATAATTATTCTTCTAACTACAGAAAATTCTAGACTTTTTTCTTTATTCATCGAAGGACTAAATTTATAGTACCATCAAAACTTAATTGATTGCTACAAGATTTATCTGAAGCCATAATATTCTTTTGGAACTTAAATCATAAATAATTTGCCTGAAGTCACATTTCAGGTGACTTAGCGAAATTTGGTGCAGAAGGCAAACGGTTCAGTCTGGAATTACAGCACCGAGAAGTCACCGCAAAGCGTAAGCCTGGAAGCCCCTCCACTCAATACCATAACTGATTGTGAATGTAGATGTTCTAGGCCCAGTATCACTATTAGGCTCCTCTCTTCGAACAAGTGCTTCTCATACAGAGTAAGAAAAGACTCAGTTCCTGGTATTACCTGCTTTACAATCCTACAATCAATATTCTTCCATTTAGAAGAGAGAACCCTTCATAAAAATGCTTCAAATATGAGCACTAAAGAAACAAACATGACAGGAACAAGTTTATGAAGGTGTTTAATTTAGGCAAGCTTTAAAATTTTTATTTATATAAAAAATGTATGCTTGTCAATATCTGCTCCCTGTCAACATCTCTTCTATGCCCTTTTATTACAAAAGACAACACTATCTAGAGAACATGTATTTCATAAATAATGACCATTTTGAGACTTTATATGGAAAATCAGTGACAAAACTTTTCTTCAAAGTTCCCAAATACGAAAATCAGATGCTCTCTTACCAGGGAGAATGTGAAAAATAATCCCCCTAATATGTACAGACACAGAAATTAGAATGCTTGAGTCTATTGGTATTGCTCATGGTTGGGTACATATTAACTGTTTGTTTTTGTCGGTTTGATTTGAATTGTTTCTTAATTTTTACAAAATTGATTTATTGAACTAAAGCTAAGATCATTATGGCCCCAAAGAATAAGTCAAAGACTAAAACTGACCAGTAAGCAAAAGAAACACATGAAGTGAAGCAGAAAAGAACGAAAGCATTTGTTTAACTTTCAATAATCACATAATTACATGATATGCCAATAGGAAAGTCTCCAAACAACTTGGAAAGAGATCTGTGAAACTGTTCTTTTTATTCCTAGATGAAAGGCAGACCTAAAATAGCAAATAGTTCCTAGAGTGGTGGTTGTACAGCACCAAGTTCAATGTTAAGGCTGCTGGTCAAATTTGATTTCTACCCTTAACTCTGCCTCCCTTTGATGACTTTCTTCTTCTAGCTTAGTGATTTGTTAGTACTTTAATGTTTTTAAATATATTGCTCTCCGTTACATTAAAAAGGAAATTTAAAAAGAAGCCCATCATATTGGTCACATGAGTGCTAGCAAAAGAGTGTGGGCATTTCCAATTAATTTGGTTTCCTTTCACAGCTTCGTGGGGAAGAGATGGGGGACTCATACCTCACTCTGTTGAATGCAAAGAACACTGGGTGTGAGGTCAAAAGTCTTGCACATGAGGACACTTTCTTGCTGTGAGAATGTGGGCAGGTGGATTAAGCCCTTTGAGTCTTAGTTTTTTGTTTTTTGTTTTCCCATGTATCAAATAAGAAGAAATAATATCTGCTCAACTCATGTCAGAGTGTTATGGGAGTAAAATGGGGTACTAGATGAACAAACACATTGGAAACTATCACCCTTTGAATAAAAGTTGGGGTAAATTAGTTGCATGCCTTTGGTTACAAGCCATAGAAATGAAACTTGGCTAAAGAAAGCTAGAAGGAATTTATTGGAAGGGTATCAGAGGCCCACAGAATTGTCAGCAACCTGGAAGACCATGCTAGGGGTGTGGGAAGACATACGGCAGCTCCAGCAGCAAAGGAGCAGGACGCTATAGAGGCCCCAGCAGGAACTGCCCGTGGGGGTAGAAGGGAGCTCTAGAGCTTCCAAGACCTTTTGCCCTATGTTCAGATTTAAATACTAGAGAAGAGGCACCCAGATGGCTCCCTCTGAACCTTGTGCTGGTTCCTTGGTTAGGGAAGGGCATGGCTCCTGATTATTGCCCCACCAGAGGGGTGTCCAGGGGGTAAGAAGTTATTCCTCAGAAGGCATCACGGGGCTGATAGAAAGTGAAGGATGCTGGGCACCCCCCAAATCCACAAATGTGAAATCGATACTCCTTACTTCCCAGTTCTGGAAATAAAACTTTTACATTCAAATTCAATGACTGAGCCTCTGTTCCCTGCAGCTGAGGGGATGGCAGTTTTTTCCTTCTTGGGGTTTCACCTGACAACTCCAAAAACCAAAATGATTGCTCAGGCTGAAAGGTCAACCTTGATTACCATGGTTCCAAGCAGACGAGAAAATCTGAGATCTGCCTTTGGGGAATGCCCCTGACGTTGCTGCCCATTGCTACCCTGTTGAAACCAGATGGTCCTACTTCCCTGGCCCCCATTGCCTTGTCCACTGCTTAAAGTTGGGGTTGGTTGGGTACCAAATGTCGATCAGGGGCCTGTCTACTGGAGAAATGTACTGAATCATTCAAAGCTGCTGCCAAACTGCGGTCCTGGCTATATGTTTTTCTCTGTGTGTAGAGGTTGAAGAGGATACCTCCTTGCCCCTCTGTCTCCCAGATGCCTCAAGGCTTGGCCATGATGCTGGTGATGAGGTCCAGAGGAATTCTTGTCTTTTTTTAAAAAAGATTTTTATTTATTCATTTTTAGAGAGAGAGGAAGGGAGGGAGAAAGAGAGGTAGAGAAACATCGATATGTGAAAGGAACATCAATTGGTTGTCTCTCACGTGACCCCAACTGGGGACCTGGCCCACAACCCAGGCATGAGCCCTGATTGGGAATCAAACCAGAGACCTTTCAGTTCACAGGCCAGCCCTCAACCCACGTAGCCACACCAGCCAGGGCAGGAATTCTTGTCTTAATCATAGGCTGAGCCTTGACCTCTCCTTTCTCCTCAGCTCTGTGCTCTGGTCCCAAGGACAGGGGAATCCCTCCCCCCTTTTCTGTCCCAAGGCCCAGTGCCAAGTGCTACCATAGTAAAAATAAACTTTTTTTTCATGGGACAACACTATTTTAAAGGACAATTTTTACCATCTATACAATCTTTCTTAAGGACTCAGAGGAAAATACAATGTTATGCTTCAACTAGTATGTTCTACCCACTCCTTTGGATGAGAGAGCAACTTGGTTTCGAATAAAAACTGAGTCAGAGAAAATTAGGGCACTTAAAAGAAGAACCAAAAATGCAGCTAAGGGAGTATGACTGGTCAGTTCATTGAGGCAAGAGCTGTGCGTCTTCTCGCTGTCCTCTGCCATGCTCATTACAGGATTTGCCTCTTTTCCCCCTTCGAAGATGGAAAGTGTATTTTTCCATGGGTCCCTACATGTACCCAGGTTGGTGTAATCAGGTAAGGAAGAAAAGAGATAGTGCCAGAGTTGGTAATAGAAGGACAGCAGTGGGGGAAAAGACAAGTGAATTTGAAGTAAAAGACCATGGTAGACCTCAGAGAAAGCATGTGGAGACTGGGCTCTCAAGCAAGGCCGAGAGAAAATCCTAGTGAAGAAATATATCTATGTCTTTTTCCTCTTCCCATCCCAAGACAAACTATAGTGCTTTTGTGTGGAGACACACAAGGTTAGGACAAGAAAGTCCTCTTTTATTCTCATATTTCTTGGCCTTCTGAGCTGATTTGAAATACCCAGTCACTTGTGAAGAAGATAGCAGTTCTGTATTCGGATGAGCCCTTTTGGGACATTCAGGGAGATGTGAAACAGACCGTGGCTGCTGGGTCCCACCGTGCATTAGGCTAAGCTGCCCCGTGTCAGGCAGGACTCCTGGTAAAGGTGAAGTGGTTACTGGTCTGGGTACCAGCCAGAAGTGCGCATATTTAAGGTCTGAGCTTATGTCCTTACTCAAGATTTAAAAAAAAAAACAAAGTAACATCAACTTCAGTTTAGGATGACACTAGGCCTTCCTATAATACACTACCATCTAGAAATACTTCCAAGGATGCCGCAGATGATTTGTTTGGGAAACCTTCTCCCCAAATGTTAACTGGACCAGTGTTTGCTGTGAAATCAGAATGCACAAGAGTAATTAGATCTGCTGGGAAGACGAGAGTTTAGAATTTCTGCTTTCCAAAGCATTTTACAATTTCAATCATTGTTTCCCCCCCTCCTGAGAACTCTATATCCTGTGGTATCTCTACCTCTCTACCTAGTTATAAATGCCTCCAGGCTATATTCTACAGCTCAGCCGGAATGCTGTCCAACAAAAGTTATGTTCATTTATAATACATTTCAACTTCTTGGCAGGGGTTTATCAATATGCTTTGGTTTATCAAACAGAAAGATTAACATCTAGTTTGTGCATTTGCTTTTTTCTCTGACACAGATGTATTTTTTTTTTAAATCAGGACATCTTGTTCAAATATTTTTACTCAACTTTGGATGATGTTCCAGAAAAGGTATGAAAGAGGCCCTGCGAAATATTTTTGGTGTGATCTAATGAGTCAGATAAAGAGCAGCATACCTTGCAGTTTTTCAGCACATCAAAAATGTGCTCAGAGCAGTAGAGGAAAAAAGAATTTGAAACAAAACACACGTGTTTTCTCTTTGTTAGCAAATTTTGGCAATAGCCACAATTGTTTACATAGAGAACTTGAGTTAATCTAATTTAACATGATGTTGATGTGTTTTAGAATAAAAATGTGTAGAGTATATCATGAAATTATGCTCTGGCACGAGAATCAAATAATGTCAGAACTGAAGGAGCTAAGAGGGTATTCAGCTTAACACTCATTTCAGTGATGAGAAAATTGGGGCCCAGACTGGTGAAATTACTTGCCCAAGATCAAATAGCTAGTCATTTGCAGAGCTCAAATGAATCTGATCTCATAATCTTTGGCTACTGTTCTTTCTACCTTTCCATTAAGATGGTAGATGATATGTTTTCTCTCTGGTTCTTCTCCTCACATTTAAAAGACCACTTTGAATAAATACTCCATTGATGTGCCCAAAGTATATAAGAATATCAAATGACAGATTGTGAAAATTAAAACCAAGGCAAAATTATTACCCAGCCCAAAGAAGCTCTGCCTCTTTCCCCAGTAGCCTGGAAAAGTAAATCAACTCTTCAGGTAAATAGCGAAAATTCATGTTTTTTCCTGAAGTTTACATCATGATTCTGTGGCTGAATTTGGCCCAGCCTAAAACCCATTTCTGTAATAGGATAATAGACTTCAAGGGAAGAACAACATTAGAGATCAGGGAGAGGCATTAAAATCTTCAAAACGGGGAACTGAATCTCTTGGATAAAAGTACTTAAAGTCAACCATTTGGTTGAGTCCTACCCCTACTGAGGGGAGAAGGAGAGAGCGATTTCTTTATAAGCTTTGGTCATAGCAAGCGAGATTACCTTTCTCAAATATTTAGGGTCAATAATCAGGCAAAAGACCTGGGTGTAAAGGTGGAACTGTCATAAAAGCTGTGCTTTTAAGCTTGGGTGTTGATTTCCTTAACAACAACAAAATAATAAAAGAGTAACACAATAGCTGAGCTCATGGGGCTGCAGTAAGCTTATTGCAAAAACCAGTTACATTTCTGTACAGTAACCACAAACTATTGGAAACAGAAATTAAGAAAACAATCCCATTTACAATAGCATCAAAAATAATAAAAATACTTTGGAATCAGTTTAAGAAGGTGAAAGACCTGTACCCTGAAAACTATAAGACATTGATGAAAGAAATTGAGGAAGACACAAACAAATGGAAAGATATCCCATGATCCCATATTGGAAGATAAAACATCCATAATACTCAAAGCAATTTACATATTCAATGAAAACGTGCATGGCATTTTTCACAGAAATAGAAAAATAATCCTAAAACTCATGCATAACCACAAAAGACCCAGAATAGCCAAAGCAGCCTTGCGAAAGATGAACAAAGCTGATTTCAAACTATATCATGGAGCTTTAGTAAAGCCCTATGATGTTGTCATAAAAATAGACACCTAAACCAATGGGACAGACTAGAGAACCCAGAAATAACCCATGCATATATGGTCAACTAGTTTTTGGCAAAGGAGCCAAGACTAAACAATGGGAAAAGAATAGTCTGTTTAAAAACCAGTGTTAGGAAAACTGCATCTTCATATATAAAAGAATAAAACCGGACCCCTATTTTTCACTATCTGCAAAAATCAATTCAAAATGGATTAAAGACTTGAATGTAAGACCTGAAACCATAAAACCCCAGAAAAAAACATAGGGGTAAGCTCCTTGCCAAAGAGCATAGGCAACAACTATATCAAACTGAAAAGCTTCTGTACAGCAAAGGAAAGAAATCAACAAAATTAAAAGGCAACCTATGGGATGGGAGAAAATATTCGCAAACCTCATACTCAATAAGGGGTTACCATCCAAAATATACAAGGAACTCATATAATTCAGGAAAAAAACCTAATTAAAAAATGAGTGGAGGAGCTGAATAGACCTTTTTCAGAGAAGACATAAATGGCCAAAAGGTACATGAAAAGGTGGTCGACATCACTAATCACCAGGGAAATGCAAATCAAAACCACAACGAGTTGTCACCTGCTTCAGGTAAACACCTTCTGAGGGCCTAATGTATAGCATGGTGATTATAGTTGATAATAATGTATTGTATAATGGAAAACTGAAATATGCTAAGAGAGTAAAGCTCAAGTGTTCTCACACCCCCTCCCCCTAAAAAAAGAAAAGAAAAAAGTAAAAATGTGAGGTGAAGGTTGGTTTAATTAACTTGGAGGTGGAAATCCTTTCACAATGTATACATATATGAAATCATCACATCGTGCACTTTAAAAATATTACTATTTTATTAGTCAATTATACCTCAGTAAAGATGAAAAAAAAGGTATATGATGTGGTATAACAGCCAGAGGTAGGTTCTGTTTCTTCACTTCATTGTATCTGGGGGGGCCTGGTGACTAACTTTGACTTCGGATGTGGCAGGAGTGATGCATGAGTTCTGGGATCTGTGCTTCCAGCGAGCATGTAGTTTCTGCCTTTACCTCCTTGGAAAGCTGCCTGCATAGCACCAGGAAAGGAAGCTGATTTAGTCTATTGAAGGATGAAAGGCCACACAGAGGAGAAATAATCTGCCCCAGCCAACAGGTTGGCAAGCTGCCCAGCATGTGAGCGAGGCCATCTTGCTCCTTCCAGTCCAGTTGACCATCAGCTGAATGCAACCACATGTGAGAGCCTGGGTGAGAAATCCACATCTGCTGCGTGGCCACACTCACCCTGCAAGGACACACAAACACTCTCTTGATAAGAAGGTGTTTGTGCAGTTGTGCCCCTATCTCACTGGGCTTCGGGTTTCCCCTGAGGCTGTTCCTGTGGCAGCCCGTTGCTGCATTCAGAGGCCCTAAGCCTGCCCCTTCCCCCTGGGACACGGTTGGGGTCACTAAGAATGAGAGCTGTGCCTTGTTGTACCTTGGCACCTGGGTTATTTGTGAGTGCTTTGACCCGATTAGGACTTTAGCCGGAGCTGCTGTCCACTGACGGTTATACAGATCGTGGAATAATATACTGAATTAAGGGTAAGAGCCACCCGAGGTTGGGATTTTTTTTTCTAAGTCCCATTAAGACACCACATTTGGAACGTTTGAAGGAAGGCCTCACCACAAAATGTCTTAGTAGATGTGAACTATTCTACTAATAAATATTAGCTATTAATAATAATAATTTACATGATGTTTTAAAATGCATATGTAAAGCAGGCTCACCAAGCTTATCTGAATTAAACCTCAAAATAACCCCTTGGGGAAAATATTTTTTCCACAGTCTAGAAAAATTTAACCTAAATTTAGTAATTTGTCTAAAGTAATTAGAATCATAAGTTAGTAGCAGGACTCATATCCTGTTCTTTTGATGCCATTTTTAATTTCTAGTTTTCTGCTTCTGTGTAAGTGACATGTTAAAACATGATATCATGGACATCATTGGTGATAGGGTATCAAAGCTTGGTTTTAAGTAGTGAATTAATTATGTGTTTTCATTTCAAATTTTCCTATTGCCTGAAGTAATTTTCCTATTACTTCTCTAATGCCCTTGCTTTAAGATGAATCAGAGTAATTCCTAACATAATCTTATATTCTTTCCTGTTACAGAATGATGTGGTTTGTATTATCACAAAGGTCTGGGCAGTAAAAGCACCTTCTTAAGTAGCTAGCCTATATTGGCCACAAGTCCTCTAAACAGCACAAAGGAGCCTGAGCGTGGTACTTCCAGGGGCTGTAGCTTCTAGTGGGGGGTCACTGAAACATTTTCTGCAAGAGAGCAAAATAGCCTGCCATCAGGGAAGTGTAAATCAAAACCCTAAGGCAGTACTACTTCACTCCCATTATAATGGCTGTCACCAAAAGAACATAACAACAAGTGTTGACGAGATGTGGAATCATTCGAACCCTCATATATTTATTGCTGGTGGAAATTTAAAATGATGTAGTCACTTTGAAAAGCAGTCTAACAGTCTATTAAAATAGTGTTACCATATGATCCAGCAATTTTACCTTTAGATATATACCCAATAGAATTAAAAGTATATGTTCACACAAAATCTCGTACATGAATGTTCATGGCAGCAGTTGTCATAATAGCCAAAAAAGTGGAAACAGCCCAAATGGCCATCTCTGATCAATGGACAAATAAAATGTGGTATATCTACACAATGGAATATTATTTGACAATAAAAAAGAATGCAATACTAATATATGCTACCACATGGATGAACCTTATATTAACTGAAAGAAACCAATCACAAAGGATATGATTCCATTTATACGAAATGTCCAGAATAGGCAAATTCAGAGAAACAGAAAGTAGATTAGTGATTTCATAGGGCGGTGGGGGGAATAGAGAGGTCGGGAGTTGGTTATTAAGGGGTATAAGTTTTCTTTTTTGGAATGATGAAATGTTCTAAAATTGTGGTGATAGATGCATTTGTTTGTGTGTGAATATACTAAAAGGCATTGAATTGTATAATATGTGAATTACATTTCCATTGAGCTGTTAAAAAAAGAGAGAGACTAAGGCATTGGCCGAAGGTATTAGCATGGCAACAGCTGATCTAGTGTGAATGATATTAAGATGTTGAGGGGGACGGTCATAAAGGAAGTGATTTGCCCAAAATACAGAGTATAGGAGTTGGAGACAAAAGCACTGGAGGTTTGTCTCCATTACTAACCAGGAAAGCTGTGACCCAGGCAGTGAGGATGGTGCCGGTTCCTCCAGATGCACCAGGCTGTCATCGATCCCATTCAACACCTATTCCAAAGATCTGATTCCTTGCTTCCAAATTTGCTGGATGCTGTAGAGAAAGGTAGTGCTGGTCAGTGTTCTTCTGAGGTTTCATCGTGTTTTTTCATTCGGAACATATCCCTTTGTTTCTTTATCTTGCTTGACTCACTGGTTTGGTTTCTATGCATTGGATAAAACGGCCATCTCTCCCAGTTCTGAAGGAGTGGCTTCTTTATCAAAATGGACCTTGTTGTTTAGCCCTGCTCTAGCTCTTGGTTGTCTTTCAAACTTTCGTATTGTCCAAGCAGCCAGTTTCATTTTTAGTGGCTCCCAGTAGTTGAAGGTATGTCAAGACCTGTCCTTGTCCCAAAGCGGAGGACCTCAGTACCAGATTCAGGCTGACTGGGAGCCAGACCCTCCTGCAGCAGTTTTCCCACTATGCAAATATATACAGTCCTTTGGGACTGCAAGCATAAGCCCTGCACACCATCAATGCCAGGCAGTCTAGAGGTGATCCTTGGTGGCAGCTGCCAAAACTGGGGTATCAGATGTGTGTGAAAGCCCCTCTCTGGGAGATCCTGGCACTCTGGAGCAAACAGAGGCAGAGCACGAAGACGGCTCCCATGGGCTGGAGTGCGACAGAGGGAGAGCATGGAGTGATGATTGCCAGGTAAGAAGAAAAAAAAAAAAAGGAACCTAGAGTTAAAAAAAAAAAAATGACATCCCCTGAATAGATCAAGGCTGAAGGAGAGCAGGAAGATGACTCCCGTGGACTGGAGTGAAAGAGAGGGAGACTGCAGAGACGTCACCTTCTGGGTGAGGGAGAAAAAGAAAGAAAAAACCTAGAGTTTTAAAGAAAAAAAAAGTCCGCAGTGGCTGAAGTAAGGCAAGTGGAGAGCACCAAGATAGCGACTGCCAGTCTCCATCCCTGGAGAGTGCCCCAGCAGACCCCAAAAGGCATGTCGAACAAGGCATGCCCCTCAGGTGAATGTTTTAAGACTAACAAATGAACCTCTTCCTCACAAAGCCTAGGCCGGCCTATCCCTTTCTTTTTGATTTTTAACTACTTTTCCTGACGTATAATGGACATAAACTACATAATTTACAAAATATATTCTTTTTAATATTTTAATACATATATACACTCATGAATATATAATCACAGCCTAGAAAGTGATAGCCATTATTCCAGTTGTTTCCTTGGAAACCTTTTTCCCCACATCTAGGATGTGTTTTATTTTTTTTATTTTCATGCACGCCTTGATTTGTCACTCCACCCTGGGTCCCTAGGGCCAGTGAGTCCTTGTGGTCATTCCTCAGATCGGTGTAGCCTGGTGGGTCTCGTGGGCCCCGTTGTTTTTCAGAGCTAGATGTTTTTGTGGCTCCTCTTTCAGGTTCAGGTCTTAAAAGTTGGGGGTGCCCAATCTGGGGCTAAACTCTTTGCTCCTCAGAGAGAAGCTCCAGGTTTTGAGTTGCCCTCCCACTGTGGGTCGCCATGCAGGGGGCTAGGTTTACGGCAAGATCGTGTCCCCGCCTCTCCTCCCGCTTCACCGTGGGCCTGCTTCTGTCTGCCTGAGGCGTAGGAGCAGCTGAACCAGTTTCTAGGTGATTTGCAGAGAAAACTGTCCCTTGTGCAGCTACAGATTTGGTGTGACTATGGGAGAATGTGAATGCAGGGTTCCCTTACATTGTCCTCTTGAAAGAGAACCCTGGTCAGTGTTCTTGGGAGTACATTTTTTTGCCATTAGTTAAGGAACGGACTTTCAAACTCTTGCATGGGCACTAGGAAGAGGTGGGTCAGAGTAAGCAAAATTTATTCAGATCAGCGACTATATTCACTGCCCTATATTAGGCTCTCTGCCTACCTTTCAGTTCTCACAATCATCCCGGAAGATAGGTATTATTTACAATTTAGAGTTGAGTAAGTTGAGGCCAAAAGAGAACAAGTGGTTGGTCATCTAGCTCACGAGTGGCAGCCCCAGGATGTAAAACCAGGCCTAGTTCTTGCAAAAGCCTGTGACTTTCTCACTTAAATGTTCATTAGTGTGATCCAAAATCCCTGATTCAGACGAACAGGGAATTGACGGATGGAGTTGGGACCTACCGAACTGAGAACAGACACAAACCCCATACAGAGATTCACCATGATAATGCTGCCCCATATGAGCCAGGTTTCAATAATTGTATTCACTTTTGATTAAGGGGGTAGGATAGGTCATGCGCTGCTGCCTGGACACAGGGACCCGAGGGGGTCCTGCTGACCAGTAGTCCAACTTCACTTGCTCAGCACATCTGATTGCTCTCCTCTGCAGATGCTCAGAGCACTAGCCCTTACAGCTAGATGCCCCCTTCCTTGTTTCTGAGTGTTCCCTCCTCACGAGGGGACTGCTTTGTATAGCAGGGCTCCAGGCAGCTGCTGTGAGCTTGGAGGTCAGGCCAACGTGGGCTGAGGACGTGAGGACACCTGCCTCTTGCGTGCAAAGATGGAACAAATGACAACATTTGTTGCCTTGGATCTGAGCAGCCCAGGCAGCATGTGTGAGGGCCTTGCAAGCTCTGTTTCCTTCATAAGCATAGGCCCCTCTTTTAATATCTGGAGCAGGGAACAGATGTTTCATCAAAAGACACATTTAAAATAAAGATAATTATGCAGTAAGAGGCTTAATTACATCAGCTTATTCAGGTCCACTTAATTGCCTGACAGCCTGAGTGTCTCCCACTCATTTGCAGCACAGGCTCTCGTGTTTTGCTGGTTTATCAAATCCTTTGATGGCTCAAGGAAGATGTTATTGACTTAGCAATTCAGAAAATATCAATTCCTTATGTACAGCTGGTAGAGGAAAATGTAAATATTTTTAACAAGCAATAAAGAATCATCATTTTGCTAGAAGTGGCTTAGGGTGTCCTATAAATGATTAATAGCTGGAATGACTCAGAGAGGTAAGCCTGAATTACACATTTCATCTTTAGCTGTCTCTTGGCCATATCTGAAACCTTTCTGTCAAATTAAAATCACAGGGAGAAGGTGATTCGCTAATTTAAGGAAGCCATTTGAGTCATGTGACAATGAGGCAATTGATCCCCCCACCCACCCCCAAAGAAAAGTTTTATAGTGCTATTTCCATCTCTCCATAACTTTAAAGGCGTAGATTAATTCTGTTTCAGACTGGTGTTCTATCTCCTTTTTTTCTTCCTAGACCATTGGCCTCTTTGAAGCAATATTTTTTACACACCACTTCTATTTCCTTTCACCATTTCTTTCTCCGCACCAAACCTTGCATCCTGACTCCTGCCCGCACCAGTCTTCTCAAAACAAACGCCACTCTGCTCCTACTAATCCATATGAGTCCTTAATCCGTTATGTGGTCTGTAGCATTTGCGGAAACTGTTCCTTGGCTTCCAGAGTATTGTACCCTTCTGGACTTATCCCTTGAATCAGTTGGGATCCCAGCAAGAAACAGATGGCACATTCACACTGAGTAATTGAAGGGAGTGTAATCAAGGGGCTCTTTACAAAGATGGGGGGAGCCAGCACGGGATGGGGCAGTATGCTGAGGCTACAGACAGGTGGAGCTGTGAGCATCCGCCAGGGTTGATAGGTGAGAGCAGTTAGCAGAACTGCTGCATGGAGAGGACCCACCTGACAGAAGCTGTGGACTTCAGAGAGAGATAGCTAAGCTGGGGCAACCCATTAGAGAAAGAGTTAGGGGAATAAATACTCCAACTTCGCTCTCTTTCTAGCCTCTGATCTTCACCAGTGCTTCCCATTGGTCAAGTCAGACCCAATGCCAGAAGTCAAGGGAGTCTGTGTGGGCAGCTCCTACACGTCAGCCTCCCTGGGCACAAAGCAGAGTGAAAGAGGATTTAGAAGGGCAAACAGAAAATATGCACTACATCCCCATCTCTCTTACATTTTCTTCTTTGTCTTACATATGGGCACTTTCTCTGTCACCATCTCTGCAAGTACAGTGTCCCTGAAGGCTCAGTATGCCCCCCTTCTCCTTGTCCTAGACAATCTCATCTAGTTCTTGACTACAAATGTCATTGCTATGTTGATAATTTCCAAGTTCCTCTGTCTAGTTCTTTTCTCGCCAGCTACTTTTGCTGGATGTGTCCCTGTTAGATGACTTGCCACTCCCTCTGTTTTAACACATTCAAATGGAACTCATTTTCCCCCCAATTATATTCTCCTTGAAGTCTATCCTGGGTTAATGTTATTCTCCCAGACACTTAGGCTGGAATCATTACGCTTGTCTCTGTTTCTCACTCACGTTCAGCCAATCGGCAACTAAGTTCTGTTAATTCCATCTCTGAGTTTTCTCCAATACTCCTGCCCTTCTTTCCATCACTGTGGGCAAGGGGATAGGTCATACTCTCATTTTTTATGTGCACTCTTCTATAATAACTTCCTTGCTTCTAGTCTTTGACTTTTACAACATATCCTCCACACTGCTTCTGAAGTTATCTTTCTAAAGCAGTTTACATTTTGCTCACCTCTTAAGAAGAAGCCTTTAATGTCTTAACATCACCCAACAAATAAGTTCAATCGCTTAGGGTGGTTTTCATAGCCCATTCCATTGTACTGCCAATCTATCTTTCTATCCTTATAGCTTAGTATATATCCTTTGGAGTAATTCATACTTTATACTCCCTTCTTTTTATCATACTACTTCCTCTGTCTTTTCTTTCCTTATACGTTAAGATATGCAATGCAAATATAAATGAGGGGAGTAGTTCATATGACACAACAGAGAGGGAAGAAGATTGTGGCATTTGGAGAGGACATGCTAATGTAAAGGAGGTTGTCCTTATTCAGGTCTTGTGGCTTGTTGCCATGAAGGAATGTAGAAATTTTGTTTTGAAGTGTTTCTTTTTCAGTACATAAAATTTTGAATTTTTATTTGAAGCTCCCATGGGTGAACCGTCACGTGAGTTTATCATGTGTTCAAGATCTACTTGTATTAGAGCCTCTCTTATAGTTTTAGTCCAGTAAGAAAGAACCCTGATAGGCACATTAGGCATCCTGTGAAGGAAGCAATTTGAATATTCCATGTGCTACATGGGGCTCCAGATCTAGGGGCTTGTTATCCAGGGGGGATCAATGGCTACATCCCAAGTGCTGCATGGAGGAAATACAGCACTCTGATAAAAGAAAAAAAAAATTGAGCAAAGCAGCCATTGGATGATTTTCAAATGTTAGAAGCTGAAACCCACTCATACACCTGAATTCTGAGAGATTTGGGGGGAGTCCACTGATTTTCCCTGCATATGATGGTAAAAGCAGCTACCTCCAGATACCCAAGGTTTAGTGACCAAGGGAGGCAGCAATGAAGTGCTATTTTTCTGAAGTGGGGGATTGATGGGTGATTTGCAGCTCCTGAGAGGGTGAGTTTGGATACAGGGCTGAGCCCAGATTCCTGAACATAGGCTAGTCACGTTTGAGAGCTTTATCAGCGAGGATCTGGCCGGCGCTGTGAGTCGGCCCTTTACGGAGTTGGTGTTTTGGACTTTCACACACTGAATTCTGCATTCTCACCCACTCGCCTGAGTAGAATGGGTCAGCACATTGACTAAAGAATTATGGAAGGTAATAAAATATGGTATCTGAATTTGTTCTCAAGAAATATCTGTGCATGCTTAGGATTATAGGATTGGCCCCTAGGGCCCAATATGTAGGAAAGTGCAAGATGAATTTTCTAGATCATTAGGATCCTTCAAATTCTTGGAATTTATAGAGTTCTACAAGACTAGAGTTTTGCCAAAACCAACACCAGAGCACCTAGCGCTCATACTGAGCTGGGTATATGTAATGTGACCATGCAAGTAGCTGCTTGCTGGGCCTCTCATGGGAGTTTCAAACAGCATGTATCATCAGCAGCTAGCGGCAACAGCACCAGTGGTGCGGTAAGGCCAGGTGCTCAGTGCTTGAGTCACCAATCTGAGCGACAGAAAGCAGGCCACTAGAAATAATAACCATGACCACTGGTGGGGGGAACTGTATGCTCCAAACCCCTATATTCCTCTGGGCATTCTCACTGAAGGACTTTTAGATTTTGTATCACCTACCCTGTAGTCAGGATGAAGAATGCTCTTTTTTAAGTGCCACCCTTATCCCCTCAATTTCACCATCCTCTTATTCTCCCTACATTCATAAATTTTGCAACCCTTGTCATGAAGGAAGATTTTCATCTACTTGAAATGCCAGTTTTCCTGATCTCAGATACTTGCTTCAAGTTACTATCTTGGATTTTGAGAGCACTATCCAAATTGCTTGATATCCACCAACACGTTAATCATCACTTGCTAGAGACTGTTGACCTGATGGAATAATGCCACTGGTGCCTCAGGAATGCCCTATTTATACTTACCCTATACACATCACGACTTCTTCAGACACTACAGAATCCACACAGAACAACCCACTTACTCATCCATCCACAATTCCATCATTCTAGCAACTAACCCTTCCACCATCTCAGGTAGTTAGCTACTACCTATAGAAGTCATAAACCACTCAGAAAGAATTACATGATCTATTCCAGTAATCCTAAGCATCATATAAAATATAATTTTCCTGTCACAGAACCCTAGGAGAGATCATTTGAATAAAATATGGTATCTGAATTTGTTCTCAAGAAATATCTGTGCATGCTTAGAACTATAGGATTGGTCCCTCGGGTCCAATATTCCCGTTCATGACTCTGCCATGAGTGTCCTTCTAAGCCCTCATGCCCCAGATCTCAGCTGCAAGGACCAGGCAATGACTTTCTGGTCCATCCCAGACCCTGAAAATAGAGCCAGTGATGCTTTGTACCACTTGGTAGGGGAATGTGTAAGCAAGTGATAGACAGCAATGCCCACTGCAGACATGCTCTCTCCTTATGCTGGTGAGATATTCTCTATCACCTCTTGCCCCACAGAGGCTTCATCAGTGGCCTGGCTCTCCACCTTCCAAAAATAGAAGATGCGAAACCTTAGACAGCCCCACAGGTCTTTATCACTTGAAATATTTTCCATCTATTATGGCCCAGCTCAAGTGACCACTTGCTTTTGTGAAGTGTTTCCCAACCACCCAGCCAGAATTAATGGGTTCTTCCTCTGAACTTCTGTGGGTATCTATTTCAGAGGAGGGAAAGAATGGGTGTCAAATTATGTAGAAACTTCCTAATGAGACAGATGTTATGTGAATTCTTATAGCCACAAGGTGAGATAGTATTTTTAGCTTCATTTATGGGTAAGAAAACTCAGGTTCAAAGAAACATTATAACTTGTTTAAGATCACATAGATATTAAGTAGCAAAATCAGGATTCATATGAGTCTCTTTCATATTAAAAATCTATGTTTCTCTCTATAACACATTATTTTCCAATTTACTTCATTTCATATGTTATATATTTAGGTTTTGGGGTGGTTTTTTCAGTTGGTTGGTTTGTTTTACATCAGGGTTGCAAACTCAGTTTTTTTCAGGGGTCAGGTGGGTAATATAGTTGTATGGAGTTGTCAAATGTCAGCCAGCAAAGAATGAGCTGAAGAGTGCATGCCCAGCTTACAGCACTTAAATTAGAAACTCAACAAAACAAGCAAACAAAGCAGGGCTGTAGGCCCAATTTGCCTACAGGCCAGGAGTTTGCAAACCCTAGGTAAACACCTGATGCCATGACTAAAGTAAGATCTTCAGGGCTGGGCTTGCAAACTACTCATCTTAGCAAACCCTCACTCTCTTGTCCTGACCTCAGCACGTAGTAGATCCCAATAGATATTCACTCAATTAAATGAAAAAGAATAAAAAATTTGTCTTTAACCTTCAAACTCATGTTGTTTTTTTATAGAATCTATTCATACCAAGGTAGTTTAAAACTATTAGAAAGGTTTGCTTGAAGTCCAACTGCCCTCAAATGGCCATCTAGAATTTTGAAGTGAGAGCTGAGATGCCAAGGCCAAAAAGGACAAATGGGTCCGATTTCTTATTGTTGACCTCAAAAATCACAAAAACAGATGCTTGGTTTCCCAGTGGCCCTGAAGATGTGGTCTCTTCTACAGGACAGAGTGCTTTTATCACAGAGATACATTTTGTTCATTAACCACAAGTTCTACTTAAAATGAGGAAATTACACAGTGAAGACTTAACTGAAACCCGGGTGTACCTCAACAGTCTGCCAGGGGGAACAAAGGCTGTAGCCAGTTCCTCATTTTGCCATCCCTACCAGCAGATACATCAATCTAATGGCTGCGAGGAGAAACCCCGATGCGTGGTTCTCAGAAACTGAAAGAGAATTACTTCAAGGAAGCCAAGATCCAAAAAACTCTGTCAATTACTGTTGGTTTTCTGACAAGAAAGATTTATGGGTAATCTTATTTTATAAAAAATGATAAAGCCTTTGAGCTACAAATAAGTACCTGGACCCAAACTAGAGGATGAAGAGATTATTTTGTCACTCAGGAATGTGTTTGCTTTCATGTTCTACTATTGTAGATGTTGTATGAAATTACACATACTAATTTTTTCAGTATGAAGTCCTTAAAATAGAAAGCCCTACTTAAGACGAAGTTACCAAATTTGTCTTAAAGGAGGAGAAGGATAATTTCCTGTAATGATTTTATACCCATGCTTATGGATAGAATCATCTCGAGTAAATTCTGATAAATTTTGGAAATCTTCCCAATAAACTTTGAGGTTTTAATATCATTTATTATCACTGTGTGGCTACAATAAGTACTATTTTTAAGGGCAGCCACAAAGATTGACCATGTGCAATGGCAAATCTTAAAACTGCTTTCCTATGTTTATTTAAACATAATTAGCACATGTTTTGAATTAAAGTTTGCACTACTTTGCCCAGATTTTTTTCAAATAAACTTATTCTTAGAGAGACAGATATAGTGTACTAATATAATATATAAGACATTCCAAGTCTCTAACATTTGCTGCTTAATTTTGCATCCGTGCTTTTTTGCTTTCATCTTGGGATTTTTCCCAGTTAATCAAAGACTTGTTTCAGTTCCTACCCCAGTACTGGGATGTTTTGAGTTTTCTATTGATCCTTGGATTTTGACTGCTCAGCTTTCATATCATTCCCTGATCCCCAAACATATGTCTCTCCACACTTCATTCTATTGTGCTTACATTTTTTTTTTTTGGTTGTTAAATAATATTTCAGCATTTGGATTATTACGACCATGGAAATATGTAAGTAAATATGTAAATAGGACCATATACAGTGTGGGGCAGAAGTAGGCTTTACAGTTGTTAGTATGGAAAATAAAACAATAATTAATAAATAATGAAACAAAAATAAACTGTGTTTCACATACACACAACTGTAAACCTACTTTTGCCCCATCCTGTACACAATGAACTCTATATTATACTATATTTAATATATTTGAAACCCATTTTATTTTTCCTAAAATGAATAATTTGAATATTTTAAGCTGAACACACTCTCTACAGCTTATTCTTTGCTGACATTTGGCCATTTTACACAATTTTATTGTGTAATTCCACCTCACCACAAAGCAATTGTTTTTATGATCCCGCAATCCATCCTAGTATTTTCTGAAAGAACTCTAAAACTCCTTTCAATCTATTCTGACTCATCAGGTTAACTATTAGTTCCTTTTCCCCTCCTCTCTTAGAAATGCCCTCCTGGAACCCTGTGTCCTCCCTCTTTCATGTACGCTGGTCGGTCTCTAGACCCACTCACTGCACAGCTATTGTTCTGGAACTTCTGCTCTAGGAAGTGGTGAATTATAAAAATGCCCAGTATCCTTTGCCCTTTCCTGAATCCACACTCCTTACAATGTGTCTTTGCAGCTCCTCCCACCAAGCAGTGAAATGCATTTTCCGTCCCTCGAATCTTGGCTGGTCTCATAACTTACTTTTGCCAATAGAATGCAATGCAAGTGGCATGTGTCTCTTCCTCTAGGCGTACTTCCTCTCCTTGCTCTTGGAACTTTACTGTCTGGATGGTAAATGGAGGCAATTTGGCTTCTTCACATGGATGTCTGGGGAGCTAAGATAAGTAGTGTTCTCATAGCCTTGAGACTGGGCCCGATGAGTGCTCTCATAGCCTTGAGAGGGCTCGCATGCCCCGAATCTCACTGTTACACAACCTGTTGTCTCCCTGCTGGCTTTGCCTGTCTTCGGTATTTAAGGGGGTAGGGGCTCTCTGCTAGGACACAGGCAAGAGAGGGGACAGGTGACATGCAGCACGGCAGGTGGGGACACGCAACTTGCAGCCTGCGTGGATCGCCTACCCTTGAATAAAGGCATGTCAAGCATCTCCATGACTCCGTGACTTTTCTTCCATCTGCCCTAGTCTCGAGTGAACCTGCCCAGCCTAGACAGGCGGCAACACTCTGTCCCACGACAACAACCCCAGCTTATTTGGAGGATGAACAATCATGTAGAGTGAAGATGACCAACCCTACTGAGGCTGTCCTAGACATTGTAGTCCCTAGTTGACTCGGAAGTTGACCGCAGATCCCCGAAATCATCCATGACCAGAAAAACTGCTCAGCTAAGCCTAACTCAACTTGCCAACCTGCAGAATCTTGAGCTGAGTAAATATTTGCCGTTTTGAAAATCTAATACAACTGGTTCCAAGAGAATGTACATACCAGGCGAATTTATGGGAGGAGGAGAGACAGCACCTTGAGGATGTGGTAATGGCACTGGTCCTCTCTAGACCCTAGGGACAGGCGATTCTTAAGTATAATATGAGTAATAGCTTTGGTTCAAGGATATGTTGAAAGTACTTTTAAAAAAAAATTGGAATATAATTCACATACCATAAAATCCACTCTTTTAAAGTATGCAATTTAGTATTTCACAAGGTTGTACAACCATAACCACTAAACCCAGAGCATTTTTATTACCCCTAAAAGTAACCCCATACCCATTAGCAGTCATTCCCTATTCCCTTCATCTCTTTTCTCTTAATCCCTAGCACCCACTAATCTACTTTTGTTTCAGTGGATTTGCCTGTTCTGGACATTTCATAGAAATGGCATCATACAGTGTGTGGCCTTCCGTGTTCGGCTTCTTTCAATTAGTACATAGTTTTAGCTCTTACATTCAGAGCTTTGATCCATTTTGAGTTAACTTTTGTATATGGTGTGAAGTGGGGGTTCAGGTTTATTCTTTCACAAGTAGATATCCAGTTGATGGTACTGAATATATTCAGTGTGGAGTTGAAATTCTTTTCTAAGCAATTCTAATATAAGAGGCAAAGAGAGCACAAACTAGGAAATGTTTTCTGGTAAAATAATGTGGAGTGCATGTTATTACGTGGAACTCAGCCTCAGGCAGTACCAAAGTTCCAAGAATGCAGAACCAAAGGGCAAGTGAAACTAAGCTGTTCATTACCAAGGATGGAAAAGATATACACTTCAAATAATACCTGGTGACTGGGTTCCTGTCATTTCAAATTTCTAAACATTGTAAGTAGGCGGCAGTATCTCAAATGCACTTTGAGAAATCAGACAGTAAGTTCAGAGACATCACCACAGAAATGGTGAACAAGTAGTGCCAACATAAATATTTTCTTGGGAAAGTCACCTAGTTGATTTTGAGTTCACAGGTTGTGAATTCTGGTTACAGGCATCAACTGATTGTTTGTGCTGATTCTGAACCAAAAGTATTTTCATCGCTTCTCCTTTTCTCAGACATTAAACTTTTGTTCAATGGTCTTTAGCACCTTTTAGAATGGGTCCTCAGAATATACTTTGGCCTGCAGTAACTATTCAAGAGGCTGAAGATAGTCTCGTTTTTCTCATTTTGGTGAGTGTGGAGCCAGGGTTATAATAATCTTGTGTATTCAGGGTCTTAGAAAGAAACGGATTGTGATATTGCAAGAGATATATCCTTGGTCTTCATCCTCACTTGGAATTCCTAAAGAAAGAGAGCAATAAAGGGGTCTTTTGTTATGTTAATGAGACTGCCTTTAAAAAGAATGAGGGCTGGTTGCCAGTGGAGCCAACTATGTGATTAGAGGGTTAGAACTTCCAGTTCCTCCCCCTGAAACCTGGCAGGGGCTGGAGGTTGAATCAGTTGCCAGGGACCAGTGATTCAATCAATCGTGTATGCTGAGTAATGAAGCCTGTATGAAAACTCAAAAGGATGGGGTTTGAAGAGTTTCCGTGTTGCTGAACACACCGAGATTTGGAGATAGTGGCATGCTCAGCGAGGGCACTGAAGCTGACGTGCCTTTTTCCTGTACCTTGCGCTGTGCATCTCTTCTACCTGGCTTTTCCCAAGATAAATCTTTTAATATCATTTGTAATAACTAGTAATCTAGTGAGTACATGGGTTTCCTGAGTCCCGTGAGTCACTCTAGCAAATCAATCAAACACAAAGTGAATCACGGGAACCCCTGATTTATAGCTGGTTGACCAGAAGTATAGATAAGAACCTGAGCTCGCTGTTGGCATCTGAAATGGAGGGTGGTCCTATGAAACTGAGCTCTTAATCTGATTCTATTTCCTGGTAGATAGTGTCATATTGAGTTACATTATAGGACACTCAGCTTGTGTCCAGAAATTCTTGGTCAAGTGGAAAAACTCCTTCACACATCATAACTGTGGTCAGAATCTGAGGGATGTGTACAGAGAATTGGCACTGAACCAATGCCACTTGATGCACAGAAAGGACTAAACCCATCCCAAAGAGAGACAACCCAGGATGAAGTTGATGAATAAACAACTTTGCTGAGGCATCAAGAAGTCCTTTACGCCCTGGCTGGTTGGTTCAATTAGGTGCAGTGGTTCAACTGGGTGCAGTGTCATCCTGCACACCAAAAGGTTGCAGGTGCCATCCCCGGTCAGCGCACATACGTAGATTGCGGGTGCCACCATTGCTCAGGGCGCGTATGGCAGTCGGCCGATCGATTCTCTCTCTCTTTAAAAGAAAAAAGAAAAAAAAGAAAAAAAATCCCTTTACCTGAAAGATGAAAAAATACTGGACTAGGGAGGATAGATTTTGAACTTTAAGAATTTCAGACTTAAGAATTAACTCATTAGGTCAAGAAAAACTGATTTTTAACTTTAATCCCTTTAGACTTTAACTTGCATTAACTTTTACTCACCAGGGCAGATTTAATTTGATTTATACTTTATTATATTTGAAATGTAATGCTTTTGGATTTTAATATGATAATGAAAGGGTATTTATATTAAAATTTGGTCATCTCTATATTGTTGACTTTTTATTTGAAGTATCCATGCATTTTATCAGTATTTTCATGTCGTCATTTAATCCCATTACTGATTCTCACGTGTATTATGCCAGACAGTGTGCCTGGACATAATTTAGGGTGAGAAATAGAAAGTAAAGGGGTTTTCAGCCTTGGATACAGAGGGACTTTGAGGTTAATTTAATTACCACATCACTCAAATTTAGTTTAGAGCATTCTGGGTGGGAAAATCAATATTACTCCGAGTGGTTTTAGGAAGATACCTCAAACAGAATGGTATTGTGGAAATGACCTCATGAATGGTTATTATGATATACACCTACACTTATTCCAGGGTGCTAGTCACCCACTCCTTTCTGGGGCCCACAAATGACCACATGCTTAAGGATTAAGTCCAGTGTGTTAAGATAAAACAAACAAACAAACAAACTAACTAACTAAAGTTAGGGAATTTTAGGGTGAAATACTTCTCTTTTATTCCAGATGTTTCTGTCCATGTGAGGGGATCTCATGTAGTATAATTCCATCCCCTTTCCACCCCTTTGGCTCATTCCACAGGGGAGGACCCAGGCTTTTCACTGCATGGCACTTAGTTTCACAAGGGGAGTGCACCAAAAGTAAGCATTCTAAGAATCTCAGGCAGAAGCTGCAGGGTTCGTGATAAGGTAGTCTATGTTGTCCCACAATGTCATATCTGTTATATTCTATTGATTAAACAAGTCTCTAAAGCCAGCCTATATTTCAGGGAGGGGGGATTACATCGTACCTTCTGATGTGAACAGTAGCTTGTTTATCTAGACAAGGTAGAAATTGATGGTGACCTGGCCTTCTCTGGAGATTATTTACTACATATGTCACACCTTTCCCATACTTTCACTTTCAAACTGTCTATGCTTCATAATTAAAATATATTTCTTAGAAACAGCATAGAATTGGGTCTTATTATTTAAAAACAATTTTTTATTGATTTGAGAAGGAGAGAGAGAAAGCAAGAGAGAAACATTGATTCATTGTTCCACTTTTCTGTGCATTCAATGGTTAATTCTCATATGTGCCATGACTGGGGATCAAACCTGCAACCTTGACATACTGGACACTCTAACCAATTGAGCTACCTGGCCAGGACCTTGGGTCTCATTATCTTTAACCAATCTAATAATTTCCTTTTAATAAGTATGTTTAGTTCACTTACATTTAATGTAATTATAGGCATATTGTATTTAAGTCTCCCATGTTAATGTTTATTTTATATTTATTTGTTCTTTTTTCTACTGTTCTTCTTTTTCTGTGTTCTCTTAGTAAATTGCATTTGTTTTAGTATTCTGTCTTCTTTTATGTGTTATCTTTATGCTTCTTTGCGTTAAATTTGTTTTGAGTAATTGCCTTAAAATGTACAATATGAATTATTAAATTACCTACTTTAATGAACAGCATAAGTACCTTAAAATAGAATAATTTCCTCTATTCCCTCCCACACTTTGTGTTCTTGTCATTTTATATTTTATTACTACATATGTTATAAATGCCATAGTCATGTTAGTATTTTTATTTTAGTCAAAAATTTTAAATTTTATTTTAGATTTTAGAGGGGGAGGGAGAAGGAGTGGGAGAAAAACATCAATGTGAGAAATGGAGATTGTCTGCCTTCCGTATGGGAGACTAAACATGCAAACCAGGCATGTCCCCTGACTGGGAATAGAACTTGCCCAACCAACTGGGCCACACTGGCCAGGGCTTAGTCAAAAAAAATTGTTTAAATCATATATTTATGTGTTTATATGTACATGTAATATAATATATATCATAATATTAAAAAACATATGTGTACAATATGTATCACATATATCTATGATAGATGGATAGATAGATATGAGGGGGGATCCCCAAAATGGAATTTATTTATAAAAACTCTGTATTCTTACATGTTTAAACTTTAGTCACATTCCAAGTACTCTCCATTTGATGCAATACACTTATCGAGACTTTCTTCCAGTGCTCGAAACAGTTTTTGAACTTCTCGATTTTTATGCCTTTTAGTGTTTCTGCCATTTTTTGTTTCACCTCTTTCACATGAGCAAAACATTTTCCTTTGAGGACTTTTTTTATCCGGAGTGGAAAAAAAAGTCAGTGGAGGTGAGATTGGGTGACTAGGGAGGGTGGGGCACAGGGTCATGACGTTTTTAGTCAAACACTGCTGAACACTCAGTGCAGTGTGGACAGGTGTGCTTGTAAATCACCCATCAGGAAATGGGCAAATGTGTTGAGTCTTCAAAAAAAATTCTCTGAACCCAAATGCAGCTTGTCACAACAATGACAACGGTTACACGGATACAGATGGTTCCTAGAACACTCACCTAGCAGGTGACTCCTGTACTAAGGGGACTGGCCCTCCAGAAGATAATTCCTGTTTTGGGGGATCCCCCTCAAACACATTCATAGAGAGACTCCATCTCAAGGGGTATCTCTCTTAGATCTCCCCCTGTCCCTCTCTCTTTAAGTCTACTACCCCCAAGCCCTCAGAGAAGACCCATGGAAAAGACACGGTGAGTGGTTGGAGACTCGCTCTGCCAAGCTTTACACATGAAGCTATGAAAAGGTCATTAGAATTTTGGCTGCTAGGTCTGTGGTGGATTCCCCCTTTTGCTGATTCTGCCAGATATGAGAGCAATGCTGAGTCTTTTCTCTCCTATAAAGGGCTCCTTGTTTTAGGGAGTTTGGCTCACCTGGGTTTCTTCAAGTCCTCTACTGATGGGATTTTAAAAACTATGACTCCGTAGTTATTTTCAGCTTTTTTATTTTTTTTTCTTCAAGTGAGAACTCCTGTCTCTTGTGCTGAACTGGAACAGAATGCCAGCCTATGCAATCCTGAAACAGATGTGTGGGCTTGATAGCCCGCCGCCAAGACTCCCAATGCCAGAGTTTGGAAAAAAAGAAAGGAATTGTTTATTTAAAAGTTATACAGATTTAGAATAATGGCAAAATTCTGTCATTAAGTCCCACTCCCTTTAAAATACCCACAAACACACACATACTCCTGCCTCCCTTTTGCCAAAATCAGTCCAGTTTCAGAACTATGCCAGTCAGAAGCACCATCTTTCAGGAAAAAAATACAGAAGTCCACAGCTCAGCATTCACCCAGCCTCAAGTCAGCATTTCCAGCTTCTCCCAGTAATCTGTGCTTGGCTAGGCAGGTCCTGCAGTCCCCAGCACCATTAGCCATGTTGCCGTGTTCTCCAGCTCTTAATCCAAAACCACGTGTCACCTCCTCAGGGCAGCCAGTGGGGGTCCTTTCAACCCTCATGGTTAAGAGAGAGAATGGCTGCTGCGCCTAGTTTAAATCTCGCCCAGAGCCCTGGCTGGTGTGGCTCAGTGGATTGAATGCTGGCCTGTGAACCAAAGGGTCGCTGGTTTGATTCCTAGTCAGGGGTACATGCCTGGGTTGTGGACCAGGTCCCCAGTTGGGGTCGCCCAAGAGGCAACCACACATTGATGTTCCTCTCCTTCTGTTTCTCCCTCTCCTCCCCTCTCTGCAGAAATAAATAAAATCTTTTTTTAAGAAAATCCTGCCTGGAGCTTCCAGTGGGTGACCCCGTTTCCAACTCCTCCCACAATGGGCTGCATATGCCTGTTCCCTGTATCTTCTGCCTTTCTGAGGCTGCCATTGTTAGTCCAGGCAGGCATGGCCCGGTGATACAGAGAGAACTGCCTCCAAGCTCTCCCACAGGTGCAGCAAGCCCCTACCCCCCATGTCACAGGTTAAAGTCACTCCCATCTCCCTGGCCCCTAGCGTGGCAGGCACAGCTATTTGACGTAATGGAGTTAAGTTGCCATAGATGTGCAAAGCGTCCTGGTAGCTGTGCTTTGCTTCTCCCAACCCCCAAGCCAGGTTTATGGGGAATATCCTCTGAACCCCGTTACCTTTCTACATACAATTTATAGCAGGATTTTCCAAATTCTTTAGCATTAAGAGACTCCACCTTTAGGGTTCCCTATCCCTCAAAGACTTCTGCTCTTGAGTTTGTCTTACTAACTCATGTACGAATATATTCATCAAGTTTCAGCTTAAATATTATTTCCTTGTGAGAGACTTCCTCTAACAGTCTTTGTGTTTCTCTGCTAATTGTAAATCATTTTCTTTGTGAGATTCCCAGTAGTTGTCTTAGTGGTGGAACTAATACTTTGTGATTAACCTGGCTATTGTAACAACTCACAGAAAAGAGGGAGAGAGGGTTTCAGGACAGAAGTTATCTGTGATTTTGTCTGACTTGCATTTCTTTTCTTGTCTTTTACTATAAGTTGTCCCCACTTCTTCGGAGAAATGTTGCTCTAATATTCTATGTAGCCTGGGGAGCTATCATTCTCCAGTACCTCTCAGTGGTACTTCTCTTCTATTCTAGGTGGGCAAGTAATCTAGGCTGAGCCAACCATAGAACCCTGCTCTAGTACCAATGTCACTATTATTCAATGCTCTTTGGCTGCCAGGGACAGTCTCCCACCTTAACGAAGCTTAATCAATACGGGCAATCCATTTGTTTATGTAACTGAAAGGTACAAGGAGACTGTTTAAAAAATTGAATCATAAGCATTTCTTCGCCAGGTGTGGGTTTTATTTAATAGTGAAAATTAAGCATGTTAACTTTCTATTCTTACACTATTACATTATCTAATAGGTCCGTTATAGCATGATAGGTCAATGGTTTCATTACTATCTTAACAATTATCCAGTATCCTACAGTGAAACTGTCATACACCTTCATTTTCGGGATAATATGCTAAAATGGAAAATATCAGAGCCACTGTAGTTTATTAACAAAAATCAGATTATTATGAAGAAAACCTATCTGTGGCAATAACAATTTCTTTCATTAATTTCAAATGGTCTTGTTTTAAGGATACAGAATCAACATAATGCAGATCGTGTAGAACCTGTTTACCTACTTTTCTCTTGCTTCTCCCTTCTTGAGCGCCCCTCTGTTTTCTCCGCCTATTCCCTTACCTTCTTTGCTTTCTTCTTTTCCACATCTTCCCTCATATCATCCCTCTTCATGCCCCACACCCATTTCACTTTTATCAAATGCATATAAAGGAGGCAATAAAACAAAATAAAATGATGGTTTACTAGGACAGGATAGGTCAATGAAGAATCCCGGAAATGTTTTAGCCTCTTCTGAGGGTGGGCCAGTTTCTAATAAAGTCATTTAGTGTAAGAGAACTCCCCTGGATGAGGATCTGGCTAAGCTTGATAGGCTCTGGGGCAGGGTTACTGGCTCTCCAGGGCTCTCCAGTTGCTGGGTTATGATGATAAAACCAGCTCTGAGTACAGGAGATTTTCATTTGATGAGTGGTCTGAACATCTACTTAGTGGTTATAAAATATTTGCTGCTGAAAGCCACAGAGCATTGATAAACAGATCCTGGACAGCTGAGTTATTGCAATCTACTTAACATGAGGAGAACAAATTATGAGTCAAATGTTCCTGTTTCATAACCTTACTCAGGGCAGAGGGCTGTTCACTGCTGGCATTAACCCTGCGTGCACTGCGCTTGGCCAGGATCCCGGGAAGGGCTGTGCAGGCACTGGAGCAATTCAGGTGGCTTTGCCATTAGGACAGAGGTACGCGGAGAGGAAATTTTAAAAGGCCCATCTGGTAAAGGAAATAAACAATTTGTAAAACTGCTGTATGGTACTGAATCCACTGCCTAGACTCCCTCTGTGGTTTACATTTCATCTTCCTTAGATGACACGTGTTTAGGCTTATTAAATCTTGTCTTCAGCATAATACCGTATTCTTTTATGTTGTTGGGGGAAGGGAAGGAATATGTGTCTGTTCTCTATTAGTCATCTGAACCTGGGTCAGTCATCTCAGCCCAAGTACTATAAATAATCTCATTGAAATCTGACTCCTTTTCTGTACTTTCAAGATTATGCTTTTCTGTAACATGTGCAGAAAGGGATGGCTTCATCTCACTCATGGGAAACAGACTAGGAATTCGTCTCTAGTGCCTGTGATTTAAAAAAGTAAGTAAAATAGTGGGGTTTTTTTCTTTACCACTTCTCAAACATGCATTCTGGGGTACGTATGGAAGGTCCCGATTTGAACGTGAGTGAAAAGAATCGAGAGTGGGCAGTAAGAACACAGTTCCTTTGTTACTCGTGGCTTAAATGTTGTTCTGAGAATTTGGCTTAATCAAGGGGTATTTGAGCCTTCTTCAAGTTGAGGCACGACATTTCTGCCCTGCACCTTCCTTCACTCCCACCTCACACACTCGCCTCCCCCAAGAGCAAGCACGCACATGCACACACGCATGCGCACGCAAGCGCGCCAGACTCGGGTTCTGCCTGCTCTCGGGCTTTTACTCCTGCAAGCCATTTTTCATTCTTTACTCGACCCCACGGCTGGGATTGCTGCTGGCAATTTACTTGCAGAATTCAGACGTGGAATTGGAAATAAAGGTATGCAAAATACATGTTTTAATAAGAAGTACACAGAGCCAAATTAAGCTGCACAGCATTTTTTCTTCGCGTTGGCACACTCCCAATAGTTTCAAATTGGTTTCCCCAAGCCAAGAATTTTCTTAAATGAAATACACTGTGCTAGGAAGGCTTTTAAGGCCTCTTCACCTTAAAGTGCAAACCTCTGAATGGGGCCCTGAAAAAGTGAAGTCTAGATTTGGCATGCCACTTAAACCATGATTAGTAGAGCGTATCAGCCTGCTAGAAATAGCTGTATTTGTGAACCTCCTGTTCCTCAGCTTTTTATTGCCGGCCAAGCCCCAAATCAATTCCAAAGAATGAAAACTAAGATAATAATGAAAAAATAGACTTTTCGTGCCAGAAGACAGGAAAGCATCTTACTGTCCACACGCTGCCTCTGGGTCGCATAGAACAAGGAGCATGACCCTGGCCTGCTGCTCCTGCCTCACGGCCCTGCACTGTGTCCCCGCACACAGACTCTCCCTACTCGGTAGGTCTCAGTGTCCTCATTAGTAAACTGGGGACCAATTTCGCTAGCTTTCTGGTGTGGCGTACAATGCATTCCTGATTCCTCCATACCTGGTGCTTCCAGTCAGCTGGGATATTTTTTGGAGGGAACGATTTTTTTAAAGCTTAACTCCTGTTCTGACTTAGTGTGAGGCAGGCTTGATTTTTTTTTTTTTCCTTCCTGTTGAAATATGTCCTTGTGCCTTGCTTGACAAGCTGTTGTAAAACGTTTCAAGACATCTCTTTTATTTTGAGGTCTGCATCTGAGCAAGGTGGTAAATGGACACACTTTCAACTTTTCCTCCCTCTGTAGCCGAGTGGTGGGCGTTCACTGCGGCTATTTGTTTGGGAGAATCGGCCATAAATCAGTACTCATTTTCTATTTTCTTCTTATGGATGGAATTGCTGTAGGAAAACAGCTTATCTCCAAAGCTCCTAGCACTGTGCAGGCCTGAAAGCTGCGTGCAATAAAAGTTGTTTTGACAGAAGACTGACCAAACATGACAATGGACAGAGGGGGATGGCGGAAGGGAGGGGGAGGGGTTTACATGCTTGCCTGTTTTGAACCCAGACACCCTTTCTCTTTTTTCTTTGTTAAATTACTTTTTCATATGAAGGACACAAAGGGAACGGCCCCTACTGGCAGCCAGAAGGCGGAAAACAAACCCTTTGAAATTTCTAATTTGTTTATAGATGGTCCTCCAGGAGCCGGCTGGAAAATAGTTTTGTCTGCCAGAGACAGTGAACAGCGACCCGAGGGTGTTGTGGTGAAAAAAATGACTCTCCAGTTTTGGTCCTTGAATGTCTTATTGTTCAGCGCACAGCAGTTGTTCTGAAATTACTCATCTGGCAGAGAAAGAAAATGAAAGAAAAATCCCTCCTCTATTCTCTGGTCTAGGTTTCTAGGAAAGTTACCTGAAAAAAAGAAAGGCATTTATTTGGCTTCATTTGTGTGTCGATTAATTTTGGAGGTACACGAGGACTTGCCGATCTTGCCCCCTACTTTATTAGTCTTTTCCTCTCAGAAGAAGATTTTTATTGTGGATAAGTTTCCCAGACCAGTCCCTTTGCACAGTTGAGACGCTATTTTCTCCCTGTGATGTACTAATAAGTTGAGCGACTTTTCTGGATAATACCACAGATTCGACAGACTCTCATTCTGTTTCTAATGTGGGCAAGATGAAGGTTTAGAGACAGTCAAGGAATCTCTGTTCTATGACATAAACGTGTTTCTAGAAGTTTCCCCCTCAGTTTGGCTGTTTGTGAAATGGGGAGTAGGATCACCTGTTCTGCATTTTATGGTGATATTGTGGAGATGCCCTTATACCTGGTGTAGGTGAGTAGCAGTGAGGAGAATGCCTCATACAATTGTTTTATTTTATAGAGCAGGAAGTAGACCCCTAGTGACTTGACAAAGGAAGCGTAGCTGTTTGGGGCAGAGTTACGGCTTGAACTCAGGCCTCTATTGTTAGCCCACGGCTGCTCCCACTATTTCTTCCATTTGCATGGCATTGGGGGTTGTAGCAATATTAGGGAATATGTCGATTTTACATAAATCCCTCCACATCCACAGTCTTGACTCCTGCCTGTAAATCCAGAAGAGGGCTAGCTACTTGCCTCCTGAAGCTGGGAGAGTAACCCAAGTGGGTCCACCCAACCGCCTGCCCCTCTGTGCCTGTGCCTGGGTGCTGAAAACTGATAAGATTATGCAACTCTGGTCCTGACTGATGTGGCCCAGTTGGTTGGGTATTGTCCCAAAAGCGGAAGTTTGGTGGTTCAATTCCTGGTCAGGGCACACGCCTGGGTTACTGGTTCAATGCCTGGTCAGGGCACATACAAGGGGCAGCTGATCAGTGTGTCTCTCTTACATCGATGTGTCTCTCCCTCTCTTCCTCCCTCCCTTTCCCTCTCTCTAAAAATAAATAAATAAATAAATACTCAACTCAGAAGACTGCTACAACTACAGATCTCCGGCTTCTGCTGGGCTCCCAGCGTTCCCTGATTATCCTTCCGTGTTTACCTAATGAACTCTTTTTACTCAGGTCTCCACTCTCCTTCAACTTCCTGTCCTCTACCTTCCTGCTAACTCCTATTCAATGATCTCACTCTGTATTTTACAGAGAAAACGAAAGCCTTTAACCAAGCAAGGTCTCCCTCAATCTCCTATCTCTATACCCATACCATGCATCTCTACCTGTCTTATTTTCCTTCAAATTTCTGTGAAATGTGTGTCCCTTCTCCCTGATTGATATCCCCTCTCTACTAGCAATTTGTTCCTGTTGTTTTTCTGAGATATCAATCTATTCTCTGTGCTCCTTCTTTCTTATATCTTTAACTTTGCTCTGTTCGTGTGTATATTTATCCTTACCTGAGGACATGTTTATTGATTTTAGAAAGAGGGGAAGGGATTGAGAGAAACATCAGTTGAATGCCTCTCACACACACCTCGACTGGGGACTGAACCCGCAACCTAGGCATGTGCCCTGACCAGGAATTGAACCCATGAGCTTTTGGTTTATGTGTGATGCTCCAACCAACTGAGCCACACCAGCTGGGGCAAACTTTGCTCTGTTTGGTGATTCTTTCCAATCTACGCTTAAGCTACTTCCACTGATTCCAAATCTCCCTTTGGCTACTGATGTATCTTTCTCCTTTTCTTCATAGCAAATCTTCCTGAAATAAACGTGTGTGTGTGTGTGTGTGTGTGTATTTACCTCCCACTAATTCTTTAACCCAAAGTTAAAGAATTCTACCTACCCTTATAAATCTACTCTTATAGGTCATAAGAGCTAATCTTATTGCAAAATCATGGAGTAGACACTTTATAGACATAATCATATTTAACCCTTGGGCAGCATTTTATCTTAAAGTATCTTCATTGACATACACGGCCTCATGTCCGCCTGACTACTATCTCTCAGATTTCTTTGCATTCCCCTTTTCATCTGCCCAGCTCTCTAGTGTTGGCACTGCTTGGATTCTCCCCTAATTATCCTATCTATTTCAATATGTTTAATTTCCATCCATATCCTGACAACTTCCAAATCTTCACCTAACACATAGTTTTTGGATCTTCAGACCCAGTTATCTCTATTTGTACATTCATCTCTTTTTTGGATGTACTGGCATCTCTAACTGAGTATAGAACAAATTATGTTTTGTTCTAAACCTACTCTATCTTCCTCGTTACTTAACTCAGGGAATGGTACCATAGTTCACCCAGTTGGCCAGGCAACAACTTGAGATTCCTCCTTGACTCTGTTGCCTAGCCAGTGCTTCTCATATAACATTTCCAAGACATTTTTACACAACCTTAAACATTTCTCAAATCCATTTCATTTCCTCCATACCTTGATCCCAGTCACTGTCTTTCTTATTTGGACTACTCTGTGGACTTCTCACTGGCCTCATTATCTCCTATATTGCCATCAATCCACTTTTTACACTACAGTTAAAATAATGTTACTAAAACAAAAATCTATCCAAGTCATCGCCTTGTTTCAGATATCTGAGTTGCTCTTAATTATTCATAAAAGGCAATATTTCGACCTCTTTTATGCAAGTTACATGGCCTCTATTTATCAATTCTGCTTCACCTTTGCCTGTTTTATCTACTTATAAACTTATTTCATCTAATGCATTGTTTGCTTTGTCTCTATCTTTCAGTCAACAAGAGTATATTGAGCATTTACTATGTGCTAAGCATTGTAACATTGTGCAAGCTATTCACATGTAGGCTTTTAGATGTGCCATTACTATTTCCTCTGCCTTCACTTTTTCTCCACCCTCTTTTTTTTTGTTTTTTGTTTTGATGGGGTGAGGAGGGGAGGGAGAAAGAGAGGGACAGAACAGCGATGCGAAAGAAAAACATCAACCAGTTGCTTCTCGTGTGTGCCCCTGACTGGGGACCAAACCGGCAACCCAGGAATGTGCCCTCACTGGGAAATGAACCAGTGACCTTTTGCTTTATGAGAGGATGCCCAACCGAGTCACACTGGTTGGGTGTCTCCGCCCTCTTTTTAATATAGCTAAATCTCAGTCATTTTTCCGGACTTTCCCTGGGAAGTCCTCCTTGATAGGCTACATGTTCAGGGCTCCTGCTGTATACCTCCACGGCACCTGTGTGTCCCTCCACGGCACCTGTGTGTCCTCCACAGCAGAGCTCACTGTTTTGTTTTATAGTTGCTTGCATAATAACTAGACTTCCACACTAGATTGGATGAGTAAGGGGCACAGACCTTTATCTGCACTGTTCACTACTATGTCTCTGTTATTTAGAACAGAGAAGAGGTTTAGTAAATATTTACTGAATTAATAGATACGTGAATATTTTAAAAGTTTGGGGAAAGAATGTGCATGATATTATCAGCAGATCACCATTCAATTAATAATATAACATGCCTCTCACTCAGTGCGTTAAGAAAAGCTATGTTTCAGTTTGATCCTTTTATTCTGGAGATTTTTAGAACCTCCCCAGAAAGACATGACGTAAGGGAGGGTTAGGTAGTTTGTTGTCGTGGTACAAATGTGAAGCTCTGCAGACCCCAAATGAGTCTCACGTGGACGTAGTCGAGGGCCCTCACAGCAGGGGATGCCCTCGCTGTCTAGGAGTGGGAGCCGGAGACTCAGGGAATGCTGAGGCGGGCACGAGGTCCAGCTTCTGCCTGAGGTGTGTGGGGAACAGAGAGAAGGGGAAGGGAACTGAGAAGAGTAGAAAGGGAGCACAGAGAGATGTAGTGATTGTAGAAGCTCTGCAAACTGTATTTTTTAATCTTTACGGCTCAATTTCAAAGCCTAATGGGCAGTTGCATGAGCAACCTGTGTTGAAAGATAAAGCAACATGCATGGCAAGGTTGCTAAGTGTAAGGAGCTCTTATTAGTATAAAATCACCCAGAGGTAGAAGAATAAAAAGTGACAGAGAATGACTTTATAACAGTGCAAAGTTAATGAGCGCAGGAATAAAGGGCTTGGGGCTAAAAGGCAAAACTTAATATTTGTGCAGGGGATAGAATAATGATCATTAATAAGACCGATAACGCATTGTTAATGGGATCAGAGCTAGCAAAGTAGCAGAGATTCCAGCATGATTATTTCATTAGGTTATTTATAATCTGTGGCTATTATAAAAAAATCTCCTGGAAATATCACATATCAAGTCTAATAGCAGATCAGATTTAACAAAAGTTATACTGTTTATTGAGTTTTATTTTATGCTGTAAACTGTTCTAATACCTTATAAATGTTATTAGATTTCATATTCATATCAACCATGAAGTGCATATTATTATTCCCATGTAGGGTGGGCATGTTGGAATAGGTATGAAGATGAGGAAAGAGACTAGAAGATGAACCGGGATTCTCCAGGTGATTTGCTGTGTGTAGATAAATCACTTTCCCTGACACGTTATCTGCAATTTATATTATCACTAAAAAAATTGGGCAATATTGCTACAAGCTCCCTGTTAGTATATCTTGAAAGGATAACACTTTAAGCTAACAATTAAAAAACACTTATTGAGAGAGTTCCACATATCTAATTTTCAAGTAAACATCGGGGCATTGTTTAAAGCAATATCAAGTCCAGGAAGAGCTCTAAACATAAACAACAAAATAAAATGCAAAGAGATAAGTACCATACTGGATATTGTAGAGCAGATTTATTAAACTGGCCCTCTCATTATCCCTTCCCCTTTCTCTGGTGACACAAATTCTTTCTTGTAGGGAATTCCTTCAGTCCATGATCCTGAATTTATCAACCTCAGGTATGGGTCCAAAACTGAGACTTAGTCAATCAGAGGGAAAATACTCTATTGCCTTATCTCTTACCTCATCCTGAATTCCCTCAGGAATGCACACGTGGTTCAAACCAAACCAGCAGCATTCTCTTTCTCAAAAGTTTGAATCTTGGGCTGAAGGACAAAGGGTGGAAAACAGAA
Source organism: Mormoops blainvillei (assembly GCA_004026545.1). Lineage (NCBI taxonomy): Eukaryota > Metazoa > Chordata > Mammalia > Chiroptera > Mormoopidae > Mormoops > Mormoops blainvillei. The sequence goes on from PVJD01002034.1 coordinate 154,933, forward strand.
GAGCTGTTTCTTTCTGATGACAGCACTCTGGAGAGATGGTTCATTCTTCTCCATCATCAGGGTTCCTAGGACTATATTATTTCAGTCATTCTGTAGGTCTGATATCCAATTCCTTCTGCAAGTCTGTGAGAGGCTTTGAGTTCATCAATGAATTTGTCTTGTGTAATTGTATCTTTCTTTCTTTTCTTTCTTTTTTTTTTTTTTGGTTGTTGTTATTTTTGATGATTTGCTTTGTGATAGCTAGAGTCTGGTTTTGTTACTTGAAACCAAAAGAACCTGACTGATGTATTAAAGAAATTGCCATCAGGAGTGAGGTGTAGCATATAACCAAAGCTCAGAGATGAAATCTGCTAAATTGTGGCAGGGTTGGGACAGTGAGTTTTCTCCCATCTCTGACTGAGAAGTCGACAATACCTATTAAGTGTCAGCAAAGCAGCTCTTTACAATGTCAATGCTTGTTGTTCCTTGATCCAGAAATGTGCCTACTAAAGATGAAATTTTGAAAAGTTTTGTGGAAAAAAAATTGGAATTGGAGTACTTAAAAAAAATTGATAAGCATCATTGAAATTTTAGAGCTGTTTTAGGTACCTAGCACAATTGAACGGAAAGCACAGTGAGTCCCCCATCTCCACACTTGTACGGCCTCCATAAGGTCTCATTACAAAAGGAGTCAGACAGGGTTTAAGTAGAGCATCTGAGAGCAGAGAGGAGAAGAGAGAGCTCTGCCATGAGCACACTTGAAATTGGGGGCCATGAGGATGACTGTCATGGAGGCCTCTCACTAAGAGATAGAATTAGAAAGAGTAACCCTAACCCTAACCCAGATTCAGAGGCCATGGCTTGACAAATGCACTGACTTCAATTACTCATCTCTGGATTTCCTAGAAAGTTAATTGTGTGGTGGCCAAGCGAATTTTTAAAGCACTTCTTTTGCAAGGTCTAGGTCTGCACTTGTTATCCCCCAAAATTTCATAAACAAGGATTGGGCTGCTCTGGCAATTAAGTCCCCAGAAAAGAAACATTCTTCAATACTTCTCTCCTAGGTCATTATAAGGAGCAGTGGAAGTAGATAACCATCCCAGAGGACAGAATTGGGACCATTACATTAGCTAACCTAGGTAGGCACTTTACTGCCTGAGTAAGAGATCTTTGCAGTCCCTGTCTGCAGGATAGGGTATATGTTTGTGAGCAATAACCATGGTAAGTGGCTTCTGAATGGTCGTTCTTAGAATATTTTTATCTTGTTTTACCCCCACAACTGTGTATGTTCATTTCACAGGCTGCTATAGCATCAAGGGCCACATTTGCTTTGACTAACACCAGAGTTTCTGAGCAGGGAGTTGGGCACAGTAACCAAACAAACTTTGTGATTGTCTTTTTTGAATAGCATCTTCTGGTTGTTAGTAGAAGAGTTCCCAGTGAATGTGTTTTGGAAATACCATAGTATATATGAGAAAAAGAGTGATAGGAAAGTTATCCTGATATGGAATGGAATGGAATGGAAATCTTTTATCTTCCCAGCATTCCTTACTCTCTTTTTTTTTTTTAAAGAAAGAACCCAGTTTTGTGTTGGGCCTCCATTTTGTTTGTTTAGTATAGGCTGACCATCGCATTTTCTCCCAGTGCCTTCTCCACACATGGAGTAAGCATATAATACAGGTTGTTCATGCTAAAATTCTCCTTTTGCCCAGTCACAGTGACTGGTTAGGGGTGGACACGGGATCTAAGCCTGGCTAATTAGAACTATCTCTGTGACATTTCTGTTAGCACTATGGGAGAAATGCTTTCTTTTTTACTGGAATTATGAAACCAATAGGATGTGAGTCTGGAGCTGCCCATAGCCACAGGCCTGCCATGTGGAAAGTCTTTTCTGGGGAATGGAAAGAAAGACAGTGGGTGAGTGAGCTGAAACTCTGACTACATGATTTGAACCCTCGGATATCTAAAGTTACCTTTTTTCCTCCTATGCTGTCATATACATTACAAAGTAGTAGAGAGAAAAAATATATAAATACTTAATTATCTGCCTTGAGGACAGTTTCAAAGAGGACAAGACTTTTGAAGTGGGTTTTGAAAGATGAGCAAGGGTTTTCCAGTCAGAATGTGATGGAAAAGACATTCATGGTGAAGTAACAGCTTAATTGAAGGTAGGCTTACCCTATATCAAGACACTGGACATTCTAAACTTTGGGGGATGGGGTGGAGAGGTGGAGGATCATTCATTTTTTTAAAATATTTATTTATTTTTAGAGAGAGGGAGGAGAAGGGAAAGAAAAGGAGAGGAACAGAGAAACATCAATCGGTTGCCTCCTGTACACACTCCAACCGGGGACCGAGCCCACAACCCAGGCATGTGCCCTGGTTGGGATCGAACCGGTGCCCTTTGCCTTTTCTGGGAAGATGTTCAGCCCACTGATCCACGTCAGTCAGGGCAGTGGAGGGTCGTTCTTGAAAGGTAGTCTGGGGGCCTATGAAGGGTCTGTTTGTCATGTGGCTGCTTCCAGCTGCATCATGCAACCTTTGAGGGTGTTTAAGTAGCAGAGAAGCATGAGTGCACTGGAAGGGAGAGGCCGGCTTGGGTGAGGGGAGGAGCAGAGGCTCAAAGGCCAAACTGCCTGGAAGTAAATCCTGGCTTTGTCACTTATTCCACATGTGACTTTGTGTGAATTATTTAACCCTTTTGTGCCTCGGTTCCTTCATCTGTAAAATGGGGCTGATACTAATTGCACTAATAGTACTTATTAGAGGTTTGTTATAGCTACGTAATATGAAGCACTTAAAGTAAGTGCTCAACACCTGCTAACTGCTCAATAGAGGCATTGTTTTCTATGATTTAGGAATAAAATTCTGGGGAGAGAGTTGAAAATTTGGGGGGTGGGTGAGAAGAAATCTATTGGTCATTTGCAGCTGTTATTCCCTTAACATGAATTAGTGTCTCAACCTAGATAGCTGTTCCCAAGCAGACAGAGAGGTCGTGGGAGACAAGGATGTAAGACTAGCATGTTTGGATAGTAGAATAGAAACAGAATAAAATAACAGGTTCAAATCATATGATGTCACCCAGAAGACATATTTGGGTGCATCTCTCAAGTTGGGGTTGCTTAGGTAGCCAAGGAATGGCCTGAGATCACTAGGGAGTTGAGGGAAATGGCTGTGGTTAGGGAGAGAAACTCTGAGATCCAGCAACCAACGGGAAATTTTGCTCAGAGATGGCCTTGACTGTGGCAAATCAGTGGAAGAGCCTTTGAAGATGTGAGGGATAACTTTTCAATTGAAACTGCAGACAGGGGTCTTCAGGAGGCCAGAGCAATAGCTCAGAGGGCAAGGGGCCAGATCACTCAGTTAACACCATAGTGAGAAGTTCCACAGGATCCTTAATAATTGCAACTAGTCAGGGATTCCATTTGATACCCTATCACCCAGAACACAGGTTTAACAAATGCTTTAGCCCCAGATGTCAGCAGAAGGGTAGGCAAAGTCCCCGAGGGCCACTACCAGGCTTAAGGCAAAGGCAGAGAAAAATTTAAAGGTACAGAAAGGTAAGGAGAAAATAAATGAAGGAAGGAGTGTATAAGAGCATAGAAACAGCATAAGAGAAAAAGGAGGCATAAAAACGCCAAGTGGATAAATAATGAAAACTTGATGTATTCTCTAAAGACCATTTTCCTACTCTACCAAAGAACATTGTAGGGAGATGGCATAGAATTTCACCATTAAGTCTATTTCACTTTCTCTGCTGCCCTCATTTAAATTATTGCCTCTCTTTCTGTTATACTTGCAATATGCATATACACAGAATTTTGCTCTATATTAACAATCGGCTTTCACTTAAACTTGCCACATAAGCTGAGCCTACCCTCAGATGGGGCAGTGCAGAAATAGCAGCTGTGGGAGAGTTTCTTGACCATTGAAAACTCCAAAATGGCTGCAGTCTTCATTCATGAGTGATTTTGAGTAAGACTTCATATGTGTGTCGCATACACTAGACCAGCAGGAGACTGCTTCAGAGGGAAGAATTGGCCAGCTTTCTGTCGCCCACAGTCCTTAAACAGTGTCTGGCAAATAGTTGCTGCTCAACAACTACTAATGAATTAAATATTATCTGCCTGCTGCTGCTTAAAGCACCATAGTAGCTAGAGGAGAGAGAGAGAGAGAGAGAAAAAGCAACGACAAAACAAAACAGTTGAACTGATTTGGCTTCGGTTCGTATTAAATAGCTCCATCAGTGACTACTCTGTGACTTTGAGCAGGTTACTTTATTCCTATAAGCCTTCATCTCTTCATCTGTATCATGGAGATAATAACATTGACTCTGCACGGTTGCACTGAAGATTAAATGAGTTGATGTACAGCATGAAGTATGAGGTAAGTGCTCAATAAATGGCTAAAAACAAAACTCCTCTTTCCAGTGTAGTTACAAACTACTGTCAATTACAATTTTAAAAGTTCACATTTACAAATAAATGCTGTGGCATGTGAAATTTGGAGGAGAATACCACCTCAAACATTGCTACATGTGGTTTCAGTATGCAATCTGACTTCCTCCACTTAAACAGTAGTTGGTCCTTGAAGGGAGAGTGAGAACATGAGAAACCTGACCTCAAAGCCAAGCTCTGACATCTACTAGCTGTTTGATCCAAAAACAAGCTGCTTGTTTCACTAGATCTTAGAAAGACCCAGTCTGTCTGGATCATGATTACATTTTCAATATCTAGAACAGAATGTGATACAGAGTAAGCACGCAGTAATTATCTGTTGAATCAATATATCTATAAAATGGGATTTTGTAACAAATGAGGGAAAAAGATTTAATGCTTTTAGAATGCTCGCTGTGTACCAGGCACTATTCTGCTATGTTTTGCTAATTCTTTACATTTGCTAATTATTGAATTTTCATAACCATTCTGTGAGGTAGGCAAGATCATCTTCATTTGGTAGATGGACAAATTTGGGCAGAGATTAAAGACATTGTGCAAAATTACAAAGCTAAAATTAGCAGAACCAAATTTTTTCCTAGATATTCTGACTTCAGAAACCAGACTCTCAACCACAATGTTATATTGACCCTCAATGTGGATTTTGTAATTACCTACCCAATATCCCATTCCCCTATCTTTCGATAAGTACCAATTTTTCATTCGGTTATTTAAACCTCCCTCACATGAGGTCCATGTGCTTTGAGAAAAGCAACAAGCAGGTCAGGCCTAAAATAATTATATCCCTGCACATGATACATAGTTTAGGAGTCAGCACATGATTCAGTTTAGGCCAGTGATATTGGAGAAGATATTTTCTTGGAGTTTTCAGGAAAGAGGCTTCCTAACTTTCTAAGTCTACCTAGAGAGCTTCAGGGGGCGATTACCCTGCCATATCCCCTTTCCACCCTCTGTCTGTGTTGGCAGCTATTTTGTAACCATGAAAGGGATTCTGGCTTAAAATTAAGCTGACAAGCAGGAGGAGGAGTAGACAGGAAGAGGCTGAATCTTTAATCATGTCACTGAATCACCAAACTTAACCCTACCTTTTGTTTTTGGCAACTATAGCACAAAAAAAGTTTTTACTCTTCAACCATTTGTGAATAAGTTGTCAACATGATGACAACTTAACGCTTCAAAATTTATTTCTTACAAATGAGAATATTCTCTGGAATAACAAAAATGGAACTATTAACATTCATTCATTACTTTCATCTTGTCCTCCAATCACATTCAAGTTTTGCTAATTTTTCCAATAATAACTTTTATAGCAAGAAAACGCAGGTCAGAAGTTTTCATTACATTTCATTTTTATGCCTCTGCCTCTTTCAATCTCGATCAGTCCCTCAGTTCTTTAGTTTCATGCCCTTGACACTTTAGAAGATTACACATCAATTCTTTTGTAGAATATCCCTTAATTTGAGTTTGTCTGGTGTTTGCTCATGACTAGAGTTAGACTGCGCATCTCTGGCAAGAATGTCACAGGAGTGAGCTGTTCTTATCATTGCTTTCATTGATGGAAGTAAGTCCTTTTATTATTGCATGAATTTATTCACATATAATTATGTTTCTTTGCTTTAGGGCTGAACTACTCTAGTCACCCAATTTTCCTAAGATGCTGGTGTTTCCCTTGTTCATACTTTCAATCTGCTGCCCTCAAAATCTTCCTTTTGAGGTGCAAAAGTCTTATTCTGTCAGCTATTAGTTCTAGTAGTCAAAAAATAGAAGTCTCTTTCTATTGTCTGCCAATCAGGGAGAGAGATTAGTCCACCACCGAGAATCTGCAGAGTTCTTTCCTTAATGGTACATTGATTTAACCGGAACCCCTATTTTAAGTTATAGATTTAGCAGCACCTGTACATTTGGTTTTTCATAGTAGTATCTTATAACTCACCTGCTTTGAAAAAGGTTTCAACTACAGGGGTCAAAATGACTTTATCCCGTGCAACAGAAAGTATACCTAATAAAGATCAGCTGATTTCCCCACCTTGTCAAGCAGAGAACAATACTTGCTATAAATCAAAATCATCACATAATTGATTTTTCCCACTAATATTAATCTGATGATCTGTTTTACTCATGGAATTTTATCCTATCTGGAATAGTCAATGGTATTTATTAGGTACTTACTGTGTGTTAGATATTTGTCCAGGTGCTTCACCTGTGTTAATTGAACCTGTACGGCCCAGAAGGTGGGAGAGGTTATGGGGTCCAGTCTACCGACGAGGATCTGAGGCTGCCTGGCTTCAGGCCACTGTGCTCAGCTCTGTCAGAAACCCTGAATGGCCCGAGTGCTCTCAAAAGCTCTGGGTTGATTCTTAGACATTGCATCAGATTTCCTCCTTTTCCAAGATGAGCTACTTTTTGAAGGCACATTTTGCTTAGCATTAATTTCAAATGCATTGTGTCTAGCTCCATGAAACTTTTCAGTTGAATTGATCGAGAATTAAGTAGTACATCTTTCAGAAAAGTTTATACAATGAACTTTATTTTGGCATGTTTCTCAGCATTTGGTTTAAATTTTAGCAAAAGAGTCACATCCCAACTCCAACTAATATAAATTCTTTTCTTGATCCAAATGTTGGTTCTATTGCTGAACAGAGAGTGGGCAGACTGGTCCACACGTTTTGGGTATCTTCACCCTCACTATTAAATCCAATAGTAAACAAAAGAGCATGGATTTTCTTGATGACTAAAAGAGAAGGGCTAGGGCACAGGGAACCCACTCGTGGCCCAGAACAAGCTCTATACTAGCAAGATTCTCAGTCTCAACAACAACAAAAAAGTGGTGCTTAATATATCTAGAGAAAAGTTTTAGCACCCAAAGCTGAGACCCATTTTCCAGCATTTTTCAATGCTAAAAATAATATGTTACCAATGCAGAAAGGGCTTAGGCATGTTTTTTTCTTTCTCTTTTCCAATGGTTTAGGTTAAAAAAAAAAAGACCCAGTTTTAAGTTATAAGAGTAAGATGAGAAGTAAAGAACAAGTAACTACATACAGGAGACTAATAAATCTGCATGATCTTAGGGTTACGTTTCACTCATGACTCCTTACCAAAAATATAGAATTAAAACAAAAAAAAGTGACTGAGAAAAAAACTGGATTTGAAAAGGTGGTGCAGGGAAAAAGGCCATTAACTAAAAAACAGGAATGTGGTGTCTCACAAAACAACCACCCTACTCCCTCCCCCCAGCCCAACCCCACCCCACCACACAGTCCCCAGCCCATTTTTCTGGAGCTGGGTGTGAACAGGATTCAATGCCAGTGGATCCAAAGGAAAGTCACACAAATAGTGGCCTATCCTTGGAGACCAAGTGAGTTCTCACCCTTCCAAGACCTGTCTAGAGGTCATGACTGGATTCATGAGAAGTCAGGGCCGCTAGGCTGAAAATGTATTCTGCATTCATTGCCTGTAGCTGAGTAAAAGACAAAATTTTAAGGGTCAAATTCTGTGGTTTTACTTTGAATGTTGAATGCATATTTCTAATTCCTGTAAAGGAACTCATGGCATTGGGTAGGCACATGTGCATAACAATAAATAGAAAGCAACAAATGTAGTTCAACACATATTTAAGCAACATTTTTATAAACTATTTTTCCATCTGCCCTCTTTCATTTTTGAACTTCTACAAAACACACACACACACATAGAGTCAAAAATATAACCTAAAATTTGTTAAGCAATCTGTACAAAATAAGAGAATAATTAAGATTTCAATCTAAGCCAGCAGGGCTGTATATGGGAACAAGCACATATGTTTGTCTAGTGCTGGAGCTAGTCATGTAAAAACTAAATTTTCTGCAAAATCAGTGAGAAATCTGGTGTTTTAAAAAGTATGATGTCAACAAGAATGCAGCGTTTCAAAAATTCTTGCTGCCTTGCTGAACCCCAACAGCAAGTCACTTCAGAGTGCACTGGGGCAAATCACATCATGTCATTATGTCATGGACCATAATGAAACACAGAGGCTGATTGAACCAACAGGCCTCAGCGCTAATCTCCATGCCAGACTGGAGGCTTGAGGAGTTTTCTGGTGGGAATAAAGGGGAAGAGATTGAAAGCTGGAGTTAATGATTAAAGCAAAATGAACCCCATAGGTGAAATTATTTCAAGAGCAACATGTCTCCTAGCCAAAGTTTTGATGATTAATAAAATGACTAGAACAGGTTTGAAATTCCCAGGCTGCCTCAGGACGCTCAGGACGCTCACGACGCTATACATTGATTGACCTTTCCATAGTAGGGTCAATCAATGTATAGAGGGATTGCCCGCTGCCTGGGGGCCAGGCCAGAACCCACTGTCCAGAAATGCATGGTGACTAGGGGAAATACGGGTCATTGCAAAGGAAATGGTCTTTTTCACCCTTAAAATTGGAAGAAGTAGAAATGTATGCATGTTTTGTTTGTGCCCCATTCATTGTTTTTAATTTAAGAAATACCTCAAAGAGCATGTTACCTTTTTAAAATGCATAAAAGGCTATTTTTTTAACAGAAGGATAAATGACAGCATGCAAGTCCATATAGAAAAAGTCCTGTCAGCCAGTCATCGTAATAGGTTTATTTAAAGAATATTATTTAGTTCTTCTCATTTTCTTCCTGAATGTAAAAATGATGCAAGTTCATTGTAGGAAAAAAATTGAAAATAGACAAAACTATATGGAGGCAAAGAAACAACCACTGATATTTCTGCTAGTGATGATAATTATTACTCATATTTAAGCATATTTTCTTTCCAGTGTTTTTCCACATATACAGATTTCTTCCATAATTAGCTGTAATGTACATACAGGTTTATATCCTAACTTATTTAACTTAATGATATACATTTAGCCATTCAAACTAATTATAAGTATTTATAATGGCACCATATTTCACTGTACTTATAGACTAAAATCCATTTATCTAGTTCTCTGTTGCTGGACATTTTCTTTTCCTTTTTCATTGTTATTAATCTGTGATGGAGATCTTTATTTATTTTTTATTGAATTTATTGGGGTGACATTTGTTAATAAAATTATATAGGTTCCAGGGGTATAATTCTATAATACATCATCTACATATTATACTGTATGTTCACCACCCCAGTATGATGGAGATGTTTGAACTAGGATCATTGTTATTGTTCACATTTTTGACTATTTTTAATGATTGATCCTATGGATTTTTTTAAAAACTTATACTCCTATTGGGAGGAAAATAGGGCCATGAAATGAGTATGTGTAGTATGTTCCAAAGGTGGAGCCCTCCATGGGAAAAGTCTTGACCTTACTTCTCAGTTTAATCATTTGACTCACCACTGAGTGTATCAAAATACACATTACGTAATATGCAAATATCATTCTTGCTCCAACTTCCTCCACCGCTCACATGCGGTGCAGAGTCGATCTGATGGTCCATGTGAAGCCTTGTGGAGCTGTGGTTACTGCGATCGGAGAGTCATTGCTTTAGGCATTGTAGAAATGCAGCACTGTAAGGTTGAGTAATTCTTTCCATAGATGCTACCACAGCTAGATAAATGATACCTTGGGAAAGTTATAAATTTCTATCACTTGATTTCAACTGGAGAATGTAATACCACAATGCTGACTCCTCCATCCTCATCAGATCACAAACAATGATAGACTTTCCACCTGATTTGACATGGCAGCTGAATCTACTGTATCCATTTCTGACTTCACAAGACTGTCAATCTCACCACTGACTAATATAAAACCCGCATTTGCCAAGTCCCTTGCTTACATGCCAGATGGAGAAAAACTGCTACCGTAGCCAATTTGTAAGCTTGAGTATCTGATCAGAGAGGGAAAAAAAATCGCTATTATTGTGACCAAGAATGGAAAGAACCATGTGATAATCCACAAATGATGAAATAATGGAGAAAGAAAAAAAAAAAACAGAGACGGTGAGGCTGACAACACAACCCATCAATTGCTAGACAACTCCTAGGAGTAATGCTTACTCCTGTAAACTTAGAGAAGCTATATATTAACAAAACTAAGTATGCTCTAGAGAGTATTTCTTCCCAACTTTGCAAAATTGCTGTAGCTCTAAAACCCTTTGATAAATGAACTTTTGAAGGACATGCTTAAGTACTCGGTCAGGGGAAGGCAAAATATACTATAGATGAGGCAATTAACCTTCTCAAAGCATAAATATTTTAGAATATAAATCTGCTTAGGGTAAGACTATGGTCATTGCTATCTGTTTAGACCTGGATAGCGTTGTATGTATTTAGGCACTCTTTTTACTCTGATGATAATCCGGTTTGGGTAGCAGTAATAAAATTTTGAATTTTTATTGTACCTTAGAGCTCATGAAGCTGAAGAGTAGCAGAATATGCCACCCCAAAATATGTCACTTTTGCGTAAGGATTATTTTGAGCTGAAAGCAATTGAAAAGAAACAGAAGAAATGTTCTCTGCCCTTCCTCTGTTTGTGTAAAGGCAGGACATAAATTTGTAAAGCCCTTTTCATCAGGAAGGACAGAAGTTATTCACCAGAGATAACTAGATATTTATCGACCCAGAGACAAAACCAGAGGAACTTGTATAACAAACCTTGCCAAAACTAGCCCTTTAGCCCTAATTGTCTGCCATTAGCTTTCCCACAGAATTGTCTTCCCACAATTTCCTACCCCTAGCAAAATACAAAGTCCTTTTCCTTTGTCTTGTCACTTCTCTAAAAATGTATTGTTCTTTTGTTAAGATGCTAGATAAGCCTAAGTTTTAGCCACCCCTTTGAGTTAGTCATCATGGGGTGCTCCCAGGTGTTATGTGGGATGCGCATGCTGATAAACTTCTGTTTGTCACTTGTTAACCTGCCTTTTGTCAGTCTAATTTATAGGGCCCCAGTCAGAGAATCTGGAATAGGTAAAGAAAAAAAAATTTTTTTCATCCTTTATAAAGTACTCACATCCATTATTTTGATGTACCCATACTGGTCACAACACAAAACTTGAAGGCGGACTGACATGGTATTTATATGTGAGGAAACTGAGACTAAAGTAAGATTCATGTACAGTGTTTCACGGCCAGCAAGAGATGGTCTGGAATTGCTACCAAAGTTTCACTTCATTTCACATCCTTTTACCATACTTTTGTACACAAGACAAAATCCTAACCCTATCTGGCATCAAGGTACTAAATTTGGAACTCTCATACACGGGTACTTGAGGGTAGAGCTTCCCTGCCTAACTAAGGCTTAAAGAGGTGGGTGGCAGAAATAGTCCATCAGCCACAGATGGTTAAATGAGCCTTTCAATGCTTAGTCATCAGGACAATAAATGTTTCTAAAGTTGTTCCAAGAACTTTGTGGTTTAGTTTTTTTGACCATTGAGGTACATCCTGTTCTAGTTTTCCTTTCCCTCTACCTTTAACCTTTATTTCCTTTTTAGTTCGCTTTTCAGTGAAGGACACATTAGTCAGTGAAAGTGTCACCCAGTATCAGAGCAGATGTTGGAGCAGCAAAGCAATATGGACTCTGGGGGTGTGGGCACTGTGTTTGGATTTTCAGTAATTTTGGGTCCATCAACAAAGAGGAAAGTTGGTAACTATTAATGGAATAATGTGTGTGAAAGTATAATGAAATTAGAGTAGAGAGTGGGTAATGTTTTTACAACTTGCTATTTTTAAATGATACTCTGTGTAGCTGTATTGTGTTTGCATTTGTTTCCATGGTATATTTGTGTAATGCCTATGTGTATATGTTTGTGTGCGTTTGATGTGTATACATGTGCTTGTGCATGTAGTGCATATGTGTGGATATTTTATATTGTATAATAAAATGTTTGGGCAGCTATGAATCGGTGGCCTGAACTGACCTGCTGTTTTTATTTTTCCGCATAAAACATCTCTATAATATTGGACTCCGTGAGTAGAATTAACAGTTGCACATGAACTAGAAATATATTTTTAATACCTTCCTAAGGCTTTTGGTCTTTTTCTACACTTTTACCAAAAAAGAGATGGAAGATCTTTGGTAAGGTGCTTACATTTGAGGGTAATTGAGGTCTGGCCTAATCACCCACTTGCTAATTACAGTTCTGCAGAGCTTGTGTTAAAGGGATAGCCCTGTATCCTCAGTTCTCCTGGGTTGGTGCATGGCCACCTCTTTATTCTGAGTTAGTCTCTCTCCCTCTCTGTCTCTGTCTCTCTCTCTCTCTCTCTCTCCCCCCACCCCTTTTTCATTTCTTCTTCACAGACCACCAGGGAGATTAGATGGTACACTCCAAATTTACCTGTTTCCCTGATTTTCATGGCCTGCATAGGAGCAAGACTGCAGACATCCCTCCAATATGGTGCTTCCTATCTGACAGTCCCATGACTCTCCAAACACCTCTTTTCTACATCTTGTCACAGTGAGTGTCACTTGTTGTTGTCCCCTTTTGCTACCGGACTCTGGGTACCATAGGGCAGAAACTGTCATATTTGTACCTGGTGCATGGTGCAGGGCCACCAACTAAATACTGGCCTGAGGGCACAAATGAATCAACAAGCAGGTGACTGGGGAAAGCTCCCAGGGTCTAATGCAAATGCTGAGTATAAAGAATTAGTCCTGGGGGTGGAATTCCTCTCCTCTGCTGATAAGGCAAACAAAGCCAATTTTTAAAATAACTACATATATTATAAATAACATTAGTGATAGAATTTAGTGGAAAAATGAGACAGCCCATGTAAAAAAACTTGCTGAGTGTAAAATTCTTTCACATACTTTTACACAAAAGAATGAGGCATGCTTTATTATAGAGGCATAAATGCAGGATGAGGAACTTCCAAAAAGAAAAGCAATTGAAATTTTGTACAAAAAATATTTTAAAAGGCTAAGGCATGCACACAGTTGTATATTTAGGAGTAAAGAGACCATGAAAAAAGAAAGAAAAGAAGCAGGAGAATTGCTTCCTATTCGTACCAATAAAATGTAAATGCATGTTATTTCCTTATGAACATCATCATATTTGATTTGTAGAGCACTGTTTCCTAGAATTTAAAATGCAACACTCTGTAAGGAGAAACTGTTCCTCTGACAGCCAAACCTTGAAGAAATTTAGAATTAAAAGCAAATACATAAGAACAAAAAAATTCTCAACTCTCATACTGAAAAATCAAAGCAATTTTCTTTCAAACTATTAGCAAGAAATGCCCCGCTTATTTACTGCCTGCATTTTCCCAATAATTTATAATTAGAACCCAGCAGAAAGTATTGATTTCCAATTGATGGATATCATCTGTGCCCTAATAAACTGACAGACCTTCAGAAATCTATCCAGGGAGACCTTTAGAATACATGACATGAGTTAAACATTTTATTTAACACCAGAGGAAATTTGCATTTCATCTCTCAGGCTTTTACAAAGCTGCTGTAAATGATTTAGCTTGGCTTTTAGATTTCAGAGTCATTTCATTTCAATTTGGGCACACTCTTGTATAATTCTTAGCCTTTGTTCAACCAAATGTGGACGACCGACATTTAGCGTGTGGAATAACATGTCAAAAATATGGGATGCTTAAATTCACGGTTTGTGAATTTAGTAAGATGTGAAATAAATCCTTTGATGCATGTAAAAATCACAGTAAATTGTAAGTGAAACCTAATTGTAAAATGTAAATGAGGTCTAATTGTTTACCATGCTCTTGTAACTGGAGTCCTGCTGGGTAATCTGCCACAGCGTCCCCTAGGAAGTAGTAATGCCACGTTCAATGAAGTCCAGGCAGGCTTAGCTCCTACAAATGCTACCATTGTTCATGAGCAGGTGAGTAGGGGCATTTCTTCAAGGCGCGAGATCTTCTATTTTATACGGTTGGCAGACTATTCAAAGCATGGCCACTGAGGACAGAGTATCCACGTAGAAAAGGCTAGGTTTTAAGATTAGAAGCAAAGAGTGTGTCCCTGAAAGATTGCTCTAAGAACACTGAGGATCCTGGGCTAATGTATTATTTTACTGGCTTTATTTTATTATTTTTCTAAGCCGAGAAAAAAAAATAACGTGAAGATCTCATCATTAAGTACTTTGCATTAGTAATACGTCCATTTACCCTAACTTCCATTTAGATTTTTGTAGCAGAACCATTTCTTTTTCGTTTGTTTGGTTGTTTGCTTGTTTTGTTGTTGTTGTGGTTGCTGTTTTTGGTCTGGTTTCTTTTTAAGAGAGACAGCAACACTCAGGTTTAATATAAAGAATGGGCTCTCGAGCATCTGTGTGTGGATTTTGTTTGTTTTCTGGGAAAAAAAGATCCTATTACCAGGTTCATTTGTATAATAATCGTTCATTAAAATAGACTCCGTGGCAATGAAATACTGTACTTGAATTCAAGCACAAAGCCTTTAAAAAGCTAAAATGTCAAAACAATAAAACTAATTAAGGCAACAAAATAGCTTTTCCCAGCTTAATGACAAGCTGGTCCAAAAATGCACTTCAATGATTTTTCTTTTCTCCAGAGACACTTTAAGTAAAGCAAGGATAGAATTTTCCACAACCATTATCTAGCCCAGCGTCACTAGGACCACAGCCCAACTGAACTGTCTGGCAGAGGAGGTAGCATGTCTACTTTTGGCGAGTTTCCCTCCTTCCCTCCCTCTTTATCTTCCTCCCTGCCTGTCTTCCACAAACACTGACAGGGTTCACTCTGCTCCAGGTGCTGTGGATGGATCGCAGACTTTGCCCAGCTGTGGAACCTGAAGTCAAACAGCTGATGGACCAGGAAGGGAGTCAACACACACATAAGTGTAATCCAGGGAAGAAAAGTAACACATTTCAGAATTACCGAACAGTGGCAAGAATAGCACGTAGAATGCCTGCATGCCCCACACCCAGAGACTGAATTCAAATCCTGGCAGTCATTCCAGCACTGTTCTTCATAGCAAGGACCCAGCCCAGGGTCACTGTTGCTGCCAGTGCTTCTCCCTCTCTAGTCTGTTTTGATCTGGAACAATTCTTCAGTATTTTTTTGATTTTCATGATCTTATCAGTTTTGAAGATTATAGGTCAGTTATTTTATAGACTGCGTCTTGATTTGGGATTGTCTGGTGTTTCCTCATGATGAGATTTTGGTTTATTTTTGACTGGGATATTACAGATGCTATACTCTTATTCTGTTCTATTAGGTGGCACGTGATGTCTATTCCCACTGGTGGCGGTGTTTACGTTTATCATTTAATTTATATAGTTTGTTAAACAAAATCTTTTATGGCCAAACGCATTTCTGAAAGAAGGCTTTTGCTGAACCGAACACTAGCCAGAGAAGGCTTAGGTCCTGGGGCACGTGGTCTAAGCCCCCAGCAGCAATGCTGGGTCAAAAAGGCAAATATGTCTGCCATCCTGGAGATGATGGGCTCTTTTATACGTTATGTTTTAGGGAGGAGGGATGTAAAATATTTTGAAAGAATTTACATTGGCTGCAGATAGGGGCGATGGGAAAAGGTGAAGCAAGGGCAGTTCTAGGACCGGAGCACAGTCGGCAAAGTAGAGTCACCACTTTTGATCAGCGACAGGCAACAGTTCTGACAGTCCGTGCAGATGCGGGATGCAGTGGTATCTGGTGATCACTGCAAAAGTCGATTCAAAGCTCCAACATACATTCAGGAATGTCAGCAGTCTTTTGTTAGCTGGCCCACAGTTACTAACCGACCAACCAGTCTTGTCTCGTTCACTCTCCACCTCACTGTAATTTAATTTAGACCATCTCAGAATTTTTCTCTTCTCAAGCATCTGTCAGGTTTTTCCACTGTAAGTCGCTTTAAAAAAAAGTGGACTAATATTTTGTGGGCCGATACTTTAAGACCATGTAACATTCTGTTCTTCATGTTTTTTCACTAGTCTTAACATCTCCTGATGCTCCTTGCCCAAATTAACTGCTACGCTAATGGTTTCCTAATGTCATTATTTCCTTTATGTTTAGCACATATTTGTATCGCAGACCTTTCTGTTATGAGGACTAGCTTTTTCTTCTTGCTTGTTTGTTTGTCTGTTTCGTGTTGACCCCTCGATTCTCATTCCCAGGATACTGCTATTATTCGGTGGGTAGAATCCATTCCTATGGTTATTCGATGCTCAATTTTGCTCACATTTGGTTGGTCAGTGGGAGCATCTTCAAGTTTGCTTTTATGTCATTTGGATAGGACCCTTTGGTCTTTGAGCATCTCCTTACTTTCTGGTAAACGACATTTCAGGCTCCTCTTATACTCCAGCCGTCTGTGCCACAACAATCATCTGTTTTCCCAAGGAGCTGACACATTTAGGGTGGTCTTTGGAAACCCAAATCTGGGCTGCTGGAGTGTCACCGCTCCCTCACACTTTCAGCAGAGAGGGTGGGGATACATACAGGGTGGGGCAAAGTAGGTTTACAGTTGTTCATATGGAAAATAATACAGTAATTAATAAATAATACAAGAATAAACTGAGTTTCACATACTCACAACTGTAAACCTACTTTTGTCCCACTCTCAATATAAGCATACATATACACATATACATACATGTGCACATTGACCGGTATATTTATTTTATTTTTATCTATTTATAATATATTTTGAAAAACTTGAACTTACACCAATACCTCCAATTCTAAGACAGCGCCCCAAGATTCATTCTAGCCTCCTTTTCAAGCTCGTACCTCTCTTTTCTGACAGGGGAAACTTGGCTCCCATTATTTTAATATTGCAATATTTAGCCCGTCAGGCTGCCCTCCCCTTCCCACTCCTTCCTTCTTGTCCCAGCATGGGTTCAGGCCTGCTTATGCCAGTGACCTCCTTGTTCAGGCCTGCCTAATGCCTTTGGAGGAGGAAAGGAAGGAAAGAAGGAAGGGAGGGAGGAAAAAGGCAAGTATTTTTAGTAAAAAGGAAAGGGAATAGGAAGAGGAATGGTAGGTATTTGTTGACATTTGATTGGTATATAAACATGCTTTCATGTAAAAAACAATTAGCTCTAGTTGTTGGTTATACTAGTTAAGTGTTGGTTTACACGACAGTCACTTAAGTCCACGTGTATGAAAACAGCCGTCAGACACTCATTCAGGAGCTCATGAACACGCCGACCTTTCTCATTGTTCTCTTCATATTCTAATTTAGAATATCAATAATAGTCATTAAATTGCAGAACGGTAAATTTTGTTTTCCTAATATTACTCATGAACATAACACTTAAATTTGAAATAAAAGCTACGTTCAGTGTTGTAATGGAATCCTTATGCATCAATGATCTGTCTCATGTTCAGTGTCTTATAGGGAGACAGAGGAAGACTCTATTTATGAGACATTTGAGCTGGGTATTAAGTAGTAGATAGGACACAGAGCACTATTTCTTTAAGTATACTTCCTGGAGTATTTGGCCTTTTGATATGGACTTCAGAAAATGTTCCATGATCAAATAAATTTGGTGACTATATTAAACTTTATGCTCCCCTTAAAAACCATGTCTACTGTATGATTATATATTATATATTAAATATATATAAAGCATAAATAATATATGCTTACCTAAAAAATAAAAAAAGACTTTGAGAACTCCTTTACTAAAGAAATGTGTTAAACTTTATTTTACTCAGCTTCCCCCATAGTTATTTAATGATAATTGTTTTTGAGTGATAATTAGCCAGCAAAAAAACAAAACAAAACAAAAAGACTTGGGTACATAGGGAAAAGATCGTTTAAAATGAAAGTTAGGAAAGTGGAGGCAGGATGGGGAGAGTATCCCAGGCTGACAGAAAAATGTGATAGGTGGTGGCGATACGGGAGGTTGAAAGTCTTGAATGCTGGCTCGATAATTTGACCTTTGTTCAAATCAATGTATAGTAATAGGCAATTATGATATTTTCTGCACTTACTGTTTATGGGTTTGAGGAGAAGACATGATATTTGCTCAGTGTCCCCGACATCTCAGTTACGCACACACACATTCACACAAGTAAAGACTTGAGCTACCTGACCCTGTAAAGCTTACTCTCTTTGTTAGCGGGACTTCACTTTTCTGTTGTCTTTAATAGCAAACTTTACTAAGGAGAACCTTGAAATCTTGCACAGATAACTTGATTGTTTATTACCTTTAAAATAAGATTCATTAATTCTTCAACAGAACATGTTAGTGATTCACAAAATCCAAGATTCTTTGAATTCCTTGCCTCAGAGATCCTTGCCTTGCTGTTTCCACTTGAAGGAGATCAGGACGTGCCACCCAAATGGAGGCCACTTTGGTAGAAGAATTATTTTGAGCTGAAGATGACTGAGAATCAACAGAGGCAGAGAGAAGCTGGCTTGGAGCTTCTTTTATCTAACTAAAAGCAGCAACTCCTGGAAAATACAGCTGCCATAAATTCCTTCATTTGGGCAGATTTACTCCTAGAAAGCACATGTGAATAAAACCTACCCAGAATTCCTTCTCTGGGAGAATTTTATGGCCTAGAAGGAAAAAAAACCTCACATACTCTATACATAAACATTATCACAAATTTTATCTCCCTATTATTCTAAGAACCCATGTGTTTTCCCCAAAGAAACCCATTTATTCTTCCCATAAGAAGCCTTTGTTTCCCTCTCCCTTTCCCTTACTAAGTTAGTTAATAAGCCTTTAACTTTAAGCATTTAGTGAGCCAGCTACTTCAATTATTGGTTTCCATGCACAAACAAATAACCTTTCTCTTCTGTTAACTTGTCTTTAGTCAGTTTAATTTGCAAGTCTCAATCACTAAACATGAGAGACCACAGGAAAAGTTTTTCCCTCCCCTATATATCATTCTTTAAGTGTTATGTCATGATCCTTACCCAATCCTAATCAAGTCCCCACATTGAAAAACCTAATTTAATGCACACCTTCAGCTCTAAATACATTCTGATCTTGCTTTCCACCTCTGAGACACTCCCCAAGCTCTGTTGAAATGGTGTACTCCATTCCCGTGGGAAGCAACCGGTCAGCCCTGTCATATCAACAGGGCTGGCGGGTGATCATTGGGAGCCTACACTTAACATTCTCTGTATCTATCAGTCTGCCTGCCTATCTATCTATTACCTATCTATATATCTATCTATCTACCTATCTATCACCTATCCATCCATCCATCCATTCATCTATCTATAATTTAAACCATTTTTTTTAAAACCAAAAGCTTCTAATATTTTTGAACAGCTACATAAAGAAATGGTTATTGGAGAAGTTTAGGAAAGGTTTCAACCTCCAAGTCTGTGTTATATTTGATTTGAATACTGGTTTTAGTTTGGTTAATGTCCTCGTTTTGTAGTTAAGAGAGCAGTAAGAGGTATGATTCACTGGGACTTGATAAGTCTGGAAAAAAACTGAGAAAGGGTCTCTTCTCATCATGAGAATAATTGAAGACCTAAAATACACCCGGAAAGAGAGTGAAAAATTGGTAAACTCCCTGAAGATGCATTTTTTTTTGCAAACAATATATAAAAGGACTTTCCCCTTGAATTTGGTTATTCATAAACATGTTCAATATCATTCTATTATCATTTACAATTCTTGATTCTTGCCTTCTGGGTGCCATGAGATACTCCTAATCCAGAAAGGTTTGAAAATGGAAAGACTTTTGGTCATTGTTACTTATCTTTTCTTATACGTAGCAGGTATTTCTCAGGACAGCCATTCCCCTGCCCTCGCTGTTCCTTCCTCCCTAGTTCATGTGTTTTATCTCTCTCCCAGCAGGCATGTTATTCAGAGATTGGGTTCATTTTCTTCAACTTGCTCTCTCTGTCCTCAGGGTGAAAACTTCAACCTTAGATTCTTTATTTTCCTAAATATCTGAAAAAAATGTTTCATGGTTAATGTTAAGGTGGAACAAGATTTTGAGATTGTTAAAGACATTTAAGAAGCAGACATACATATGTTGCATATTTGAAAAGTTGAAGAGTGATTTATCTGAGCCAGAACACTGTCTTGATCATAAGACAAAAACAGGGGCCCTTGCATTTTAATGTATTATTTGATCATTTCTTGAAAGATAAAAAATTTAATCCTTTATGCTTGTTTGATAAAAAGTATTTCTTAAATTCTGTTTCTTTAAAAATTTCTCTAATGAAACAGAATTACTAACTTTAAACTATTTATTATTTATCAGTCTTTATATTTCTTCTATAAGGTATAGTCTGTTCAAATCTTTTTCCCATTTGCCTATTGTTACTTATATTTTATTTATTAATTTATAAGAACACTTTATGTGGTAAGGATAACAATGCTTTATATCTTGTCGATATGCAAATATTTTTGCTCATTTATTATTGGCATTTTACATTTTCTGATGTACAGAAGCTCTAGATGTTTTATATCCAAACCCATGAATATTTATCCTAGATTCCTCTTATGCTTTATTTAGAATAACTTCCATATCCTAAAACTATGTTTTGTTTGTTCCCTTTCATTTTGTTTTTGCTTTCATTCTGTTGAGACTCTAGAGTTTCAGTAAAATTGGAAAGACATTTGCATTAAAAAAAGGTTTCAGAGCAAAATCAAATTATTACAAAGGATAATTAGAATTATAAAATTTTGGAGTTAGAAACTTTGAGTTTATTTAATTCAATTTAACCAACATTAATTTAGTGTCAGCTCTATAAAATTGTTTTGTTGGATATTCTAAGCCAGGGGTTCCAGCCCTGGCTGGTCATTAGAATTTCCTGGGAATGGTCAATTATTCTGTTGTCTGGACCCTCCCTCCCAAGATTTTGATTCAACTGGTCTGGGCGACATATAGGTATTTGCATCTTTAAAAAAAAAAAAATCTCCTTATGTCCTTCTAATGTGCAGCCATGGTTGAGAACCATTGTAGAACAATTCTCTTTATTTCTAGAAACAGAAGCTAAGATGTGGCGAGGAATCAGGATACTGGAGTTTAGATAGTGGTTCCGATTTCTTTCCAATGTACTTCAGTTTTTCTTGTAGTCACAAGATCATGGACAGGGAAACCTGTGAACAATTTTCACTAGTTTTGAAGGCCTTTTGTCCTTCACATTGGTGGGCAGTTGGTTTCATGATTACATTCATTCTTTTCCTAGTTTAGTTTCCCACTATTATAATAACCGTGGCAATGCTTTGATTCAATATCCCCTTTCCCACCTTCCCTCCAACACCCAAAGATAAACACATGGACTGAAAAAACCAAATTTGTGGGCATTTTCACTGATACTTAAAGCACTACCTTATCTCTACACTGAGAGATGAGCAGTGGGTTGAAAAGAGACTGGGATGGAAAACAGATTGAGTGATGAAGAAACGGGACATGGGGACGAGACAGCAGCAGAGCTAGAACATGTAACAGAAGGGTCCATTTCCTTTGCCTTAGAGTGTCTTGTTCACTAACATAGTGAAACCTTTTTAAGCCTTAGAGATGTGGGAGGAGGGACATGTTTGCCATAAGCAGAAGGGAGCAATAGAAACAATTTATAAAGCTCAGGTGCCTAGAAAAGTTTGTAATGATACTGACCCAGTTTTGCATTTTCTGAGGCACCGTGGCAACTAGTACAGTGTCTTGCGTCAACCGCGGCCTCTATTTTAGAAACAAAGGTAGCCCTGATTAGGTTTTATCTGATTACTTCCACTTCCAAATAAGTTGAAAATCCACTTGAGAGTAAATAATCCAACTAGATGTTGATGCTGTAGGAATTTGGTCTGTTTTATTTACTGTTATAACCCGATACTCAGAACAGGGCTTGACACACAGGATTGGAGTTCAGCAAACTGTTTAATGAATTAATGAATACCAGGTCCAAGTCGTAAACTCAAATTCCCCTGGGGGTCCGACACACAACATAAGCAAATGGATCTGACCGGATGGAGGATGATTGAGAAGCAGGATACTGTGGCAAACGGGGCATTTAAAAGGTTATTTGTATTTGTTGTTGTAGTTTTTAATCAAAATGCTGTGTTTGCCAGGGAAAGTGCTGAAAACCAAATCTGGCACAGAGCTGTCTGTCTGTGATCTCTGTACCTAGCCACTACAACATTTTTGTAATTTTCTTGTTTAGATTAGAGTGAAACCAAGCCCCTTCGAATACTATTATTTCTCAGTGCTGCAAGGATTTCCACAGGTGTCTTAGATCATAGAGGCCAGCGTTTCAAAGCCAGATGAGGCCTGAGAGATGATAGGTACAAGCATTTCATTTTCATCAACAAGGAAGCCGCTGTCCAATGAAGTAGGAGAGACGAAACAACCAGGTAAAGGAGGTGTTGGCCTGGACCTGGGGGAGGGACTGGAACCCCAACCTGCTGTTACTGCTCCCACACCACTCTGACTGCATTTCATGGAAAAAGCTTTATTGCATTAATTCTAAATGATCATTGCTTAACTGGAACCGTGCCTGCTTTTATTTTAATTGAGATTTTATTTTTGCCTGCCTGGAGCAAGGAGAGCATTATGATATTTTAAATGAGAACCAAGGAATTACCTACACTTCAAATATTAGCAGTTACATTCTGCTAAAGACGCATATGGACTATCTGTTAGACACATGTCGTAGGTAAACCAGAAGCATTTCATACTAATTGTTATAAGCGTATTATCCATCAAAATGTAAATTTCCCAAAGTGGGCTTTATGTGGATCATAATTTCCTTTATTACAAAATGGACTTGAAAACTCTGGCTGGCTCCTTGTCCTTATGTAAAACCTTCATTTCCTGTGGTGCCTCCAATTTATTTTTTCACAGCTTTAACAGCTTTCACACTGTGATTTTCTATATCTGTTGCAAATGTTCAACAATTTACAGAGAAAATTTCAGTCCTTGGCTTTCTGCTTTTAGCTTTTCATGTATAAAGATTAAAGAATGAATGTGCAATCAGCAGATATATAGAAAACATCTCCTGCTAGAATAAAATAGATGGTTCAACTTCTGAAACCCCAATGGAATTTATAATATCTACCTACAGCACTTCCTCTCTTTTGTGTTGCACCTTCTGATAAATAGGCTCCCAGAAGAGACAATTTGGGGAGCTGGAAAGTACTTTATTTTCCTTTGTAACATGCCATTGCATTGTCTAGGCCTTGCAGGTGGGAGAAATATCAGAAACAGAGAGACAGAAGGGGACCTAGGGGTGATAGTGACTGACAAATCAAAGGAAGCCTTACACCACCTAACGCGAGCCTTCAAGGCTAATGGTCTTCTGGAAGATAGCACAGAATTCGAAATTATACCTAGAATGTTGATTATCAGGTGTTGCAACCTCAGGACTTAAAAACATGGCAATGCAGCCAGGCACCTGCTGGAACATTTAGTTAGAGCCAAGGAGCTGGTTCTTGATACTGTATACGGCTAGGGTGCAGGGTGTGTGTGCGTGTGTGCATGTGTGCGTGTGTGCATGTGTGCGTGTGTGCGTGTGTGCGTGTGTGTGAGATTTTGCATTTCTTTAGTAAAAATACTAGTGTTTGTGAAAGTGCTTTTCTTTGAGGTCAGATCTGTAGAAGTACAGTTGAAACAGGGGCAGGACGCCTTCAGCCTGCCCATTTTGCTCTGACTTGTCCATCTGGGGGACCCTGAGCCCTTCTCAGGTGGCAGGGGTGCCGCTTATGTTAGATCGCAAATCCAGTCTGTCTGCACCTGAACTTCCTGACCTAAACCTCTCCTTCAGAAACAAGAGCTACCGTGTCAGAAATGCATAAATAGAAAAGCTTTTATTACGTCTTTATTTTTCACTTTCACTTGGGGGGACCTGATGGAAATGTGTGAACTGCTCCAGGGGTTCTAATCCAGCTGCTGTAACCCAGCATGTGCATTTGAAAGCACACTTCCACTGCCAGATTACTAAAATATTAAGGAAAAAACTCTCCCTGTCACTCTTGGTTCTCCTGGCTGGTGTAAGAACTAAATTGCCACAAGACAGAGTAGCAGGAGAAAACCAAGTTTAATTTGCCTGTACAGGGGACTTCATAACAATATGGGACCCAAAGGCAATAGAGGCTTATATGTCATCCAGAGGAGAAGGGCGTAAGGTCTGGGACTACAAAGGGGAGGAACACAATTTACAGGAAAATGGAAAGAGCAAAATTTTGGTAAACAAATGTTTGCCACACCCTGCAGAGACAAAGGGAACTAGAGAGGACTTGGAACAAGCAGGTCTTGCAAAGTTCCTTCCAGTCTACTACAACTATCTTGTATTCTTGGTAGTTATCTCTGCTGATAGCTCCACTCTGGTACAAGCTCCCTATCTAAATTATTTTAGGCAGTTGGGGCATGGGGGGTAAAAAGTCCTTCCCGAGTCTTTTGTTTCTTAAACATAACCAGCCTAAAATAACCCTCTCCTCCAGAAGTTACTGGATATGGACAGTACACTGGGTGCAGAACCAGTAAGGACTAAACCAGTAGTTTTATGAGCTGAATTATGATCCCCTCAAAATACATATGTTGAAGTCCTAACTTCCAGTACCTGGGAATGAGACTATACTTGGAGATAGGGCTTTTATAGAAGTAATTAAGATAAGACAAGGTCATGTGGGTGGGCCTTAACCCAATATGACTGGTGTCCTTAGAATAAATTAGAACACAGACAGACATAAACAAGAACCATAGGGAGGAGACCACCATCTACATGCCAGGGAGAAGGGCCTCAGAAGAAACTAACCCTACTGACACTGTGGTCTCTGACTTCTAGCTGTTAGAACTGTGGGAAAATATATTTCTGTTGTTTAATATACCCAATCTGCAGTACCCTATGGTGGCAGCCCTAGCAAAGTATTACAAGGAGTTTCAAGACTATGTTAGCTTAATTGCAAATGATTTGTTTTATGTGGTATTTGACCTTCTACTATAATTCTCATTTCCAGCGCCACCATTGTGTCTCGACTCCCACTACACTTTTAGAGACACCATCTTCACTGTTTGCTTGGGATACAGTTGGGCAATAGTGAGAAAACACTAGCTCAGGGATGAGAGGAATCTTACCTGTGAAGTGAGAGGAGTGATTGCTAGGGAAGGTAGAGAAGAGTCTGGGAGAAAATTCTCACTGTTTTATGAGCCATAACTCCCTGTACCCCTCCCATCTACTGCCCCGTAGTTGTAAGTATGGGTGATGTGAGAAAATAAAATAGAGACTATTGGTATGAAAACATAACATGCATATGTAAAATAAGCAACTGCATATTTAAAGTAAGAATATATGTTTACTCATGTGAATCCTTTAAAAGAGTGGAGAGAGCATATTAGCTAAAACTGTACTGAGACTGAGACGTAGGATGGACACTGAGGCAGCGCCCAGAGCAGCAACACACAGCTTTACCACTCAGATTATAAGGCCCACGCCTCAGCAGCGTCAGCATCTCCTGATGTTCATTTGGAATGCAGAATTCCTGGCCTTGCCTCAGAATTACTAAATCAGAATTTACATTTGAACAGGATCTCCAAGAAACACAGGTTACAATTGGAGAATTACTTATGTGTGCTCTTAAGTAAGAAACACCCGCTGAGGGAGGGATCCCATGCAACTTATGGTGAAGATGAGTAGGGTGGTCCCACAGGGCATTTGGTGAAGCTAAGGTGGAAGGTTCAAGAGCTGGGTTCCATAGTTCAAACCTCTGGCTACCACTACCATGTTCTTCCAAGACAGAGCAGGTCAACAGGGGCTTTCTCCTAGGATGTCCTCTAGCGGTGTCACAGTAATCTGCCATCTAACCATGAGCTCAGAGCCACAAAGCCTTATGTGTGCCTGTTTCCAGCTACCCATTATACTTTATAAACTTAACTCCAACTCTGTTCTCTGCATCTAACAGTGGGGAGAGAGAGAGAGAGGAGTGATGAGGGAGAAGCTTACAGATCACAGGTGATCATATATAGAGATAGTTAGATAGATATAGATACACACACACACACACACATATATATATGTGTGTGTGTGTGTATATGTATATATATATATATATATATATATATATATATATATATATAAACTTTTATTCCTGACTGACACCAGAGTAAAACTGAATTGCTAGAAGGAAAATGAAGAACACTTGACTGAGGAATCGAAGTTCTTTTTGAAACTCCAAACACTGAGGCCTGGAAAACATGGCGGCAGGCACTCTACTTTGGTATCACTCTTGTCATCTTCGTGATGTTTTATTAAGAATGTCTTTAGTACCCATTGCTTGCTTGACCTATACTTTTTTAAATTCTAACAGCAACCCTACAGGAGTGTGTTGTCATATTTGTGTGTCCAATGCAAAGACTTAGGTTCAAGGACCAGGTATTAATGCCAGAGTTGAGGTTCCCTAGAAGGTCGACTCCCAACCTGCAGCACCTATCATAAGCTGTTTCTGCTCATGTGTCATTTGTCCTCCCTCCTCTGCCTTCCCCCCTTTTATAAATCCTTGCTGAACATTCATAGAAAGGACTACTTCTTTTGCTATCTCATCTCAACATGTAGGGGCAGATGCTATTGGAGATGCTATCAAGCTCTGTGTTTTTATAATTTACTTAAAAGGCAACCCCACACAAGCAGATACTCAGTCAATTAACTCTTGAATTATTCAAGCAATGCATCTTTAAATGTAAAGAAACAAAAATAACATCGATGAGCATCTAGGTACACACAGAACAAAGTCTGGTGTGATCCCCACATGCTGCATCTCTGTGTTCTTTTCATTTTTGTGTCTGCCGGATGGGCTAAGCCTTGAAGGATGACAGGTGAGGGACTTTGGTTCAGGGTGAGGAGTGTGCAGAGAAGAAGTGAAAAGGAAAAGGAGCTTCAGCAAGAAAGGTTCAGAGCAAAAATTGAGGAGATGACATACTAAGATGGGCACATGCCCTATAAAGTTGAAAATCATATTATATAAAAACTTATTAATATGGCATTTTCTGAAAATGGAAAAGAGAGGAACGGTTGGTGAGAGCAGGGTGTGGAAAGTGGAGATGTGCCAAAATTGGACATTTCCTACTTCACAATTTTGCTTCCCAGTTAGAAAGCAGGGCAATTCTCCCACTTTTAGCATCACTCCAAAACATCAAACACAACTCTTTTGCGAAAGACCGTCCACATACATTGCTGATTGAAGTTTTCCCAGAGCAGACTGTTAAGAGTCATGTTAATAATAAGAGTATATGGCAAGAAAAACAACAACAACAACTAAGCACCATTTTAAGAAACTGACTTCTTATATCTCAAAATTTAAGAGACTGGGCTGAGAAAGTAGACATCAGTGATTTCAAACCATAAACAAGGGTGAAATTGGATACTGTTAGAAAAAGCAAGAAACTCACGACACAAAGAATATGTAATAGTGTATATCAAGGACTTCTAATAATGTATTGTCCTATGGAGGCTTTGGTCCTTCAAAGCCAACAATAGGAATACTCAAGCCCGATATATCACGTTAGTAGAAATGCAAAATAAAGCTGAGGTTGGATCAGATAAGAGTTGTTACCTCCCTTTCTAATGAGAAGCCAGAATTACAATTAATGAAAGCCATGCAAATGCGCTCCCGGCTGTTCAGATGACAAGGGGAGTTCAGGACTGGGGACAAAGAATCTGGAGAATAGGATCCCCAATCAATTACAGAGAGGTCCTCCTATCTTGGACAGGCATACGCATTTTGATATCTCATCAGGGAAGCAATTGCATCCAGGTGTCTTTTGCAAGAAAGATGTAGGAACATGCTCCCTCCTATTTGGGGAATGATACAAGGGGGCTATTTTTGAATGATTAATTAAAGGGAATCAATCTTCATTGCTTTGCTACTGACGTGAAAAGCGCCATGCCTGTGCAATAATCGCATGCAATTATTCAACTACCCCTTTGGCAAGGACAACATAATTAGTCCTGGTGGTGTCTAGAGATTCTCTTTATTCCCAACAAATTGGCAGTTTTAATCAAGTGTTGCTAGAAATTTATCATAACATAGGGAAAACAATAGGTGAAGGTACAGGGCCCCAAGCTGTGTGACTCCTCTCTACAATAGTACAAATTTACAACGCTAACAACATGATAAATACTACCAGTCCATGAATGCGTTGATTATAATTTCATATCAGCACCAAGCCTTGGCAGTCCTTATTTGTTTAGAAACATGGCAGTAACCCTTTTTGTGCCGCCTTGCATTTGTTTGCTGAGGAAGCTGAGGTCAGCCCCTGGCAGCCCCAGGGAGCAGGGGAGGCTTCCAGAAATGCCAACCTGCTCCCACTACCGGAGTCTGAGAGCTGATGGACAGCACCACGGAGACAGCAGAAAGCAAACTCACTATGTCCTGCTTTTGTGTCTTCCTCAGAAGAGCCTTCTGTTGGCGTGACTTTCCATGCATCTAAGGATAGCTTTTGTCTCTACTCTCTGCTTTCCTTCTTTCATGCTTCCTAAAATCTTTGCTTAAAACAACAACAACAACAAAAAACCCCAGCTAATCTTTATCAAGCTCTTCTAACATGCTAGGTATTATTGCTCTAAGCAATTTACCAAGTTGTCTAATTTAATCTTCTATAGTACCTTATGTTGGGGAGTCGTATTAATTTTATCATTCCTGATTTTACAGAAGAGGAAGGAAAGCCTTGGAAAACGTGGCACAGCAGAGCAAGGCTCACAGACCCAGGTGGCTGTGTTCCATGTCTGTGCACTTGCCCGCCTCCTGGGCCATCTCCTGCTGTCTCTTAGGCTGAAGTGCTCGCTATTCTAGGGGCCTGACAGTACAAAATTAGGCTGACTTTCTATGCTTCAACTTGAGGTAGAAGGCCACCGCCTACATTACCCCTGCCTTCTTATTCCAAGAAGAAATCATCTCTGTTACCTTCAGGAGTTGGTGCATCTTATGGTGTGCTTTCATAGCCGGCATGCGTATTCGTGTGTATGTGTGTGTATGTGTGTCAGGGGGCGAAGAGAGTAGTTATACAGAAAGCCAGAATTTCTGAAACTGACTTCATCAATAAGAGTCCCGGTGTCCTTGAAAAATCAGGTTCCCAGGCCACTTTCCAGGTCCCAGGGAAGGGCCTGGAAATCTGCTGAGAAAGTGCTCCAGGTATACCCTGTGAGCATGCTCTAAGGCAGAATATCTCATAGCGTGTTCCCCTAAGAGTTAGTTTGATGGGATGTTAATCATTATATGGAAAACATGCCCCCTGGTCAGATAATCTAGGGATATGTGGGTTAAATAATATTTAACAAGTTTCTTCTAAGAGACTTTTAAATTTCATGCTCAGTGAGAATTTTCCTGGCACTCAAATGTTTCCCCAACCCCTTGGCTCTGGAGCTCTCGTGTCAGTGAGCATCTCCTGAGACGGGATTTGCAGCGGAGGTATAGCTGGGAGATCCAGTTCCAAAGGATGCTTACCAAAATATAAGCGTCACCAAGAAAACTTCGGTTGCTAGCTTGAACATTTATGGAATCATTGGGAGGCATCATCACCAGTATCTTTTCCCTAGAAATAGTTAAGGTTAATTTCTGGAAAATGGTTAAAAGGAAACAGTGTTAAACTGATCCAGGAATTAGTGTGCTGAATTTGCTTATTTCAGGTGAGCTTCAGAAATGTATTAATTGTCTGTCTGATAGGAGATTTTAACAGCAGGTCCTTAGAGTCACGCTGGAATGCTCTTCAGAAAATAAACCACGATCCACGATCCAATTTTTCTTTTTCTATTTTGCTGTCAGAGTAGCAGCATAGGCTGAGGGAATAAAAGTGGTTATTTAAAGTCCATTTTGGCATTCGGAAGGAGTCTGGGATCCTAGGCTGAAAAGGGTTAGAAGCATATCTCATAAATCAAAAGATGTTAGCTCCAATCCCATTGCTTAAAGGTGAGCCCTCTCCCAAACAAAGTCTAAAAGCTCCAAGAAGTCATGATCAGCACGGTTAACACCAAAGCAGCTGATTTCTGGCGTTTGTAAAATGCAGTGTACTTCAAGCAGGTTTCAGGAAGGAACACATCAAGAAGTAACTCCCAACCGGCAGAGCTCATTTGCGGACAAGGCCTTGTCAGTTGCCGCCCTGATCTCACTTTCACTCCTTTGTTCTACTTGTTGTGAGAAGAAACATCTGGCTCTGGGCCTGGAAAGCAGACTCCATCTCTGATTGCACCTGCCCCAGGAGGAGAAGGAGAAATGCTTTACTGACAAAAGGTAGTATTTTCGGAGCCGCATTCCCACCCATTAAAGCAGCTTGTTTGATCCCTTCAAAGCTCAAGATCAAAGGGAGGCTTTTCCGGAGCTGCCAACCCATAAAGCTACAGGCAGAGAGAAGGACCTCTTTGTTTTCACACAGCCAGGTGGACTCACCATTCCAGTTCTCAGCCAAGGAGGAGGGGCTGTGGGCAGGTGGAGGGGTTTTCTCACATCTGGCCGGTGCCGTTTGGACCCTGGACCTTCTCAGGAAAGCAGGAGCTACTCCAAAAAGATCTTGGCAAGTCTGACCCCTATTTGGCAAAGAACCCCTTAAATCTTCTCTCTCTCCTCACCTCCACCTGGAGGCCAGGTTATCAGCATTCAGTCCGAAAAGCAGAAGCACACATCCCTGTGCCCAAGGAAAGCTCCCGGCCCCTCTCCTCCCCTGTAATTTACTGAGCTCAAATGTGAGAAAACAACCCGGTAGTGTTAAGTGTATTTAAAAATCCCCATGTTATGTGGTGCTCACTGGCTTTGACTACAGTGGAATGTATGAAGCAGGGATATGAATTTGGACTAGGTTCCCTGAGAAAGTGTGATGAGAGGATTCTGAATCCCCTCAGTCTGTCACCACCTCCCTGCCAGTAGCAGAGCCTCTTGGCCACAGGCCAGTGCCACATGCTGGCTCTGGCCATGGCTCAGGGAACGACGGGGTAGTTTGTTTCTGGTAGAGAGGCAGCCAGATTGCGACTTCCTCTGGCAAGGGCTACACAGTGCTATAGAAATTTTTTGCTTTAAAAATAATAGCAGCCTCCCACTCCCCCCACACACAAACAAACATTTATAAGCATATACAACAAAAACCACCAGTCACTGGAAGAAATACAGGACTGTGTAGAAAGCAACCAACAACCCGCATGGGCCTGCATCTAACAGTCCACACATCTTAAGCACAGAACCTACAGGAAGAAAGACAGGTGGGAGAAGTTCAAAATAATTATGAATCTGTAAGGGAGAGAAGAAAGAATATATACTCTCTGGACACCTGAAAATAAGGACAGAAACCAGATAAGACAAAGACCAAGAGAATGGGAAAAACAAACAAACAATTTATGGAAGCCAAATGGACCAGGGTATGACAGCACCAAACCTGCTGTTGGTCCAGCGACTTGTACCCTGGGACTCATTTTCCCATGGGAAAGAATATTCATGGAAATGAAATGGGGGTGGTATCACAGGCTTCTATCAATAGAAATTTACTGAGGCATGATTTTTTTTTTTAACTGTACCTCTTTTCCAGGTCCTGGGTATGAGGCCAGTTGGACAGTGATGAGCACAGAAAAGCTACACTCACTAAGAGATAGCTGAGGTTGGAGACGCAGAGAAGCAGAATTGTTTATTCACCAGGAGGTGGGGGAGGCAGGGGCCTGCGTGACAGACAGGGTCATAGCTGTGAGAAGTGAGGCAGCAGAGAGGAAGTGAACAGTTGGGAGTGAAGTAGAGGCAGGAAGCCAGTCAGCTCCTTGCATCTGCTTGGGCAGAATCCTGACCTGTGAGAGGAGCCAAATGGCTTGGGGATCGCTTTATCACTGTCTTTTTCTGGGCTTCACCTGGACAGGACTGCACTGCTCCTGCTTCCCCAGCTGGACTCCCGAATGGAGGCAAGAGTGAATGTGGTGGCCAGAATGCCCCTTATGTGTCACTCGGAGCCTCTGTAGTGTTCTCCACTGAGAAAACAAAGGGAAAGAAGGAGCAATGGTAAATACTGAGGCAATGAGATGTAAACAAGACTTTTCACCAGCTTGGGGAGAGCAAGCTAGGACACAGAGAGGCCAAGTTTGGGCTGGGATGTCTGGCTCTCTAAGCCTTGGTTGGAGATGGCGGAGCCAAGTATCGTGCTTTGGAGCCATCCTTGACATCATAAGAAAACACCCTAGGGAGTTCCCCAAAGGTGGAAGTCTCTTGGGTCTCATTCTTCTGTCTGTTGGAGGAAGCGCTTTAGCAGGTCGTTACCACAACTCAGAGTCTGTGACAGGTGTGTTGGCAATCACAGGCTCCTGTTGGAGGGCACACATACGGGGAGCTGTCCCTGTATCCCATGATCCTAACATTTCTAATTTTTGGAGAGACCCTATGTGTCCCCCAAAATGAAGTCCCTTCTCATAGAAAATAATGAAAAAAGATGTCCCCCATTTTTAAGTTTTTCTTTATTTTTTTTAGAGAGAAGAAGGGAGGGAGGAAGACAAGGAGAGAAACATCGATGTGAGAGAGAAACATCAGTTGGTTGCCCTTCGCAACCTGCAACCCAGATATGTGCCCTGACCAGGAATCAAACCGGCGTCCTTTTGCTTTGCAGAACAACACCCAACCAACTGAGCCATGCCCCCGGGAGACATCCCCCATTTTTAAAAAATATTAAAACCAGAAGACACCTTAGTTTGTGTAGTTTATCAACATCTTATGAGGAAATTGAGACCCAATGAATATAGTTGACTTGCCCAGACCCAGGCTCATGGGTGATCAGCGAGAACTGTGATAACAGGAAACAGTAAAACGGATGAGGCCACCTTGATCTGTATGGGAACTGGTCAAGTTATGAAGATTAGTTTAGAGTGAATCCATTGCTCTTTTACTACCTAAATGATAATATTATGGTGCCTTTGTGAGTTTAAAAATTATTATCACCAGGGAAAACACATGATGACAATAGTACAGGAGTCGAAGGTTCTTGTCCTGGCTCCGGCCAATTAGTTGTGGGGCCTCTCTGAACCTCAGTTTTTATAACAGTAAAATGAAAATTGTAATAGCTAGCTTGCCTAATTCAAAGAGTTGCTTTGAGGATAAAACATTATATATGTAAAAGTATTTTTAAGACTATCAAGTTCTTATATGTAAGTTATTATGAATTTCTGTGAAATCTTCTTCTCTAAGGAGGTGCCTTGTTAATTTTAAAAGCCAGAAATAAGGGAGGTGATGGGGGCCCTTTGGACATTGTGTCACCGTGAACTCTAAGCAACCATTATCAATGCCTACAGGTTTCCTTGATCTACCTGACTTGGTGAAAACCTTGGTGATACATTTGGAAGAAATGAGTAGAAATTGTCAGTGAGGTTTAATTAATGACCCTCAAGCTACAAATATATATCAAATATATGCTAGCACTGTGCTAGATGGTGAGAGGAAGAGTGCATCGCAGAAGATTGTAAGCCCTCTGACCACAAGCATAGTGTAATAAAATATAGGATCTTAGCATACATTAAGCACATATGTTTTATATGTCTGAACAGCTATGATGGTCAAATCAACATTTCCAGCCTGGGCCCACTGACCCAGCCTCAGAGTCACATACTGCCTCTTCCACCTCCTATTTTGAGCTCCAGGAAGACTCAACCCCCAACTCCCAAGCACCATGAAAATCCCGTGTTATTATTCATGGTGCTTTCTCTACCGCAACTGCCTTCTTTTTTTCTTCTTTTCCCTTTTTCTTTCAACCTTTTTTTCTACTCTCCCTTCTCCAGCTAACCATATTAATTCTTTAAGCCTCAGCTTAACCATAAACTTTTGTAGTGCATTCAGGTTGTCTCATCTATCTATCTCGTTGAGTTAGATGCTTCTATGCTCTGCTTCTCCACCTATGCATAGAATAAGATTTAAGTTGTACGCAGAGTGAAATCCACAGACTATGGGATCTAATCCTGGCCTCCTGCTGGGCCTCATCTCCTACTGTTTCCCTATAAATATTGACCTTCTTTATGTTCTTCAAACTTCTTCAACATGCCAAACTCTTAAGGCCTTTGCATTTGATGTTTTCTTTGCCTAGAGATAATATTTGTGTGCCAATTAAAATGTTAGCTTCTCATATATTTGTGGAATTGTTGATTGCACATCTGGGCCCCCAGTACCTAACAAGGCTAAAGGAATGTTTGTTGAGTTGACCTGAAAAGATGAGATAATCTCTGAAATCCACTGTCGAGACAGCAACAGATGACAACTCTTTTTTAGGTGACTGATACCTGCACAGCAGCGTGTTCCCTACAATGTCAAAGTGTTCTATTTCTGAATTAGTAGGGTTTTGCTAAGTAACTAATAACTCATACGATCTCGGAACTTTTGTCTTTTGATCTTAGAGCTCAGCCTCAGCTCTTCATTTGATAAATGAGAAAGCCGCGATATTCCAATTACAGAATCCTGGGCTATCATGCTTTCATGATTTTCAAAGCGGAACTGTGGATGCTGAGTTAACAGAAAGATGGGGTTATGTACACTTAGTTGTGATGGTCCGAGAGTGAGGCCGAGAACACTGGTGAGAGCCAGCACTTTTTGTGGAGTCTCTGCCTGAACGCCAACCTCCCAGCTCTCTCTGCATCCCTGTCCCTTGTATCCCCTCCTTTCCCTCTGTATCCACTACTCCCTGCTGACAACACTCAGAGAGTGGCATGTGATCTTAAGACCCGGCAAGAAGGGGGAAGGCAATAAAACACAAATTTTATGGCAATATTTTAGTACTCAGACTAGATCCCTGACAGCTTGGGACCATGTCATGTAAGAAAGCAGGAGACATCTGTTTAATGTGGTTTGTTGAGTTTTTATTTTGAGAGCCTCGGGGTCTTTATACCTTCGATTGATCACCCAGTGCAAATGGCAACCCCAGTGTGGGAATAAAGGCAAAATGGGGTTTCTAGAAGTTAAAAGGACTTCAGAGTCCTGGCAGTACTTCCAGACCCCATCCATGGTTACCTTCGACTGTGAACATGTGGACGTACACAGGTGCAACTGGGAGTATTGATACCAAGGACTCACAGCTTTAAGAAGAACCTGTAAGTCCATTGTAAACGGATCTACACCTGACAACTACAGTGGTCTTAAAAAAAGTTCAATCGTATTCCAACAATCAAAGAATTATAGACTTTTCACTTCAGAGGTATTACCCTGTTAACAGGAATCAGACCAAAAGTGTGAAAAAGATAGGATCTATCTTATTGGCCAAAAGCAAACTAGATTCAAACTAAAAATTAGTTTTCATATTTTAAAAACACTAATGACACACCTACTTATACAGAGTGAGGAATCCCTGAACAGCTGTATAGAAACATTGAAGTTCTTGGTTTTCTTTTGGGTCCTGTTTACAGTTTTCTACATACATTGGCCCCAAATATGGCTTTAATCAACATCTTTTATTGCTTAAAATTATTGTGAAAATGCTAAAAATCACCAGGTAATAAATTCACCAATCTTGATGCTTAGTTTCTATTCTACATTTTATGTCTTATTATAACCCTTTGACTTTGTTCATTGAAAAAGGTGTATATCATAGCTATGGTTATTTGTAGTCACTATGTGCCGTCGTAATCAGTATTTCATAATCATGATCAAGTAGGATATCAAAAGGAGAGGTTGAGAAGTACAGTGGAAAGAACTAGGTGCTAGGCCTGGCTCTGGTATTGGCTGCTTGATTTCTGGACATCACCCTCTTTGAGCCTTGGGTTTCTAATCTGAAACATTAGTGGACTGTCACACTAGGGCAGAGAGTTCGGAAGCCGAATACCTCCACAGGACCAGGTTAGCTAAGAGTGTAAAAGACGCTGGCAAAATGGTGTAATAGGCTTGTAGGGGCTACAATAACTCAACCTCAGATGTTACTCCTACTTGTGGTATTCAAAAAAGAGGCCACCGTAGATATTTATATATGGAATTATGTTATTTTTAAAGTTTACAATTAGTGCACACTAAACAAAATAGTTTTATGAGCTCAACAAAACTTATCTGAGGTTATGTTTGGCCTGTGGGCTGACTTTTTGTGATATTTGAATAGAGAGCATTTAAAATTCTTCCAAGGTGTAAAGTGCTATAAAGGAAAATAAAGTGGCGCTATCTTTCATGTGTCATAATGCCTATCCTCATTGTAGGTGATGGCTTTCTGGAAACTGAAAAAGGGCATTTAATGATCTACTGAGGAAAAGCCTTCTGTTTGTGTGGGCTGGCCCTTGGTTTCATCCTTCTTCTCATATTTTGCCCCTGCCTGGGACTGTAACACTCATCCTCAGCGCACGGTCACCACAGAAGGTGATCTTACTGAGACAGGAGAACCACATGATCTAGGAAAAATGGCCTTAGCTTTCCACATACTGAATCTTCTTTTCATCAGGGAACTAAGATGATTTTTGTCCAGTTAGAATCTTCAAAGACTATAACAATATAATGGGTGAGTCATGAACAAATAAATTATTTTGTCAAACCTGGGTTATTTTTCCAGTTTAACAAACAAAATTGAAAACTGTAGAGTTCTATAGTCAGCACTGTTTAATCATTAATACTGGGCTTAATGTAAATTGCCTGTAATTATATATGGAGTTGAATTAATTATATATGGAGAGGAAGCTCTCTGAACAGCTGGGCAGAAACTTTGAAGTTCTCAGTTCCCCTTTGCATCCCGCTTCCTAAATAATATAATTTGGCCGATGCAGTTTGTTCCCCATTCAGATTGTCTGACAGGATAAATTGTGTTTATTCTTTTGAGGTCAGGTTGGCAGTAAATTTTGAGGCCATGATTTGGTACCACTGATATTTAACCATATATCTTTTGTTGGCATGAAAATTCTACAGCCACTAAATATTGTCTAAATAAGCACACATGTACTTTTAGAGAGTATCATTCATGTGTTTACCTTGGGCAAACAGATGTACTGTACCCAGTCTTAAACCTGATTCTTTCACTACTGCTGTCATCAGAACCTCCACAAGCAGGTTGTCTTTAATGTTTGCTGTCTCTAAAACCACCTCTGAACCTTGAGGGAATTTTCTTCGTCAAGGTACATTTCTGTGTTCAACGTTTTATAATACCACAAGTGAGACTGTTTTGTGCACTGTGAGAAACCTACCTTACTCATGGCAAAGTGGCAATTTGTCGTCCTGAATGACATTTAGTTATGGATACAAAATAAATAAGTAAATAAATGTGAGGCAGAAATGGAGGGAAGGAGAAGAGAAAAATCTGGGCTCACACAGCTAGGCTTTGTGTCTAATCTAAATGACGTCCAACCGTGCCCAGGTCTCTTATCTTAATGACTTTCCTAAAGAAGTTGCCACGTCAAACCTATTTAAAAGCTTTTGCCTTATGTGAATAATTTACCAACAGAAGCAATGTGGGAACGTTCTGATGGGATTTTTAAAAAACGACTCAGTGACAGGAAGCAAGCTTGAGAGAGTAGAATATAAAAATGGAAAAGTTTCATAGGACACAAAGACTGGTCCTCAAAAGGTCACTGTATACATTGTTCTTGTGTTAAGGAGGGCTCTCTTAGAGATTTCTATTTAGATAAATAGCCCATTTTAAAAGACACAAATCCAAGGAAGGAAATTCATAATATCCCCATATGGATTTAGTCTGTTTTCTTTTTTAAAACACCTACCTATTTAGGAATATTTTATATATTTTTTCATAATTGTGTTTTTAAGACACTACTCTTAATGGAGTTAGAGAGTATACTGGCATTATTTATATACATCCTATTATTATGCTGACCACTGGGCTGCCATATTTGTATAAAGTTTATCATCTTCACCGGGCAGTGATCTTGATGCTTGATGAAGCAATTATCTTTTTTTCGTCGTATCCTCATAATCAGATAGTAATTCCCAGGACTTATTGGAAACAAAAACTAAAAAGAACCCCTGTCAGCCCCTCCTCAGGGCCTTCGCTCTTGGGGGATATTTCAGGGCCTGCACTCATTTGAAAGAAGAATATATCAGGGACTGCTTACGGGAAAACAAATATTGGAAACCAGCTGTATGACCAATACTCAGAAAGTGCTTTACTTAAAGGTATTAGAATAGAGAAGTGAGAAAACATGCAAGAAAGTGAATGGCTGGAGTGGGCACTGATGCCCATCAGAACAGCTCCCTGTCTCTACCTTCCTCACCATCATCTGCTTATAGATGTGGAAGTAGGTAGAGGGGAAATCGAGATGAGGTTTTTGGGGGCCCGGATGCTCTGAGTTGTCATAAAAGCCCTATCGGTGCTTATTTTAATTTAGGAAATCTCCATAGAAAGCAGAATCACTTACGTAAATAATAGACAAGAGAAGTTTTCTATTGGTTTCTCAAGGTTTCAACTCTTGCCCCAAAACAAACATTTCATCAAATACATTAAACTCCAGGATTAGGATCTGCCTGGAGCCCAGAGACTTAAATGTAAGGAGAAAATGTGTCAAGTGAACATATGACAGTGTACCTGGAGGGGGAGAGTCAGCTTAAGGGAAAGTTAATAAAAGAGATTATGCGGGTGAGATTCTTACACATCAACCCCAAGCAGAGTCCCAGGGCCTCCAACGGGAGCTGCAGGAATGTCTTGGTGGTGCTTCCCATAAGGACTTCCTGTCCTGTGTGCAAGATGGTCAAATCCATCACTGATGCAGCAGGAGACCAGGGCCAGAGCAAGGGCACGGACAAAATGGGGCAGCAGGCTCTGTGGAGAGTTGTGGAGCCACAGGCAGACATGTCTTCCGCAGCTAACGGTGTGGGCCAGCAACACTGCCTGGCCTTCCACAGGGCACAAAGCACAGGGCGCCGAGCTGGTGGGCTGACAGGCAGGGCTGTGGGCAAACAGGGTTCAAGACTTTCGTCTTCCTCTGTTAGTTCCCAAACCTCCAGGACCCTTTGATTCAAATTTGAATGGCAGGTCCGGAGCCTTCTAGAATGTGAGAGGTTGGGTTTGGGGTAGCGATGTGATTCTATTCATGTCTGTTGGAACTTCTCATAATTCAGAGTCCTTAGGAACTCCAATAACTGCTTATTTGATAATACTAATCGAATACATTTATTGGAACTGGGGGAAGAGGATAAGATATAGTTTTCCTGCTGACAGGGGCTCCAGTAGAGCCTGTAGTTTTTATTTACATAAAAAGCAAATTCTCTTTTTTGCTATATATCCTTTGAAATTTTTCTTTATTACTTTTATTACTCCCAATGCTACTGATCAACAAATTATCCCAATTAGTGTTGTCAGACTTAGCAAATAAAAATATAGGGCCAGTTACATTTCAATTTCAGATAAACATTGAATTTAAAAAATATATATAAATGTGACCTAAATATTTCATGTCTCAAATATATGTTTTGTTACATTAGAAAACATTCACTTAAAAGAAAAATATATACATATAAACCCATGGATTGCCAGATTTAGCAAATAAAAATACAGGGTATCCCAGTTGAATTTGAATTTCATATAAATAACTTTTAGTAATTGGACATTCTTATACTAAAGGTTCTTTGTTGTTTATCTGAAATTCAAATTTAATGGGGTGTCCTGAATTGTATCTGGCAACCTAAATACCAATGCTAAGAGTAGATTCTTTCATCTTGTTAAATTTAAAAAAGAATATGTTTATTGATTTTAGAAAGAGGAAGGGAGAAAGAGGTAAACATCAATGTGAGAGTGAAACATTGATTGGTTGCCTCACATATGTGCCCCAACTGGGAATTGAACTTGCAACCTAGGTATGCACCATAACTGGGAGTCAAACGCCCAAGCTTTTGGTGTATAGGACAAGGCTCCACCCAACTGAACCACACCGGCAAGGGCTCATTTTGTTAAAATTTTTGAATCCTCTGCAAAGTGTTATATATAAGGTGTGATGGACTGAATGTTTGTGTGCCCCCAAAATTCGTTATCTTGAAGTCTTAACACCTAATGTGAAGGTATTTGGGGATGGGGCCTTTGGGAGGTAATGAAGGTTAGGGGAGGCCATGAAAATGAGACTTCACCATGGGATTAGTGCCCTTATCAGAAGAGACACAAAAAAGTTTGCTTTTCCTCTCCCTCTCCCCCTCTCCCTCACTTTGGAATGACACACAAAGGAAAGGTCATGGGAGGACACAACGTGATGGTGGCTCCTTATAAGAGTAGAGATCTCACAATAGAAAGCAACCATGCTGGCACCCTGCTCTTGGATTTCCAGCCCCCAGAACTGTGAGAAATAAACTAGTGTCATTTAAGCCTCACAGTCTGCGGCATTTTGTTATGGCAGCCTGAGCTGACGAAAACACGAGGCATGGTGTGAGAGGCTGTGAGAAGATTCAAGATGAGTACCAAGTGGCCTCTGCCCTCAAGGACCTCCCTTTCTGGAGAAAATGGAAGTGGGCATGACCGTGCTTCATTTACTCTGTCACCGAAGCCCCTCCTGCATCTATTCCCCCCTGTTCCAGCTGTGGGCTCTGCCTCAGGAAGGACCCCATGTGATTCTCCTGAGCAGTGTGAGGTCCTCCTTTCCCTGTTTTTCACAGTCCAGTCCATCGTCAGCACTGCCAACTGAGGTCATTTCTAAAATACTAGATCTGATCAAACTGCGCCTCTGTGTAAAGGTCATCAGTGTTTCTTTACTTTCTAGAAAATGAGGTGCAAGCTAGACAGCGTCACAGAGTTCTGTTCTAGTCTCTTTGACTACCTCTGCCTGCTTGCTACCCATTTCTCCTTCTCTGATGCTCAAGCAATAATGGCTGCTATGGGTTGAATTGGATCCCCCCCCAAAAAATTTGTGCTGGAGTCTTAACTCTCAGTACGCCCAAATATGACCTTATTTGAAAATAGATTCTTTACAAGTGAAAATGATGTGCACTAGGGTGGGCCCAGATGCAGCATGGCTGGTGTGCTTATAAAAAGGAGAAATTTGGACATAGAGACAGATATGCATGCAGGGAAGATAATGTAAAGAGACACAGGGAGAACATAAGGAAAGACATCAGATGGGAGCGAATCATCTACAATCCCAGGAATGACAGAGGTTGCCAGCAAACCCCCCAAAGCTAGGGAGAACAAGGAGGGTTTCTGCAGGGGCGTCCAACTTGCAGCCCCTGGGCCGCATGCGGTCCAGGAGGGCTAGAGATGCAGCCCAATGCAGAATCATAAATTTACTTGAAACGTTATGAGATTTTTTTTTGTTTTCGTTAGGGTTTGTGTATTTAATGTGTAGCCCAAGACAACTCTTCTTCCAGTGTGGCCCAGAGACACCAAAAGTTTAGACACCCTTGCTATAGTTTCCTCCTACTTCTCTTCCTTGCAGAAACCTTAATTTTGGACTTTGATACTTTCTGTTGTTCTAAGCCACTCAGTTTGTGGTACTTTGTTCCAGCTGCCTTAGGAAATGAATGGACCACCTGACTTATTTGTTTCTTGTACGTGTTATGTCATGTCATGTCATCTGATTTTGCTCATGTCATTCTCTTGATCTGCAATGTCCCATTCCTAACCCTCCCCATTGACTCTTATTCCAAGGCCTAGGAAAAGCTCTGGGAAACCTTTCCTGAGCATGTACCCTTTAGACAGAATAAATCAGTCCTTCCTCTGTGCTCACGTAGAAATTCGTTTGTGCCTCAACTCTAGTGTTGTACTACCATATGCTCTTGTTTTCAGCTGTTTAATGCCTAATGCACGTTGCAAATATCTGCGGGCACGTAAAACGCATAGTGCAGTGTTAACTGCATGCACACCGTCATTTAACTTTCACATGAACTCTGTGTGAAGCAGGTTTTGTTAGAAGTTGTGTTTACACATGGGGAAATTTAACCTTGGAAGGGCTAAATAAATTTTGCAATATCATGTATTTGGTAAGCATCAAAGCCAGATTCAAATCCAGGCCACCTGATGCCATAGTTGGCACTCTTGACCACGCTGGCACACTGGTGTCCATTTATGTGTCTTTTTCTCCCTTTCCCACTATGAGATGTTGTGCTTTCAACTTCCTACCTTAACACCCCACCTATAGCAGCTCTCAATAAAATGTTTATGGAATTGCAGGGTATTACATTGCATTCAGTTGCAATAACTATAATATAGGTGTATATCTTAGGCGAAAAGAATGGAACAAATTGGAAAGGAGAGAGGTCATGTTTACTAGAGAATTGATAGCGGTTTTAGTTCATGTGTGGTTTTAGTATTTATCACCTAGTTACTTCTCATGTATTGAAGTTGTCACCAAGATAAATGCATCTCTTCAACATTTGCTGTACTTTT
This sequence comes from Mormoops blainvillei, assembly GCA_004026545.1. Taxonomy (NCBI): domain Eukaryota; kingdom Metazoa; phylum Chordata; class Mammalia; order Chiroptera; family Mormoopidae; genus Mormoops; species Mormoops blainvillei. The sequence goes on from PVJD01002034.1 coordinate 197,415, forward strand.
TTCAAACTTTCGATTTTTGCTTCGTTCCAGATGCTTGTTCCAATATCTCCATTGGCTTAAATCAGGAAAAAGCTAGAAAAATTAGTATTTCTTTGTGAGATATAAAGATTGAATTTCCTTAAAATTTCGGAAGTATTTTCCACTAAATAAGTACTTATCAAAACTTTACTAAGTGCAAGCTAGTGTCCTAGAAGTATTGATTAAGAATATGGTCGATACCATAAACATGGCAAGGAAGATTATATCACCTTTCTTTAAGGTTGTGAAGATTTACGAATATTTATTTTGACCTGTTTGAGATCATAATAATGTTCATTGTTTCTTATGTCCTCAAAAGAGATGTCATTTTGTTGCTAAAAGTCCAAGGATGTCAGAGGGAAGACAGTAATACTTTCAGCGAAGTCTTTTCTCAAGCATTGGATGTTAATAAGTGTTACCAGAAAAAAGCTACTCAGGTTCAAGAAATAAAAGCAAAATCAATTAGTTTTATTTCTTTTAACTGCAGGGTTTCTCAAAGCCTTAATTTGTTAGAAGTCATTTTGAATTTCAAAGATGAGAACTTAAAACATTTCACATACTTATTTAACAAAAGACTTTTTTCTCCTTTACGTTCTCTATGAGGTAATTCACGGACAACATTTTAGGAACTCTTGGTTTAATATTATTGTACTTAGCAAGAAATTAGAAGGAAATTTTTCTGGCCATTACTTTAAAATTAGTTTATCTGTTCTGAGTAATATTTGTCTTAGAATAACTTTCATTCAGTTAATAAGTTTATCGGTAATTTAAAACTTATGCAGTATAACATTTTATTCATAAATTCTATACCAGACTGACAAGTTTCAGTGTTTCTTCTCCTCAGTAAGGAAATTAAAACTGAGCATTGGATTTTTTGCCTACTCCTGCCTTTTCTTTTCCTTGAATTTAAGTCAAGAAGCATCTTTATCCATTCCATTCTTAGTCTCATAAATGTATGAATGAATAAGTGAATTACACAAATAGCATACTTACTATTATATTGAAAATTTAGGAAGGTATTTGTGTCCTTACTGACATACCATTAAAAGTAGATGAATTCAGCCTTAATAAGTGAAATCAGAAAAAAAGGAAAAACTGAGAGGGAATAAAGTGTTAAAAGCAATAGCTGCATTTTTGTTTAGGCATGAGAAAAGATGCTAAAGAACTAAATATTAAGTAAATATTAAGATTATCCACTAAGCTTGTTGATCAATAATAGGTAGTGAATTACGACTATGCTGATATAACTGTAAAAATTTAAACTGAGAATTTTTACTATTCCTAAAACTGGCCCTAGAATGTTCTGGGAGCAAGTGCTGAGACAGCAGCTCCTGGGCCCAGAAGCTCCATTCATCATTCAAGTTGGTGCTTTTGGCTGAGGTTTAAATAACAACAATGTAAAATTTGGGGAGAGAGATAAAAGCAAGAGCAGGATTATTTTTTAAATATATTTTACCAGTAGAGATTCATATAAAAGAGTTACATGATAATCACCTATAAAAATGATAATAAACCTTCTAAATTATAAATAATTCAACCCATTCACCCTTCCTTTCTTCTTTCTTCTGTTTTTCCCCCTTCTCCGCCTCTCTCTCTTTCATCTAGTTCAGGCCAGACCACAGCTATTTAGAAATAGTAAATGAATGTTTTTGTGGGAAACTAAGCTACGGAGAAGGAGAACACATTTGACAGTAGTTTGTCATGAGAATTAGTTGTTGTTGTTGTTGTTGTTTTTCCTGCTACTGTGGAAGTTCTGAATAAGAGATCAAGAGCCTTTAGGATCTGATCAGATAATGGTGAAAAAACAGTCCATTCTCAGGGTAAATTCTTAAAGGGAAACAAACTAATGCCTATTAAATACTTACTATAGTCACTTTATTTGTTGTTTATTTTATATAATCCTTACAATAACTCTGGGAGGGAGATATGCTTTTCATTGTATTGATAAAGATACTGAAAAACGCAGAGAAATTATGTAACTTGATCAAATTTATACGGTATGTGGAAGAACAGATTTGAACTTGAACCTTTTGACACACATTTAGTATTTTTCTATACTTGTTCCATTCTCCCAGCATTCTTTGCTTGTGATTAAGACATAGAGGTAGAGTCCTGGAGTGCGAGAGAGATCTATTTTTTACATCTCTGTGTAGGCCATCACCAATCAGGTTGCTTCTGGAGCCGTAAATGTAGAGATAAGCCAGAGGAGTGCAATGGGACAGAATGGCAGTGTCTGCTCCAGGACAGTTGAAGTAATGCTGTGTTCACTGCATTCCTCCTCACTGCCAATGTAATATATCATTTCCACTATGAGTAACCTAGGGACTGGATATAGGAACAGGTTTTTACATTTTGTCCTTCCCTTCCTCCCTTCTTTCCTTCTTCTCTCCCTCCCTTTCTATTTTCTTTCTTCCCTCTGTGCTTCAGAACTTCCTTCCCTCCCTCTCTACTTTCTACTTTTTGTAAATTTTTTGGAAGGCCTTTTTAGTATTCATTCTACAAATTCTACAAATTCTACAAATTTCTCTATTGTTTGTTATGTTGAGGTCAACATTACCTCTTGATCCAGACTTGGATCTTGATTGGCTTAAGGCACGCCATATCCTCTCAATGCCCAATGTCCAAGCTATTGGTTCAAAACAGGGGCTAACCTTCCATGTCAAAGTAGCCTTTTCTCTTTGCCTAGGGGATGAGGTTATGCAAATGGAATGTCTGACACTGAAGGAACCATTTTGCCACAAAGAGGAAAGTTATGGAAGAGGGCAGAGTCACAAGATTACCAGAGACATGGCGGTAGAACTGATCATACCCTCTGATGTCCACACCTTCTGGATTTTTCATTTATGTGGTCCAATAATTACCTTAATAGCTAAGTCAATTTAATGTGAATTTTCAGATACTTGCTATGGAAAGTATTCTAAATGATATTTTCTCCCTTCCTCCACCTAATAAAAATTTATTGACTACCTAATACATTTCAGTGTTTTATATTATGTGTATCATGGAATTCAAGAAGTAAAATATATCTACAAAGATGCTGTGTCTCCACTTTTTGTCCACTTATCACACTTCTATACCTCTTTTACTGTGGACAATTTGTTCCATTTTTGGCTCTAGGTGCTGGGATTATCAGGCCACCCTGACATTTTCTGTTAGACCCTATTTTTTGAGGAGAGGAATTACATGCCATTGGGATTAAAAGATTTCTAGCACCAAATATAGTCCACTTCTTGAGGTCTCTTTCAATTCATTGCTCTTTAGGAGAACAATGATATATTTTCTTGTCAGTGTAGAGAGATTTTATTTGGATCATCCTTCTATTAAAACTGTCTCTTTGTATCAGTGTGGCCCAACTGACATAGTGAAAGGTGGGGAAAAGATGTAATAAGAAAATGAAACTGGTTGTAGGAAGAGTTGCTACTAGAGGCCAAGTTCATGCCATGATGACAGTGGCTACAGACCCAGAACAGTGAAGTCCACCTTATTCTGCTTGCCTTTGAGTCGGTGAATGTAGTTGCCTTGGGACAGTGCTCAGACCTAGCCAGCCCCTCTGTCACCAAAGGTGACTCAGAGAGGCATAGCTAAGCCTCCAACTCTACCTGTGGTCCACTGACCCAACAACCTTTCGCGTCAGTGGACCCAACTCTAGACCCCTCAGATGGAGCCACAAGAACCACGGAAATCTTTTATCTTTGCTGAGGGTGCTTGGGGACAACCTACCTCAAAAGAAACCTATGTAATTTAGGTGGTGACAGAGTGAGACAGGAAGAGGTCAGTGCCATTGAAAGAAGAATTTATTACTTACATTTCCTGAGAGAGTGGGTCATACCATGCCATGCCACACAGCGAAGTGCCAGGTTTTGGTAAGGAGGCAGCAGAAGGAATGAAGGTAAAGCCTAGTTCAGACCTTAATTGGCGCCTCGGTGGGAAAGACAAGGCAGGGCAGAGTAAACAGCTTAGTACTGGCCAGTATGAATACTGTTGGTGGATTCTGGGCTGTACAGGTGGTATCTCTAGTCAATTGATACTTGGCCTTAGGTTGGTTTATAGCAGTTCCCTGGATTGGTGTATGAGTTAGGTACAGGAGGTAGTTGGGGAATTTGGGCGTGGGATTGGTTGGTTTACATATACAAGGTATGCTCCCAGCCCTTTGCCATCTCTAAGAATTGGTAAGCACCTGGAGGGGGCAGTCTCTCCCTGGTGGGCAAGATTTTTAAGATGTCAGAACATCATAAAACATAGGCAATAAAAAACATGATTAATACTCATGTTTTCTATGCCCTCCCGGCCAGCCCTTCCAAATTTTTAGACCAGAAGGAGCACTGTCTCCACATCCAAGGCCATCTTACACTTCAGAAAACCATGTCAGAGTCTTTTCTGAACTCCTCACTATTCCCCTCTCAGGAGACAACATTGAGGAGAGTATGTAGCTTGTAGGTTCTACGTCCCAAGCAGACTGCAGCCTGGGAAGACAGACACTGTTTCTTCTTTTCAAAATCATCCTCCGTATTTCTGGATGATTGAGCCACATGTTTCCACCCCTCTCTCCTTGGGAGGAACAAAGGGAAAATCATAACCCAGTGCTGTAGAGTGGTTTGTGTCTCCCCATCCCCAAATTCCTATGTTGAAGCCTTAACCCTGGATGTGACTGTATTTGCAGATAGGACCTGTAAGGAAATAATTTAGGTTCCATGAGGCCGTAAGAGTGGGGCCCAGATACAATAGGGCCTTCTCATAAGAAGAGGCACCAGAGAGCCTTCTCCCTCTTTCCGTCCTCCCACAATGCAGAGAGAAAGGCCATGTGAGGACACAGTGAGAGAGGGACTGCCTGCAAGGTGAGGGAAGAGGCCTCAGAATGAAGCCTATCTCGTAGGCATCCTGATCTTGGGACTTCCTAGCCTCCAGACTGTGAGAAATAAATGTCTGTAGTTTAGCCAACCAGTTTCTGGTAGTTTGCTGTGGCAGCTCTAGCAGACAAATGCACCTATGAACATCCGATTCCTACAGGTTGATGGTTATTTTAAATTCCTCTTCTCTATTCTCTTTTATCCAATGCTCACACAGACTTGGGTGATGGTGATGATGGTGGGGGTGTTATCATTGGTAGGCAACATCTTCATAAAACCTGGGGATATTTTCTCCAACTGGTAGCAGTTAACTGGTGGCTCTTCCTTGGGCCTTAATTGCAAATTTGACCAGATCCCATTTGACATCCTGTTATATTTTCTCTCTGTGTTCACAGAAATGAAAATATAATGCAGCTTGCTTCATGGGGGTTATTTTTCCCTGTGTAAGTAAGTCTTGTCTTTCTATTCTCATTGTAAATTCCTTGAAGACAGCACTGCAAAGAGCTTGGTATAGTTCTTACTGGTTTGAAGAAAGTGCTTTGCTTATCTGACAAGTGTTATCTCCTGCTAGTTCCTCAGCCTTAGGCAGCATTTGTCACCTGCTGATAATCACCATAGAGAATCCTGCTTTCAGACCCAGGAATATTTAAAAGTCAGTAACTCCCTGCAAAAGGAAAGGATCATTAGTCACATGGCATTTGCTTACAAGTAAATTCTGATTTGCCCAATAAACCAGGCTGTTTATTATGTATTCTAGAGCTTTCCTTTCCCTCGTTTTAATCCCACTGTCTGGTTGTCCTTTTTCTTTTACAAGCAGACACTGCTTGGAAGCTACAGTTGCTGCAGAGCAGTAACAAGGGGTCCTCCACCAGCCAGATTGCCAAACCAGAAACAGGTGCAGTCACACCCCCTCTGCAAACAAAGATATTTTGTTTGAACGGGCACAACATGGAAGAATGGGATGTATTAATAGCTAAATAGTGTCTTTATTAACAGTAGAACAGCTGGCAGTGCTATATGACAGCGCTCAGTCCAATCCATTTTATCCAATTGCAGGACTCTAAGCGTGCTCCACCAGGGAACCAAGGGGGACCACACGCAAGCAATCAGCCATTCAGCAGTACTCTAATTGCCTCGCAGTTGGAAGCATGTTCTCCTTAGCCACTGTTATTCTTGCAGGAGGAATCGTTGGTGCGCTAGGCTATCTAGAATGGAGTGCTATGAAGGCAGATAAGCTGCTTGAGGAAACTCCCTTTGTTTTACGAGCCTTGTGAGCAGTCCTCTGTGGGGGTGCTCCCTGGCCTTGGCTGATCCTAAATCCCCGGTGCTGGGTGCCAGGAGGGAAGCCGATACGGGGAGCCTCAGCAGTTCTGCCATCCTCTAGCAGAGCAGTTACACTAAAGAGGAGAAAATAAACTCCCAACTCATAAAGATCCTGTTAGACCCTGCTTGAGAACCTTTCTTCGGGGCATCCTACTGAGCTGAAGAGTGGATTCTTAGAGTCAGCGCAGATGTATAAATGTGTGTGACTGTACTCCAAGTGCCGGAGCAGTGGGGAAGCGGCGCTGGGAGGAATCCATGTCAGGGTGTAATCAGGCTCCCCAGGTAAAGAGGAGGAAAGAGGGCAAGGAATTGCAGGGTAGGTAAAAGCACAGCTAAGGAAGCAAATTTAAAATTTAACCTGGAACAACTAGACAGACATTGAAAAAAATGTAGTCCCTCACGGTGTTTTTCAAAGAAGGATCAGGCAAAACATATTTGAATCATTCACAATGTCAAATAAAGGAGGTTGGGTTGCTTTCTCATTCTTTTCAGCTACTATTTAATTTTCTTTGTTTTATTTCCAGTTTACTCAGTCTAAGAAAATACTGTTTGCAGAACATTGTATTTCTCTGCCCTTTTACAGGGTAATTTCTGTTTGGTAAATTTTCAAAGTATTCTTTGGGGGAGAATATTAAAGAGCTCTCGGCTGTATTTAGCCCAGACAAATATAGGCAGATATGAAATTATAAAGTTTTCCTGATTTGCAAGCCTTTCTTTGTTCTCTCTGATCATTTGGGGATTAAATGACTCAGAGGAATAGTGGTTATTGTTTAGGGTTTGCCGACCAGGACTCTGCCCCATCCCTGGCTCACCCAAGTCATTGTTGGGACTTCTTGTTTTGTCCTTGTTAGTACACAACCCTGGGTAATAAAATTATAGGTTACTCCCGTTTATTTACCCCTGCTTTGTTAAATTGCCCCCCAATGGCTTTTTAACATTTTTTTTCATCCCTATTGATGGTACTTTCTGAATAAAGGAGCACATCTTTGGCCAGGACAATAGATTCAGATGAAATGGAAATCATTGTTGAAACTAAAATAGACCCTAGAGAGCTCAGGACACTGAAAATCACCCGCTACAAAGAAAGTTTCACAAAGAAAGTCGCTGAAGCTTTAATGAAAGGCAACAAAGACACAGGAGGCCAAGCAACAAACTCCAAAAGGAGACAAAAGGTCATGTCTTTTATACAGACTCTTTTATATTGCTTTCATGATGGGTTAAGTTTGTAGAGCAGCATAAATTCCCCACAAGAATCCTTAAATTCTCAGCCCTTCTGCCAAGAAAGTGAAGATGCGTATGCATCTGTTTGGAAATCGCCCAAATGCATGTGAGAAATGGGCCAAGCAGCCTTCACTGCCAAACAGTCCACGGATCCAGTCACAGCCCCCTGCAGAGGACTTCATTTTCAGGAGGAAGGCACCTGCAGACAATACTGGGAAGGGAGGAGGGGGGCGGCAAGGATACTTTTGTCAACAGGATGTCAGGTTCTGCTTTGAATGGAATAAACAAATCAGATTCCTCTCTACTAAATGCGGATATTTAAAAAGACACACCCAAACATGTTTCCTTTTTTTTTTTTTTTTTAACGCTTACCTGAGGATATGTTTATTGATTTGAGAGAGAGAACGAAGGTGGCGGGGAGAGAAAGAGAGAGAAACATCAGTGTGAGAGAGAAACATCAATCTGTTGCCACCTGTGTGCACCCTGACCAGGGATCGAACCACAATCTAGGTATGTGCCATGACCAGAAACTGAACACCCAGCCTTTTCATGATGGGACAATGCTCCAATCAACTGGGCCACCCGGCCAGGGCCCAAGAGCTCTCCTTTTTCAAACTAACATTATCTGCATGAGGGACCAAATTAACCCCCTCCCCCACTCTTTCTCAACACTATTTTCTTGCTATCTGGTTGAATTCATAGTCAGGGAAAGGTGCTATCCCCGGCCCTTAGGATTCAGGATTTCTTGACCACTTAAATCAGCATTCTCATTTCCTGGGACATGTGAAACAGTTCAAAGAAGAGTGCATATTTATCTCTGCTCAGACAGGCGTATTCAAGACAGTGTCTGACTCCTGGACCTTTTCTGAAGTGTATACCCGTGTGTGATTTTGAGCAAGTTACCTTTGGCAGTCAACAGTGGCCACCATATGTGCCACATGTCTCACCTGGATAATATGAACATTCACTTCTGTGTTTGTCATACAGGAGTAGGAAAAATGTGCATTCTTGTATCTGTTTTACCCTTTTCAGGTTGGAGTAACTTTCATAACAGTCTTATGCACTAGGACAGTTCCTATGTTGTTCTACATGTGGAAGTGCTAATGGCTCAAAGGAGGCACCCTACTCAATGGTGCAAGAAGCCTCCCCGTGAGACTAGGCTTTTCCTTCATCAGAACCCTAATTAATTTTTAGAGGAAGCAAGAAGTCAAAGGGAGGCCTTGCCTAGAATTGCGTGGCTGTTGAGGGTACGAAAAACCATATGTCTTATTCGTGTTTCCTGAAAGCGAGTGGATAGTTGTCCTCTTTTCGATTTTTATTCTTTCTTTTGTATCAGTCCACTTGTATACCCAGACTCTATCCAAGTTCTAGATCTCCTCCTCCTGGGGATCTGTTGTTCTCGTTTAGTCTTACTTCTACAGCACATTTGTGCAGCTATGTGTCCAAGTTTCTTTATCTGTAAAACTGAGACCCAGATCCCAGTTTTACAGATAAAGAATCTTGGTCTCAGGGTTTTTTGTTTTTGTTTTTTTTCCCACATAAGGGATACTGATTACACAGAAATGATAAGTCCTCCAACTCTGAGACTCTCTCTCCATGTCGACCACATGGTGTTCTTGCCGATGCTGGCAGAGCTATTTCCTACTTTAGCTACGAGCACGGATAGAAAGTGCCATCTGAGAAGAGTGACTGCTCTTCCTCATGTGCCAGACTGGCCAGGGACCCACTGACCACATGAGCCTGAGCACGGGCTCCTCTCTCCTTTGTGGCACCAAGCAGAGCCTCCAGCCCACAGCCTGATTGTTCAGCTAGAGGTTCTCTTCCCACCAGCAAGAGAAAGACAGAGGCAGATTAAGGTCAGTTGAGGACCCAGGCGCAGAAGAAAAAATTGGGCCCCTTAAAAAAAAGATACAGGGGAAATAAAAATACACTTTAACCATATTTTTAAATAAATAAAAAATATTATGTACTATTAATGTTTTATTTCCAATAATATTTGAATATAGTATATGTATAATATAATTAATAATAGTTGGGGTTTTGTGGGGCCTTTCAGAAGTGGGAGCCCAGGGCGCGTGCCCCGTGCACCCACCGTTAAATCCGCCTCTGGAGAAGGAGACAGGTGTCCTGGTTGCAATGAGTAGCAGGGGGAGCTTATTTCGTTTTAATTTTTTAAAATAATTCAAGTATAGTTGACATACAATATTATATTAGTTTCAGATGTACAATATAGTGACTTGACATTTGTATAACTTTTGATGTGATCACCATGATAAGTAACCATTCATAGCCATACAAAGTTATTACAATATCATTTTATATTTCCTATGCTGCACATTACATTCCCATAACTTATTTATTTTACAACTGGGAGTTTATGCCTCTTAATACCCTCACCTGTTTTGCCCATTCCTCTAACCCCCTCTCCTTGGGCAACCATCAGTTTGTTCTCTGTAGCTATGAGTCTGTTTCCGTTTTATTTTATTTGCTTCATTGTTTTGTTTTTTAGAATGAAATAATATGGTACTTTCTTTCTCTGTGTTACTTATTTTATTTAGGATAGTACCCCCTAGATCCATCCATGGTGTTACAAATGGCAAGCTTTTATTTTATTTTACTTTATTTAAGGCTGAGTTTTATGTATACATATACCTACATCCCCCATCTTCTTTATTCATTCACACATTGATGGATACCTGGGTTGCTTCCATATCTTGGCTGGTATAAATAATGCTGCGGTAAACAGGTGTGCATAAGAGTATATGAGTCATATATCTTTTTGAATCAATGTTTTTGTTTTCTTTCCTATAATACCAGAAGTGGAACTGCTAGATGTACAGTAGTTCTATTTTTACTTTTTTTTTCCCCCATAGTGGCTGTACCAATTTACAATCCTACCAACAGGGCAGGAGGGCTCCCTTTTCTTCACATCTGCACTTATTTGTTATGTTTTTGATAATAGCCATTCTGACAGGTTTTGATTTGCATTTCCCTGATGATTAGTGGTGTTGGGCATCTTTTCATGTGTCTGTTGGCCATTTGTATGTCTTCCTTAGAAAAATGCCTATTCTGGTCCTCAGGGAAGGTTATTTTTTGATGAATGCCTTTGTGATTCTTTTATACTCTGCTCATTTGGTTTGGCCTTTAATATGTGGACTCTGGTGTCTCAGAGTCTGACCCAGTAACTCTCCACTTCTTTTATTAAGTGACTCCAAGGCTAATGTTGACATTGTCTGGTATGAAGCATGCTGGGATTTCTGCAGAGGCTGCTGAGACAGTGTCGTACTACACCACCAGATTGTTCAGCTCCTGAAAGTGTTTGTTTTTTAATTGAGGTATAATTAACATATAACATTATTTTAGTTTAAGGTGTACAATGTAATGATTCAATATTTCTCTATATTGCAAAATGATCACAATAAGTCTAGTTAATTCTGTCACCATATATAGAATTACAAATTTTTTTCTAGTAATGAAGACTTTAAAGATCTCCCTTAGCAGCTTTCAAGTAGATAATACAGTATTACTACCCGTAGTCACCATGCTGTATATTATATACCCATGACTTCTTTTATAACTGGAAGTTTGTCCCTTTCGACCCCCTTCATCATTCCTTACCCCCATGTCTCTGGCAACCACCAATCTGTTTTCTATATCTATAAACCTGAGTTTTCCGAAGCTATACTTTCAATTACAACAGATAAGTTGGCTAAATAAATTATGGTACCTTTATTCAATGGAATACTAACAGCTCATTTGTAAGGGTGATGTAATGCTATATTTATTGACTTGGAAAGATGCTCATAACACAATAACATGTATAAAATTATTCCACTTCTGTTTAATTGCAGATATTTATATATATATATTTATTTATTTATGCATGTGGACAGATGTCTAGAGAGTTGTTTATAAATTATCTATGGTCAGCTCTGGGGGACAGATTTTTATAGGACTTACAATTTTTTTTCCTATTGTAACTATGTGAGGTGGTAGATGTGTTAATTAACCTTATTGTGATAATCATTTTGCAATATGTACATATATTGAATCATTGCATTGTATACCTTAAATTTATACAATGTTATATGTCAATTACATCTCAGTAAGTTTGGAAAAACATTTTTTTCTTTGTGTGTGTGATTTTAAAATTTCTTAGAGTTAGAGTCTTATTATTAGTAACAGGAGGAGGTAGAGTTGTTTTGGGAAAAGATGTGTTTTACTAGCTTTTTTATTGATGAGCTTTGCAATTGCATTCTCTTTAGCCATGTCAGAAGGCATTTACAGAGCATATATTTGTGACTGAGGCATTTTTAGACACCAAAGAGTTGTTTAGATGAAACTTAACCCTGCCCTTCCATAACAAAATGAAGCAGGAACATAAAAGACATAATGACAACCAAATGAAAACAAACTTTAGTAGTCAATAATTTACTAATCTCTATTACCCATTTCACTCTAAAGTCTGTGAAGGCACCACTCAGAACTGATTTACATGTATAGGATGTAGATACAACATTTTGAATAGTTCAGATACACTTGCCACAGGGATCTTAGAATTCCAAGGTAAGTAAACCCGTAAGTTCATTTAGGTCAACCGCTACCTAGTACATGATTCTCTTACTGCATGCAGCTTGTATGTCTAATGGGAAGGGGGCAAATTTCTATAATTTACAGTTTGCCACGGCTCCAAAGAGCAAAGAACAGCCTTTTTAATCTCCCCGAGAATATGTTCCGAAAGCTAGCAAAGGGTGTTGGCTAGGGATTCTTAGGCGAAGTCTCATAACTGCATGGTTAGGAACGTTGGTGGGACACAGGGAGAAGGGGATATTCAGACACTTAGAGCATCATTTAAGTAAGAAGTATATGTGACTATTAGGTAAATAATGGAGATCAATGCATTTATCAGTGATTAGTAATACTTTATTCATATTAACAATTAATAATTGATGTTAGAATCGGGGAGGAAGGAACAGGCAGGCAGGAGAGGAGTTGAGGTATTTATGGAACAAGGAAGAACACACCAAGGTAAACACATCAAGACGTTGAAATGACAAGGGAAAGAGGAGATGGAGTAAAGGTAACAGTAGATGGGGAAGGGAAACTAAGAGAAGAGGTGACTTTTAAAATGCCAACATGGTGATGCTTCAACAGCAGCACACTGGTTTCCTTGGACAAAGGTAGTCCAGGATTCACAAATCCAGAAACACATTACCTTCCATATTCATGGAACATGTTCACTTACTACTTGGAGAGCAAGATCTTTTTTTTTTTTTTTTATCTTGTCCAGGGACTTGATTGTCTAAAAGGGAAAATACAATAAAAATAGGGATCTTAACCTGAGACTCCTAAAGGGTTTGTGGGTAGCATTCAGGGGCCCGTGAACTTGGATGGGGGAACAAAAACCTTTATTTTTACTAAGCTCTAACTGAAAATTGGTGTTTCTGTCAATTACAAATGCAGGCAAAGCCTCACAGTTGTATTAGATGTGTTTGTGATTCTGTCACCAGTAGAGCTTAGATACTTTGTATCATATCAGAGTTTCTACAGAAATGGTATTTATGCCCATCACTTACCTCAAAATAATGGTAGGTATTTGACCTTCTGCCCTATTCTGTTAATAAGTTAATAACATTACTGATACATTATAATCATACAAATGATTTTGTCATACAAAACATTTTGATACAATTGGCTTGCTTTTCTAATTTTTATTTTCGATTTTAGAGAGAGGGGGAGGGAGGGAGAAAGGCAGAGAGGCATCGATGTGAGAGAGCTACATTGATTGGTTGCCTTTCATAAGCGCCCAGACTGGGGACAAAGCCTGCAACCCCACCATGTACCCTGACCGGGAATTGAACATACAACATTTAGGTTTGCGGGATGATGCCTAACCGATTGCACCACACTGGCTGGGGCTGATTGGTTTGCCTTTGATTCTTTTGTATTTTATTTTATGCATGTAAGCACATTGTTCTTAGAAGGGGTTCAGGGACTGTACCAGCTAAGATCCTCTACCTTAGACTCAGAAAAAACCTTCTATTTGAGGTGACACATTTGCTCTGAGGACACATGAGCCCTCCCCTATCAAGGACACTCTTAAAACTGCCTGCATTTCTTATTGACATCACTGAGGCAAGTATCCCACAGGCAGCCTGGGTCCCAAATCCTGCAAGCCACACAGGAGTGTAGTTAGGGCACTCTTCCTGTCAAAGATGGTGCCTTCCTCAGTTTTATTAGTGCGTTTTGGTGGTAACACAAATTAATGAGAATCCTCTGGGTAATTAGGACACATTAATATAAAATACCATCTTATTTATAGTTATGTTCATAAAGGCAATAGATAAGTAGAAATGACACTGCGGACACCTGCTTTGGGTCAGGGAGGACTTAACTATTCACCAAGATGACAAACAGACATTTTGATGCTTATGTTCTGAGCATTTCCATCTTTTCTGTAGGTGTAATGATCCCAAACCCAGTTGAAATCAGCAAACTCAAGCGTGAAGGTGCAAACATTTGTTTGCTTTAAGCAATTGTATTTTGCCCACATTGTCTGTACCACCTTGCCCATATAATACTCTCGTGACAATTCTGCCCAAATGGACAGATGGCAATGAAGGGGAAAAAATAGGGGAGCCCCATAGCTACGCTGCCTGTGTGTTTCCAACAAAGGCGCACCTACCCGGCTCTGCCTCTTTCAAGCAGCTACAGTGAGGGGCTCGGAGCAGATGGTTCTGCCACGTCAGGCCCACAGCTGTGTGTTTCTGGCGCAAGAACAATGTTTGAATTCCGTACAGAAATTTTGTAAGATATGTTTCTTGTTGCCTTTTTATGAATTTTATTTGGTAATTTTTTTTATACCATAAAGAGTCTGGAGACCATATTGAGAAAATGCTGGCAAGGGAAAGCTATTTGTTAGCTGGCCCGATTTATCTGAAGAGGATCAATCACATCTAATTCCTGGAAGGGAGGCAGCCCACTGGCACCAGTTGTGCATCCCAACAAACTAGAGCTTGATCGGCAGCCACGGTGTTTCCTCTCCTCCTCTTTTACGATTCAACTTCTTACCAAGCCAGGTAGGAGAGAGCATTTCTGTAGGAAACACATAGGAAGCTAGAACCCCTCAGTGTTCAGTAAGCTCACTTACTCTCTGAGTGTACCCAACACGTATTATTTCAAACTGAAAGGCAAAAAACTAGAAGGCATTCAGGATTTTTGGAGCTAATAAGGGGCAATGTTGCCTGATGTCACAGAAGTGGTGACAGTTCATTCCTGGGTCTACAATCTTTGTTCTAGGAACAATTAGGATAAAATTATGGGACAGTTTCTATGCCCTCCTACACCCCAGCTCCTTACAGGGAAGTTCTAACCTTGGGGCTGTGTGTGTGTGTCTCACCAGACCCCGGGGTTCCATTTTGTCTAGGGTTTACTGACTTTTTCGAGATAACCCAGCAAGTCACAGTAAACACAGACATAAGATGCAGGCTTCTCTAATTCCAACCACATGCATAATTCAGCAGGACCACTGGTGTGTTTAAAGAATACCGAACCCACCACTTTCTAAAAGGAGAGATGTGAACACTGTGTGGGTTGTAAAACATTTTTCTGTTTTTAAAGAAAATCCCTCTGGAAACCCTGTCATTTCCTCCGGTTCCCTTAATCCTAAAGTTGGTGTTGGAAATAAATTTTAGGGTAGTTTCCACTGTGTTGTTGAAAGGTCCCAGGGACTGCTACTGTTATCAGAGAAAGGGGTCCAGTGCCATTCAGGGTGTTATTTGATAGCGTGTCTGGCTGTGTGCCACCGGCAGCCAGTGCTCACTCCTGATGGTCTTAAGGGCTGTTCTTGTGATTGACAGGACCCTGTAACCAGGGTCAGGGCTTCAGCAGCTGCGTGAGGGAGCAGATTCCCCTGCCTCACCTTTGATGGATAAACCAGAAGAATCTGGCGGTGAGATTCATATTAATGGCTGTGGCCAGCTTTCCCTTTTATGATTTTCTTGCCTTTTCAATTTGTTTGAGATTGAATTTGAAAGTGAACTTTGTTCCACACTCTAGCCTATGGCAGTGGGCAAATGAGATAAAACTGCACGGAAGAATAGCATGCAGCCTGCACACCCAATGTTGATGTATGAAAAATGGAAATGACAAGGGTGGTGGGAGCTGACTCGCTTTTTACAGGAGCTGAGCTTCTGCCGAGGAGTTTTAGAGGGAGGTTTTGTGGAGGAGCACGTGCTGGAATTTTAGCAATCTTCACCTAACTGGCTTTCTCGGAGAAAAATGAAAGCAAGCTCCGAAGTACCCAAGCGGACATTAAGAGCAAGGAAATAACAACCTTGTCAGAAACAGCCACAATTCAAAAGCCCACATCACACCCATTTGCTGCGTGCCATGCTGTGTTTTGTTAGGAATCCAGAGGGCTTGCGGACCCTGTCAGAAAAGAAAGTCAGAATGACTAGTGATGACAACAGTAAGACAACACCATCTTGAAAGACCAGAAGCCCTCCTGTCTCTTCTCCATCCTTGCCCCATCCTACCCAGATTTCAACTTTGGGAGTGGGGTGCATCTTAGTTATAATTAAACTTGCTGTAAAATATTCCCATCTTTCGCGTGATCTTACCTCCCTGCTACTTCTTTCACAAGTATGTTCTTCCAGTCTGTGGCTGGTCTTCTCATTATCTTCTCATTGTCTTTTGCAGAGCAGAAATTTTTAATTTTAATCAAATCCAGCTTATGGAATATTTCTTTCATGGATAGTGCCTTGGGTGTTTTATCTACAAAGTCCTCTCCATACCCAATGTCTTCTAGGTTTTCACCTGTTTTCTTCTAGGAATTTTATAATTTTGTGATTTACATTTAGGTCTATGATTCATTTTGAGTTAATTTTTATAACAAGTGTAAGGTCTGTGCTTAGATCCACTTTTTTGCATGTGGTTGTCTGGTTGTTCCAGCACCATTTGTTAAACAGACTTTGTTTTCTTCATTTTATTGCCTTTGTTCCTTTGTCAAAGATCAGTTAACTGTATTTGCACGGGCCTATTTCTGGGTTTTCCATTCAGTTCCATTGATTTATCCGTCTATTCTTTTGCCAATACCACATTGTCTGGGTTATCGTAACTCTACAGTGAGTGTTGAAATCAGGTAGTGTCGGTCCTCCTACTTGGTTCTTGTCCTTCAATATTGGGTTGGTTGTTCTCGGTCTTTCGCTTCTTCACCTAAACTGTAGTATCAGGTTGCCCATATCCACACATAATTTCCTGGGAACAGTTCTGCTACTTCTTTAACCTGGAATTTCTCGCAGTGACTTACCTTAGAGAAATATTAGACTTTTGATAAAGTCTAATGTCCAGCTCTCCCTGGAAGGATTCGGCAGCAATCGCACAGGGGTGGGTGGTCTCAGCAGAGCTGGCCAGGGCTTCTTCAGGGGCTCTAATGTATCGCCCCTGGCGAAAACCACTGCACTTGTTTTCATTGTTATCTTTCATCAGCAACCGTAACACCCATGTATTTCCTTCAAATTTGTTTAAAAAGACCTGGCTTTCGTATAATGTTCTCAGGAGAGGGGCCGGCTGCTCCCACCTGCACTGCTTCACACTTCCGAGATTTTCCTTTAATTCCTGTGGCCTTCACACTGCGGTGAGAAGCATGGCCAGCCTTGGACAAAACCTTGGACCGGGAGAAATTTTTTTTCAGATGTGGATTCCACACCCTGCCCCCTTTACCTTTAACAACACTTTTTAAAAGACAAATTCTTATTTTAAAAGCTTTAGTTATGAGCTTATTTTAGCATTGGAATCATTGACTAGATATGGAATAGTGATAACATCTGCAAGGACAACCCTTGCGTGAATCCACATTTCCTCAATTCCACCTCTGCCGGCCCTCGTTTCCTTCTTTCCCTCACCCCCCTTTCCCTCTCATCTGTTCTGTTCTTTCTCTTTTTTCTCTTATCCCTTCTTTCCCCATCGTTCTTCCTCTCTCTGTGCAGTTCGCCTTCCTGCTTTCCTCCTTGCCAGTAGATTTCCTTCTTCATTTGCCTCACCGCCACCTGTCTACCTTTTCTCCTCTGCATTCCCTGGTCAAGGACCCCATTCTCAGTGAGGCTTCCAGTAGATGGCTTAATTTGCTAATTTACTCTAGTGGAGAGCAGAGCGGTCAATGTGAAAGAAGAAAACCGAGCTATCAGAGACTGGTTTAATAAAAAAGAGTCTATGTGTGGAGCGTGAACACTGGAGTTGGTCACCTACTTATGGTGTGAGCTTGCAGACATTATTTAGCCATCCTGTGACTCGGTTTCCTCACTTGTAAAATAGAGACCTGGTAAGGTAGCATTTGCCTCACCAGACTTGTATTAAGTTAATGCACATGTATTTCTACTGTACTCGGCACACAGCAACTGCGTGTTAAATAGGAGACATGGGTATTGTTCCTACTTTCAGTGTTAGTGAGTAACCCTCCTGACAAGAGAAGGAAAAAGATTGCATTAAAAATGGAGGAGAACAATTTATAAGCTGTGTATGTATTATTTGGATGTAAATGCTAACCTATTGTGGAAGCTAACATTTCCCTTGCTAATACTATTAATTTACTTATAAATTTCTGTTTATAACCCCAATAGGTTTCCAATTGAATGACTTTTTAAGTAAAGCTGTTCCTGTGTCCACAGTGGAATTAAGGAGCTGAAATTTGTTATCTGGGTGTGACTAGTCTCTGCATTATATAGCCTTGTACAATAATAATTTGGAATGTAATAAGTACTCTTATTATTATTAGCTGTTATATTATTACTTTGAGAATGAAAACCAGCACTTGAGGAAGTTTTTGGCATCATCATCCTACCACCAGTGTTGTATGTTCAGAAGAATTATTCACAACACCTTTCATGGTGTTAGAATCTGTCCACAAATTCTCTGACACTCCTCCCATCAAAAAGTGGAACTCCCTTCTCCTCCCCTTGAGTGTGACCTGCACCCAGTGACTCACTTCTAGTGGTTAGAATGGAGTAGAAGTGACGGTGTGTGAATTCCAAAGCTAGGTCATAAAAGGCACTTCCACACCTGCCACATTCTCTCTCAGATCATTAACTCCAGGGCAGCGGCAGGGAGCTAGCTAGCTGCCATATGTGAGGACATTCAAGCAACTCTAGGGAGAGGCCATGAGACTGAGCCACCTTAGTTAGAAGCACACCCTTCAGCCCCTGTCAAGCTTTCAGATGATTTCACCCCTTCAGTCCTTGAGTCTTCCAGATGAGGCCCCAGGCACATGGAACAGATATGAGCTCTTCCAGCTGTGCCAAGTCTGAATTGCCATTTTAAGCCACTACATTTTGGAGAAATTTGTTATACAGCAATAGATAACCAACACGACACCCTTCACTACAGAGGTGGAAGTTCAACGTGCCGAGCCGCAGAGCTGTGTGCATACGGATGGGAAGTGGAGTGAGGCTTTAGAGAAGCTCTACCTGAGCCTAGGCTACGGTGAAAACTAGAAAACCTTTTATGAACTTTAGAATGGCTTTCACCTTTATGTACCTATTAACATGGTGGTTTTTCTCATAGCCAAGTAAAATAATTCTATCCAATATATAGTTTTTATTTCTAGGATGACCAACCACCTCGGCTGGCCCAGGACTGTCCCTGTTTTAGCCATGAAATTTCCACCCTGTCTTTTTCCCGCCTGGTCAATAACCATCATAGCACATAGCCACGTGGATCTGCCATGCGAGCAGGAAAGAATTAGGTAGAGCATTTATTATTGCTTATGAAGCACAGCAAACTTACGAGCTGGTACTATTATTATCCCACTTCGGCAGATGAAACTGAGGCCATAGAAAGGTTTCGTAACTTCCTCTAGGTCGCATAGTACAGGCTAAAGCTGGGATTCAGACACAGGCAAGCCGGCTTCAGAACCCTTTTGCTATATGTAACATGATTTTTAAATCTAAAATTTTAATAATTTTAAAACATGAGATTTTAATGATTTTTAAATATAAGTAATTTTAAACTCCAAGAAAGGCATTTTAAAATCTAAGAATTCAAGATTTGTGATTTTGTTTTATTAGATTATTTATGGCTACCAGTCTAGTAGTATTTATAAAACTCCTATCTTCCTCACTGACTTCACAGCTTTTATTTTATCTAATATCAGACAACTGTGATCATTATAAAAAATTAAATTTTGGGAGAGAAAGTCAGGAGTTTGCAAGTCATCCAAGATCTTCTGGGGATGGTGAAGATTGCCCTGTTCATCACAAATGATAGTTTTGAGATCAGAATGAAATAATGAATAAAAGCATTATGAAATCTTTAAAACTCGCTAGAGTTAACATATACTCCCCATATAAGGTAGCGTCTCTATTTTTCTCTTCTATGTTTCTGCCTCACAACCTGAGGCAAAACCAAATGACATTAAGGTAATTTGGAGAGTCGCTATTAATTTGGATGCAGCTCATGAAGACTCTTGGGGTTTTCTCCATTGTGTGTTTTTCTGGAGTAATTTTTTTTTCACCTTCTTCCTAGCATTCTGTGAACTTACCAGGCAAATGCCAGTGATACTGGGAAAGTCCAGAGGTACTTATTGTTTATAAGCGAGCGAGCCCCCATGGCTCACTGACGCCCTCACCAAGGCCTGTTATTGTACACCATTGGCCTGGCTAGAAGCTGCGATGGCTGGTGAGGTGTGGTACGGCATTCTGAAACCTAAAGATGCACATGGGCAAGAGGAAGTTAATTAGGTGCCCCAAAATATGGCAGTTTGGGGAAGGAAACAGCATAACAAACCAACCATGCAAACTGTCTATTTTATTTATTCAACAACACATAGCATTTACTGTGTGTCAGGAACTATTCTAGTGCTTTACAAATACTAATTCATTTATCCTCATAACAACCTTGTGAGGTCACAACTATTTATGAGTCTCGTTTTATAGACGAAAATTTGTTCAGAAGTTCTGAGTAGTTTAGTCACTTGCCCAAGGTCACAGGACTCGTGAGGACCGGAGCTGGGAATCCAATCTGGGGAGCTTGACTCCCAAATCCCGGAGTCTGTCCACTCTGCTATGTTGCCACCTAGTTATGCGCGAGAGGTGGGTCTACTCCAGAAGGATCACATTATTGCCGATCTCTGAATAAAAGCCAAATTTTCATCTGAATGTACAGTTAGGCATTTCCCATAGAGGAATACTATGGGAGCGGGGGGACCCTTTTGCTAACCAAATGTCAGTAGCTGAAAGTCTAGCACAAATTGATATATATTGTAACATGCTGTCTGGTATTTCCCAGATGTGTGGATATAATATTAGAAGAGCATTGAATGTAATAGTCCTTTTGGCATTTAAATATGGGTGACAGGAACTCTTTTAAGGCTGCATAAACAGAGCACACAGGTGTTAGAAAAGCAGCGGTGAATAAAGGCCAGGTCTTTTCAAACAGAGAGAGAAATGGTGCAATAAAAGGGCTATAGCCTTATGTTTTTAGGCTTATGACCTTTGTTTCATTAGGTGCACCTTTAACTGTGATAAACATCCACTTAAATGAATATCATTTCCTTACAATTACAGAAGGGTCATACATAATACACTAAGTTCCCCTGGCAGCCTATGTGTTAGTCATGCATATTTCATGAGCAGTTTTATTCCCCAAGTCACTTTCAAGCAATGCTCAATCCCATGGCTTTGGTGCCTAGGAAATAAAGGTCTTGTTCGCAAAGAGATCTCAGAGCAATTATTGTAGCTCTGCACTTTATCAAGGGGAGCAACTGAATGCCTTGCTCGCAACATCTGACCAGCATTAATATCAATTTTTTTCTTAATATACATGATTCCTCTTATTTATCGGTAGATATAGGAAACATGCTTGTCTGATTTTATTTGCCCAGTGTAAATTGTTTGAATGATGCTGAGTGATATGATGCAATCGACCCTAAAGAGAATACTTCTAACAACCTAATGAATATAAAAAGGAAAAAAAAAGGAGTCATGTCCCCATGCCTACAACATGCTCAATACTTGTGGGGCAGCAAAACATAGATCACAGTCCATGGGGCGTGGTCAGGCAATCTGAGTGAGCCCACATCTGTTTGTACAATGTGATGTTTTTCCCAGCGGCATCAGCTGGTAGGAAATAAAGTGTTGGAATGATAATAAGCAGAAAGGAAATCTGCAGTAACAGCGAAATACAAGCCTCTTTATAGTCTCAGTATCTTTTGTGGGCAATTTCCCTTTTTCTGTTTTCGAGTCTTTGAGTTCATCAAGACAGCTTCGTCTCTCTGAGATCTTCCACATTTGGAATGTGATCGAAGAAACGTGAATCCCATCTGCCAGTCTTTGTGGGTCAACTTTTTAAGCAATATAAAACTAAAAACAATTTGCTTAAAAAAAAATCCTGGCTTTAAAAACATTGCCCATGCCCAAAGTAGTTTCATTGCCTCTTGCCCCAGAAGCCCCGCCCCCCACATTTGATTTACTTTAAATTGATAAGACCTGGGGCAGGTTAGGGCCCAGGTATTTTAATCATATCTATTGGTTCAAGAGTCTACCTTCCCTCACCATCTTGCCCCAAGCAGAGTTGGACTGAAGCCTTTATTCTGCATTTTCCAAGGTGGAGAGAGAAGTGGGGGTGGGTGGGTGGGAGGGACATGTTTCCTTTTAAACCAGATAAATTAATATTTACATTGTTAAAATATTAGAGAGGCCTCAGAAAATTATAAATCTAAAAAGGTTATAATTATCTTTAAAATGGTGGCAGCCATTGAAATGTAAATCCTAGTGTTGGGCAGAGAGCTGGTGTTCTTGGTGCCTGGGGCCGCCTGCCCGGCTGCCACAGCTGCAATTGATCATTGCAAATCAAAGGAAAGGGAGACATCTCTGGTGGCACAACCAGGGGGGAGCCAGCAGAGAAAGATGCTCTGTTCTTTCGGTCTGTTATCAAAAAAAAAAAAAAAAAAAAAAGAGCCAGAATGTGTTTCAAATCTCTCTTCTGTTGAATTTGCAGCCCTTCAAAGCTTACGCACAATAAATAAAGTTTTCAAAACCCATAGACGCTAAAAGATTCATTGAGAATTCCTCTGAATTAAGCAGCCCCTCTCTCTCCCTTTTCACCCCCTCCCTCCGTCTCTCTCTCTTACTCTCTCATTAGCAAGGCCAGCACCACTGGAAACAAATATGGACAGATGACTAAATATGAGGCATATTTAAACTACTTTATTACTTTTGTTGATAGTATAGTTGTTTTTTTGCCCACACTTCTAAAAGGCCTATGTGTTGGTTATGTGGTAAAAGAAGAAAAGCAGCGTGAAGAAGAGAGTAATAGAGCAAGGAAGGGAGACTGGCGAGAACACAGGGACGGGAGGAGAGTGTGTCCCATGTGTCAAGCAGCGTCCCAAGGCCAAGGCTTCAGGGGTTCAGCAACAAATGACAGGAGACAACTGGAATCTCCCCCAGTCCCTGAATATTACTGACTGTGTAGACATTTCTCAAGGTCCATTAAATTCTATTTGACATACATTAAAAAAGATTTAATCACAGATGCCAGTCAGCTAACCAACCCATTAATCTAGCTGTTTTTCCTAAGAAAATTGTATTTAAAAAGGTCTTTTTTTCTCAATTTAATTTAGTCATCCTTTTAAATTTCATGTATTTATCATGTAAATGTGCCTTATTTGCAAAAGAAAAGCACAGATTCAATGAAATAAATAGTTATTTCATTAAAATGGATACAAAAAACCCTGTGATTAGGGTAATTAATTTGCACACTAAAAGCTATCTTCTTGGTTCAGATCATTAATATTGATGGCCTTCGATTTTGTTCTCAATAATGTTCCTTGAAATATACTCAGGACTGTCACCAGGGCTGAAAGAGCAGCCATTGGAACACAAGTAAAAAATGAGGCATCAGTGAGCACTGGGGACCACCGCCCTTCCCTCTTCTTCTGCCAATAAATAGCACAGAACATGGAGAACTGTGTCCCGAAATAAACTGCGCTGGTTCTGTCTGAATGAGCTGGCGCAGTTTATTTTATCTCAAATGTCAGTTATTGATGCCTGGCACTTATTGATGTGTGTCTTCGTTTGGAGGAGGCAAAAAACATTTAAATTGCAAAATACCATTACAGGAGATTATGCCTGGGTACCACATACTGTTATGCACAGCATTGCCAGATAACAAAGCAATGTCTGTCAATATACCTTTCTCATTAGATTTTCATCTGCATGCTATGCAAATGGATTTGAGCAGGTTTCCACTTTGATAGCTCCCTGCCATAAGTTTGAGTCAAGGCACATATTTTGTTTCTGTTCTGTTCAGCAGATGTATTCCACCAAAGACCTTGTAGAAAAGGTGTCATATAAATGTGGTGCGCAATCAAATGCAGCTGGAGGCTGCATTCACATGAAAATCAAATCCTGGCACAATTTTAGATTGCCTCACCTAGCTGTGTCAGCTTGCTCAACATTCCTGGTGATGGAAAACAAATTAGCATTCTGCACTAGATATGTGTGCATGCAAACAGAATCATATAGCAACACAGGAGCTGGTTGGTATTTGAACTTGCCTTTCAGGGCTTGCTGACAGGGTTGTTGCTAATGCTTTTTAATTACAGACAGGAGTATGATTTGCAAGACTGGTTTTCATTTTCCCAACTGCTTTCTTTTCTTTTTTCTTTTTTTCCCCTGACACATTGCATTTGAGGTTCTCCTTGCAAGAGGTTATAAAGTTGTCCAAAGTTAGCCGAATGACTTTCCTGCCTCTGCTATATTGACACTTCAGATCACCAAATCCCTTCCAAATATAAGGATTCCAGAAGAGAAATCTTTAACAAGCATGGTTGTTGTTTGGGTGAGGGAAGTGTTCACATTTTAACACTGTTTTATTGAGAGCAGATTGTGTGGAGGGCTCTGTCCCACCTCCAGTCTTGATAGAGTGCATTTCATCTCTGGTCATGCACTCTCCTTGCCTTTAAAAGTGCTTTTGGGTTTTTTAGCTCTGTAGTTTGAACAGCAGAGCAATAATTCAGAGATTATCAAATGGAGGACGCTTCATGGATTTCTACAGTGTTTTCTATGCAAAACAGAACCAAGAAATCTAGCCAGAATTCTTTTAGACACTGGTTAGAGTACTTGATCTCAGGAAGAAAAAAAAAAAAGAAAAGAAAGAGTGAGGAAAGGTGGGGAGAAAAAAAATGAAGTTTTCTAAATATACTGCCTGGCGACACACTGGGGCTCCTTTGCCCATCTTGTTTTGCACACCGCTTCAAGTGGGGCTCTCTTGGTGCCCTGTAATAAGACAGGGTGCTGCTGCAGATGCAATGTGCTAATTAAAAAGAGGAGCACAGCACCAATCTGCTCGTTATTATTCATGGCAAGTGTGTAGCAAATCACTTAGCTGTTTGCTTTGAAAATAAAAGCTTTTTTTCCTACTCCATTTTTCCTTTCTTTTCTTTCCCTTTTTGTTTCTTTTCTTTTCTTTCTCTTCCCACCCCCACCCCCACCCACTCCATCTGCCTTGTTTAAAAAGACACGCAAGATCTCAAAGACTTTTTCTAAAGAATGACATTGAAAAGACATTGCCCCAGGTTTGGGAGAGCAAAATCCTAGATCATTTGTACTGTTTAATGTCATGCCTTCCCCCACCCCCAACCCATCCCATTCTTTTATTTAAAAAACAACAACAAAAAAAAAACAACAAAACAGCTATGCACCCATTACAATATACTTTCCACACTATGCTTCCTTTAACCAACTCCAGATTAACAAGTAGGTGAGATGAGTAGGGAGTATTATTTAAGGTTATTTTTTTCTAAAGCATTAAGAAATGGCAGTAAAAAAAGCAGTTTTCTATTCCCAACTGCTGACATTAGAAGGGATTTGCAGCCTGACTCTTAAGCTATGAGCACATTTTTTAAAGATGCAAAATGCTGCATAAAGAAGAAATACTATTGCTTTTAGAAACAACAGTCAAACCACATTCCCCCTCCCCAGACAAAATCCAAATTCAAACTCC
Organism: Mormoops blainvillei; assembly: GCA_004026545.1. NCBI lineage: Eukaryota > Metazoa > Chordata > Mammalia > Chiroptera > Mormoopidae > Mormoops > Mormoops blainvillei. The sequence continues at coordinate 222,821 of PVJD01002034.1, forward strand.
ACAAACTTGGACTTTGAGATTCCAGCATTTCACGGAGGGCAAACATAACAAAATGGACAACTGTTTTTGTTAACACTGACTTCTGTGATTGGCTTTCTGAAACACCACATTAAAAGGAAACTGTTGTAACTATTCTTTCAGATTTATACAATCCTTGTCTCTGGAAGCATCTAAGAAGTTTATAAATGAGTAGTCCACCCACAGACTTTGTTATTCTCCATGGTGTTGAGATCCTTATCTTCCAAGTGTGGTTGCTCAAGAATGTAGTTTACAGAGCGGCTTGAAGAAGAACGGAGCAATACGAATCCTCAAAGAACTCCTTGTTCCTTCAGATTTAAGGGATTTGGGAAGCAAGTTCCTTTTCGTTTGATTGTTTGTGTTTTTTGTTTGTTTTTCCTCAAACAATTCTGCTTAAATAGATGTACAAGCTCTTTTGGGTGGTAATTTGTCTTGCAAGATGAAAGGTCCCTTGATATTTCTGTTGTCACCTCTTATATTCACAAAAAGTATCAAACTATTGCTTAAAAGGAGTGTTTTTCTATAGGAAAAAAAAAAAGTTGAACTTTTATGCATTGGAATTCCCCAGCCATTTACAAATGGGCTGGTTTATGAGAAGCTATGGATCTGTGTTCATACTGGAATTACTTCAACATAGCTGCTGGGTTGAACTGCTGACCCCGACTTTTTATAGCAGAGTTGTAATGTTCTGGGTGACATACACTCTTTGGTAGACTGGCTGGATTGTATGAGTTGTCTTTGGTGATCTGTCCTGCTACTTGGTGCTATATTTCTCAAAAACCTGGATAAGGTCATGATTCTGCTGCAGGGGACTTCGAGGTTTCATGGCTTATATCCGTTCATTTTGAACCACTGTGCTGTTGT